>VWZY01010414.1:10684-41464 GCA_013399075.1 Chloroceryle aenea
AAGGAAATAAGATTGGTTAGGCAGGACCTTCCTTTCCTAAACCCATGTTGTCTGGGCCTGAGACCCTGGTTTTCTTGCATGTGCCACTTCATGGCACTCAGGATGATCTGCTCTATAAACTTGCCAGGCATTGAGGTCAGACTGACAGGCCTATAGTTTCCCAGATCATCCTTTCGGCCCTTCTTGTAGATGGGTGTCACACTGGCCAATCTCATCAACTGATCATCTGGGACCTCCCCAGATAGACAGGACTGGTAATAAATGATGGAGAACAGCTTAGCCAGCTCTTGTGCCATCTCCCTAAGCACCCTAGGATGAATCTTTTCGTTATCCTTAACAGATTTGGACAGATTAAGTTCTAACTAAGCTTTTGCATCTCTAATTCTCTTTCTGCATGACCTTACAGTATCCTTAAATGCTTCCTGGTTCACCTGCCCCTTTCCATAGTGGATACACTCTTTTTTTCCCTGAGTTCCTGCAAGAGCTCCTTGTTCAACCAGGCGGGTCTTCTTCCCTGCCGGCTCATTTTTCAGCACATAGGGATAGCCTGTCCTGAGGCTTCATTATTTCATTCTTAAATAAGCCCAGCCTTCCCAGGCCCCTTTGCTTTTGAGGGCTGTTTCCCAAGGGACTCTCTGAATTAGCATCCTAATAGACCAAAGTCAGCCCCTTGGAAGTCCAAGGTAGGGGTTTTGCTGACAACCCTCCTGACTTCACCACATATTGAGAANTTCTTGCATGTGCCACTTCATGGCACTCAGGATGATCTGCTCTATAAACTTGCCAGGCATTGAGGTCAGACTGACAGGCCTATAGTTTCCCAGATCATCCTTTCGGCCCTTCTTGTAGATGGGTGTCACACTGGCCAATCTCATCAACTGATCATCTGGGACCTCCCCAGATAGACAGGACTGGTAATAAATGATGGAGAACAGCTTAGCCAGCTCTTGTGCCATCTCCCTAAGCACCCTAGGATGAATCTTTTCGTTATCCTTAACAGATTTGGACAGATTAAGTTCTAACTAAGCTTTTGCATCTCTAATTCTCTTTCTGCATGACCTTACAGTATCCTTAAATGCTTCCTGGTTCACCTGCCCCTTTCCATAGTGGATACACTCTTTTTTTCCCTGAGTTCCTGCAAGAGCTCCTTGTTCAACCAGGCGGGTCTTCTTCCCTGCCGGCTCATTTTTCAGCACATAGGGATAGCCTGTCCTGAGGCTTCATTATTTCATTCTTAAATAAGCCCAGCCTTCCCAGGCCCCTTTGCTTTTGAGGGCTGTTTCCCAAGGGACTCTCTGAATTAGCATCCTAATAGACCAAAGTCAGCCCCTTGGAAGTCCAAGGTAGGGGTTTTGCTGACAACCCTCCTGACTTCACCACATATTGAGAATTCTATCAGATCATGGTCACTGCCCCAGACAACCTCCAACCACTACATCTCCCACCAACCCTTCCTTATTCATAAACAGTAGGTCTAGCAGGGCAGCAGACTTCCCTGTGAAGTGGGTCAGGACAGGGTATTGGCCCCTCTGCCTCCTCAGTAGAGTCACAACAGTGACCCATCTGTTTTTCCTTTTGGAGCCAGTTGTGAAGCCAGATCTACAGTGACTTTGTCTTTCTGGCATTTTTGGCCTGGGTGAACCATCCTCCCCTCCAACAGCCAGTTCCTCCTGCAGGACCCCACACCTGTTCTGCAAGGGTAACTGGGAAGGTGGGGGTGGCTAGGAGGGGATTCTCCTGCTTTCCCGAGCAGGGACCCATTTCCATTCCTCCTCTTCTCTGAGGTCCCCTCCTACTAGTAGGAGGNCCATAGTGGATACACTCTTTTTTTCCCTGAGTTCCTGCAAGAGCTCCTTGTTCAACCAGGCGGGTCTTCTTCCCTGCCGGCTCATTTTTCAGCACATAGGGATAGCCTGTCCTGAGGCTTCATTATTTCATTCTTAAATAAGCCCAGCCTTCCCAGGCCCCTTTGCTTTTGAGGGCTGTTTCCCAAGGGACTCTCTGAATTAGCATCCTAATAGACCAAAGTCAGCCCCTTGGAAGTCCAAGGTAGGGGTTTTGCTGACAACCCTCCTGACTTCACCACATATTGAGAATTCTATCAGATCATGGTCACTGCCCCAGACAACCTCCAACCACTACATCTCCCACCAACCCTTCCTTATTCATAAACAGTAGGTCTAGCAGGGCAGCAGACTTCCCTGTGAAGTGGGTCAGGACAGGGTATTGGCCCCTCTGCCTCCTCAGTAGAGTCACAACAGTGACCCATCTGTTTTTCCTTTTGGAGCCAGTTGTGAAGCCAGATCTACAGTGACTTTGTCTTTCTGGCATTTTTGGCCTGGGTGAACCATCCTCCCCTCCAACAGCCAGTTCCTCCTGCAGGACCCCACACCTGTTCTGCAAGGGTAACTGGGAAGGTGGGGGTGGCTAGGAGGGGATTCTCCTGCTTTCCCGAGCAGGGACCCATTTCCATTCCTCCTCTTCTCTGAGGTCCCCTCCTACTAGTAGGAGGAAGTTATAATCTATCTTTTCTCAGTCCATCGAGGCTACATTATTTTTGATTTTTTTTTGTTTTGATGCTTCAACTTCCCATGTTTCTGAATTATTTAACTTAGTGCTTTTCCTCCTCCGTATATAGCTGTATATTATACTTCAGAAGTAAAGGACAATATTGAAAATATTGTGTGCACTATCCTGAAGAAAAGATGTGAACCTTATATTTTTGGTTTATTGTTTTAATTTTAACTAGACCAAAGTGTGAAATGTTCAAACTAACAGCTCATTTCAGAAATTATATTTTTAAGCTGTTTTTTCTTTATTGCAGAAGAAGGGTACTGTGGACTCATCTTGGCTCTTAGTGATGACTCCAGGCTTATTTAAAAAAGTCTGACTTTCTCAGTGAACTGCCAACATTTTGCCCTAACATCTGCATGATATTCAGAAAACCATATTTGCTGTCAATAAAAATCTCTAGAAAATCAAGGAAAGATAAGAACTGTTAAAGGCTCCTAGAAATATGATATTTTTGAGGCACTGAGGCAGGACTGTTATTATGAAGATGGTCAGTTTTATGTTCGTTAATAAACTGACCATCTTCATAATAACATGAAAGGAAGACAGGGCTAAAACTCCCCAAACACCTCTTCCTCCAGCAGATTTGTGCCTCTATCAGTCCAAAACATATGCCATTGCCTAAAGGTGAGACAATGCAATCAAGTTTACAAGTGAGAAAACTGTTATGAAACATCCAGAAACAAATGTAAGTAGGAAATTAAAAGCAAATTATATATTACTAGTGAAGATTGAAGAGCAGCGTGTTGCAATATTCCCTCTGAACAAATTTATGATGTAACTTCACAAATGAATGTGCAGAATTATATGAGGTAGCTCTGTCTCTGTCCTGGATCTGGTGCTTACCTCAGCTCTTGTCTCATGAACACTGGAAGGTGTGGATTTCGGTCTAATTCTAGAAGAGATGTGGTAAACATTTTTTATGATTAAATTTGATGATCTTAAATATCTTTTCGAACCTAAATGATTCTATGATAGTAAATCACTTCAGGAAGGGAAGTAATGGTTGTTACCTACTCTGTGACAGACTCAAAGAGAGGTGGGTGTGCTGAGTGAAGGTTCTGGGCATACAGGATCTTGGGCATCTGAAGGATCTCCCAGTATTTGCAATATTGACTCTTGAGACTGCCACATCTGACCAGATTTCTTCCATCCATTGGTCACAGCCAAAAGACAGTCTGTGTCTCCAGAGTTAACTAATCTGAAGTTCATGGGGGGTTGGACTCAAAGAGTCTACACTACTAAGAAGACCTAAACTGTCTCTTCTTATACTAGCATAGCAAATGTTTCTAAAAATACCTTTGTGAATCATTTGTTATTGCAGGTTAGATTCAATAATTACCTTCTTTATTCTACTTGTAGAGTGAATTACAGCATGTAATTGAATATTTTGTATGTATTTATATACTGGGTCCAGCTGGGATGGAGTTAACTTTCCTCATAGCTGTCTATAATAATAAATAATGAACTAATAATAACTGCCTTCTCAGCTCCTGAGTTTTTTCACTGTTTTTTCTTCTCTTGCCCTGTTGAGAAGGGGGAGTGAGCATCACTCTATGGGGGTCGGGAAGCTAGCCAAGGTCAACTTCCCCTGCCCTAGAGTTTAGTAGTAATAGAAAACTTTCTAGTGAATGATAGCTGTTTCACCTGCTCTATTTTTCAAGGACTTAATGCATATATACATTTCTTGCCTGATCTTGTTTTAACTGTGAGTGAAAATCGTATCACTTCTTTTTCTCATTTTTACCTACCAGAAAACTTGCAGGTAGTTCATGATTGTTGATAAAAGTACAATTGGATGTCCATTCAGTAATTCAGAGACCACCAGTAAAAATAGCCATTTGCAATGGAAAGAAGATAAATAAGCAGAGATGTCACTCAGGTATTGAATGCCAGAAGACTGTGTGTCTACCTCCTATGCTTTGATGAGTCCTCCTTGTTTGAGTAGCTTAGAGTGTGAAGACGGATTTTCCTTTAAATAGGTTTCTTTTTTTTTTTTTTTGTTATATGTTTTATATTTGATATTTTTTTATTTATGTTTTAGAAGATGTCATTATTCTATATTTCAAGACTTACAGATCTGCATAAAAAGTCAGAGAATATTACCCAAATTTTCAATCTGCACAACTAACAAAGTGCTTTCCAGAATAAATAACATTTGCTGAATATCCACAGACACTCATGGGCAGATCCTCAACAGAACTGGGAGTCTGTGGCCAAAACTGAGAGATAGAAAACTTCTATTTATCTGATGTATAGCCTTGGAAGTATCCAAAATATATTGACCTTTTCCCTGACCCACCCTCCCTCTACTCATTAAGAAGCAATTCAGTTTGAAAATTAATCTTTGGGCACTAGGGTAGCTCAGGAAGATGGGAAATGTCATTCTTATAATACAGCATAATATGTGAAGACTTACTTGTTACAGGTCACAGTCATCTCTATATTGTAACAGTGTTATTGTGTATATTAGACAGTTCATAATTATGCTTTAGTTAAATTTTTGCCATTTTCTTTCTTTGGCTAGACAACAGAAAATCCTATTTTGATTACATTTATGGTTAGCGTAATGTAAATGAGAATGATAACACACTATCATGTGTAAAATGCCACAAACATGGAGGAAACATTACCTTTAATTCATCTCTGGACTTCCACCACTGACTTAAACTGGAGATTAAGTGGTCATAAAGTTTGTCATTTAGAAGATAAGCTCAGCTGCTTATATTCTGCTGACAGCAGATGTTAAGGAATGTATTTACACTGCAAGTCTCAGGCTCATATTTTCCAGTGTATTTTCTGTGAAAGGCTCTTGACTCTTCCTGTGCCATTTCTGCAACAACTAAGGAACTTGATAAGCTTCAGAAAACCTGTGAAATTTCTCTTGTCTTACCCTGGCCCCTGACTAAGTGAGGGACCTCAGCTTGCCCAGACAATTTGCTGCATCACAGGCTAGATGCTGAAAACCTCAGATGCAATGTCATTATCTGCATGGAGGACTTCATCTGGGTAACCTCCAGCTGGGCACTGCACTGGCCACCGGCACCTGAAAAAAGTCACACCTCAATGCCTCCTTCCAGCTTCCTTAATCCAACAGGACCACTGCTTTTTTATTAACAAATTATGTCTGCCATTCCTTGTCCACTGAACAATTACAAATTGCAATTACAAATTTAGGCAAATTCCTTCTTCTGAAAGACTAAGCACCTCTGAATTGTCCCACTCTTCAGTATGTGAGAAAGGACTAATATCAAGAATGCTGGAGATGGTTAGTTAAGTTTTCATTGCAATCTGCTTTTCAAGGTCATTAGTTTGGAACAGATTCTCTTAGACTGCAATAGGAGGCATAAAGTAAACATACAGGTTTTTAATATTGTCTTTCACAGTAGATGACACGTAACATGGATTAAAACCAGTTTTCAGTTTTTCACAACTCATGTAATTATGGTTAATTAGTTATATAAATTATTAACATAGCACTCAGTATGAATTACTAAAAAAATTAGCATTAATTTATGTTCTTTATAGATGATCATGTACACAATTATTGATGTTTTCTGGGATTCACATTAGCATGACAGTGTAATAATTTTTGATTTTTATTTTTTTTAATAACTACTGTATCATCATTTAGGAGGAATTTGAAAATTGATAGGCCACATTTTAGTTCATAGTTTCACGGCTTTCACTTTTATTTTGCTAGCTGGAAAGCAAAATCTCATGGTGATCAGAACTGGATTCACATTGGATCAAAGTACTGGTTTAACAGGCTTAAAACAAAAAGTTTCCAGGAAAAAAACCACAACATTTGTTAATGCATAAATGATACACATTTTCAATGAAATCAGAGCACAAAGTTTTGGTTTGTTTTGTTGCTTTTTTTTTTCCAGCAATATATTACCAAATGTAAAGTTGCTTGAAAATATGTGCATTCATGTTAGAAAAATGTGATCCAGTTTGAGTAATAAGGGATATTTTTCATTTAAGGCTATTGTACTAGTCCAGTATGAAGTTGTATCACAACCTGGGCTTCAAATAATAGCAAATACGCTCATTTAGTCATAACTTGGAAGAAAAGAATCAGTGAGTGCTTCAGAGCTGCTGTGCTATGGTTCTCTGAGAATTTGTAACTTGAATCCTACTGACACTAGTGGGATTTGCAAAATTGGGATTTGGAACACAAGAATGTTTGACAGTACTTTTTATTTATCTCAAAATCCAAACAAGTCTTAGTGTCTCCTTCTAAAGCACTGTAGAACATTACATAAAGAAGGAGACACACAGCAGTTATGCTAATTTCTTTCTTCCTTCAAACATCTTTCTGAATTATTTCTTATAGAACATGATCTTGCAGCAAAGGAAAGTGACATTTTTTTTTTTATTCTCAGAAACATCAAGATGCCCTTTGAGAAAAATTAAACAAGGAATGAAAAGAAAATTATTTTTATTTGTTATTTGTTGTCTCTAACCTGTTAATAGGAGGACTTTTTGGTCTAAATGTCATGACTGACCTTCAATAAGAAAATGTCGTGTCTTACATGACAATGATTTCTTTTATTCTGACAATAGAAAGGGTTATATATGAACACAATTTCCAGGCTTCAGATTAATAAAAAGAAATGTTTTTCTTTTACCCAGTAGCAATTTAGAATACAAGAAAAATAGAAATATGCATTTACAGTGTGGATGTCTGAAACCCAGAGTTGGGTAAATTTTGGAAGTACAAAGGCAGGTTTGAGTTGAATATCCTTAGAGTGTACATTAGCTTTGATTCACATTGGTAAGAAATTAATATTGATTTCTTAGTGAAATTATATAAATTTATTATATACTGAAACTTGATATTATTACCTCACAAGGCTCATAGAATAAAGTGGAAATAGCAGTTATAAAACAATGATAACAAATTGTGGCCTATTTTGTGATACAAATATAACTTCTACCAAGCACAAGTAGGATTTTCAGGGATTATATTTGTCAGTTCCTTTGCAATATTCAGGTCAGCCTGTTTAGTTCACAGCATACACACAGATCTTGTTGGCCTTCAACAAAGATAGAAAATTGCATTAGCAATTTATGTCAGCAATTCCATGTGCAAAATATGAGTTACAGAATAGCCTTTTCATCTACAGTTGTTGTCTTCTAATTGTTTCCCGGTTCCAACATTTTCCTCTAAGCATGTGCCATGTGCCTGTTTCCACTTCTCTACTAAGCATATCTTATTCACAGTAACTTGGATTTAAATGGGAGTCTCCACCCAGGAGAAAGACTTTTTCTCTTCCATCATATATAGGCAATAAAGAGTACATCAATCCAATCATGGCAACAATTAAAATGGACCATCTTACATAGCACTTAAGAGTATTTCCCCAAGAATTCCTGTAACAGGACTATTACTCTTCCATGATTGTCATCTCTAATAATTTAATTATAGTTTTTGTGGCTATTTAATGCTATTCGTGGAAAATTTCAGATCTTGAAAATATATATCATTATATACCAATTTCAGCTTTATTTTATAAAGCCAAGCCTTAAGGATTACAAATTCACAAGGTCTAATTTTCTTTGATATTATTTTTAAAATATTGAATCTCTGAAGTATCTCATGATTTTTAGAAATATGTGATGTTAAATTCACCTTCTTTCCCAATATGTCTCCCAGTGCTGGAAACTCTTAACAGCACATGTATGATTTTGCTTGCTTTGTTTAGGATGATTGTCATCCTGTGTGACGTAGATGCTCTTCAGGCAGAGGTTTGAGAAACAAAGAGAGAATGTAGCTTAAATGACCATGGAAATGTCTCTTGCTTACTAATACACATAAGTCTTAGTACATTTGTGCCTCATTTGTGTGTTATATGTTCCTTATGCAACTGCTTCATTCTTGCTGCATGATGATATCAATTCATATTATGGATTACTTATAATTTTTTTTTACTAATTTTTGAGCAGCACTGCTTAATATCTCCACCTACAGAATGAAACCAACAGCCTACCAACAGTGTAGTCTCACAATCAGTCCCCTTCTTCTTCAACCCTGACCTTTTGCCCTATCCCAGTGTTTTAGATAGCTTGATACATATTAGATCCCTTGAGTCCCATTTATCGCCCTTTAGGATGTCTACCCAAGGTTTTAACTGGTTTTCCTTTATATTAATTTTGATACTTTGTAATGTTAAATCAATCATGATAGAAATGAAAGAGACAAACCACTATATTTTTAAAATGTCTTTCTTTAATCTCCATTTTCTGCCACAATATTATAATGAATTTTGGGGTCTGGAATTGACATTTCCTAAGTTTGTTTATAATATTAATTAGGTTAGTCTATATTTTACAATAATCACTTTTCTTTTCTTTGTAGAAATTCCATCATTCAGTGTTATTATCTGCTTAAGCCTACTGCTGAAAATTCAGTATGTTAAGATGAGGTTAATATTTATTTTACCTTAGTTAATACAGCATTTCAGCCTTAATATTTACGTAGTTGAATATAATTTTTATTTGAATGTGAATGATCATTTGAAAACTCACAGGTAATAATTAACTGGAGATACCTACTGTTCTTGGAAACTCAAAGCAAGAATCAGAAAATATGACACTTCGATCAAAGTAAGATAAAAGATTTGAATGCTTAGTCTTGGGAGAGCTTTCAAAATAGAGAGTGCTATTGTTTTGGACATGCGTTTAGAATATTTCCTGTAAACAAGTGTGCTGGGTCTGACTGGGATAGATTTAGCTTTCCTCATAGCAGTCCATATAGTGCTTTGCATTTATGGCTAAACCAGTGTATATAATCATGTTCTGGCTATTGTTGAACAGACAGTACCAAGGCTTACTCTCTTTCCCACTGTGCCTTGTTTCCACCTCCACAATGAGTAGGCTGGGGGTGAGCAAGGGATACAACCAGGACAGCTGACCCGACCTAACCAAAGAGTTATCCCATACTGTATAATGTATGATCAGCAGCAGAAGATCAGGGGAAGGGATGCATGTACGTAACCTGGTTATGGTGTTTGCCTTCTCAAGCAACTATGAGTTGTGCTGAAGCCTTGTTTCCCAGGAAGTGTCTGGAAATCTGCCTGCTGATAGGAAATAACAAATTAATGCTTTATTTTTCATTGCTTGCACACATAGCTTTTACTTTCCCTATTAATCTGTCTTCGTTTCCAACCAGTGAGTCTACTTGCTTTCTTTCTGCTTTACCCCCATCCTATGGGAGAAGGGAGTGAACAAGTGGCTGGGAGAGAGTTTGACTGTTAGCAAGGTAAACCCAATGCAACATGACTCAGTTTTATTTCCATCAGTTAAGTGATAACTGTGCTCTTATTTATATTACACACAATTAGTGATCAGATAAGAATAAGCTGAGTTATTTTTATCATTTTCATCATTCTTATCCAATATTTCGTAGCCCTATTTTAACTACATTAATTCTGTAAATCTTTGCCTTCTGATGTTACTTTAGCTGCTACTCTATGCAGTGTGAACAACAGAAAAAATGCCTTTGATCCACACCTTTCCATGTCCATATGTAAATAATCTTTAGCTTGGGAAAACACACTCTGAAAACCCTTAAATAGCTAGAATTTATTGAAAAATGTAACGGAAACAATATACCATGGGAAATTTTCAATAGTTTTTAATAATTATTTTTAAAATCATAAGCTTTTTAACCTACCCACTTTCTTCTGTTTTCACAGAATCATTGGAGTTGGAAGTATGTCAGCCACTCATCCTAGTTTTGCATCATCAGAAAGACTGTTGAGGATGCACTCTGTCCCCTCGCCTACATCTTTGATGAATATGTTAAGTAAGACTGGACCCTGGGGAACACTGCTGGCCACAGACCTCCAACTCAACCCACTGATGGCAATCCTCTGATCTGTCACAGTTCTTTTTACTTAAATTTTTCTAAACCTCTTCAAATTTGAAATATATCGTAGTTCTTTACTTATCATCACTTTAACTCTTCAAGCTATTAATAAACACATTCTAAAAAGAGCAACTGAGTATCATCAAGGTTATCAGATGCTTTATTTCTCCTGCATAAACAGAATTAGATCTCAAGGAGTATTCCAGTCTCTTTTTCTGATGAATGTTAAAAAAACAAATGAAAACAAAAATGTTATAAAAGATGTCAGTGAAAGCTTAAACAGTCTGTTCAGTGCTTATCTGAGTTGGGGGCAGGGAGGAGACACAAGAAAAAAAAAGACATCTGGAAAAAAAGAAACCCTTTGTGACATCAGAGATGGAGTTCAATGTACAACACAGATTACTACTACACTACATCTAAATCTGTAATTTAGATCTTGATTTTTCTATAGAGGTTTAGTTTAGTAAGAGACTGACTGTGCCCTAGGATTGCCTCTGTCTCTTCCTCACTGTTAAGGGGAGATTATATGTAAATATGTGCACTGGTGAGAGGAAGCCAGCTGCATATGCTTTTGTATAAATGTATTACTTTTACAAATGTGTCAGAATCTCATCGTTTTAATGGTGAGAAAATATTAACTCTAAATTTATTTATTTATCACTTGTTTATATTAATTTTTTCTAAGATGATATTCTTCCTAGGCAGCATCTGTTGAAGAATTCTGATAATGTATTAAGAATGTCTTGTCTGTATCATTTGAGAATGTCATAGTTGTGGGTGGTATTTTTTTCCTCTAACATAACATCAAAATAAAATTGCATTTACTTCAGGGTTCTAGGATGTAATTTAAATTTTTTTTTGTCTCTTCCAAAGTCAGTTTGGCCAAAGCAGATACTGCTTTACCAATGCAATTCCTTACTTCTGGTTTCTTTTTAGACATTTGAAAAACCTGTGTAACTTTGGTTGCTAGCGGTAGGTCATGATTTAATTCACTGTGTTAGAATGTAAAAGTAGAAGTAAAAAGAAAAATTGATTTTCTCCTCCTTCAGTCAAGCAAGGGAATTAAAGTAGAGATTGAACTGAAATAAGATTTCAAATGTCACTAGGAACTTATCTATGCAATAAGACATTTTGTTTACTTTAAAATATTCTAAAAGAAATATTACTATTTCTGTGTATCTCATATGGTGTGAATTAAACTTTTGGTCTAATTTGACCTCAGAACTTTCTGCTTATTACTATATGTGGATTAGAGATAGAGATACTGATTCCAAAACACTTCTTGGTGACACTTCTTCTTCAGAACCTCCAATATTTATACTGAAGTTTTCTATCCTGAGTTTCTGAATTATTTCAAAATAAATAGAACTTGAGTTAAGAGATTCTCACAATGTGGTTGAAGAGATGATATTGCAGGGCCATATTAAAAACACTAGTAAGAAATGCAATATTGTGACAGGGAAGCAAGGTTTTCATGTTTGACAGTTGACATTGTGGTTCTACTTTCAAGTCTCTATGAAAGCGGATCATTGTTAAATCATACATAAAAATTCCCCTGAAACTGTACTTTAGTAGAAGATTCAGAGAGTTTCATGGTTCATTTTTTGAAGGTGAATGCCAGGTGCATTCCATAAGCCTGTGATGCAGCTCAGTAGGATTTTGAGTGCAGTTGTTTCCAGGGTGTCAACAGGTCATTGGAAATGAAGTCTGAGAACATGCAGTCTGAGTACAGGCAATTTGGAGTGGACAAAAACAGTCACTCCTCTGTTCAGAAGAAAAAAAGATGCAAGAAGCAAAACCTGGAGAATGAAAAAATAATACAGTGGGAAGGGAAGGAACTGGGATAAGAAAAGTTGAAATAGAAGGCTATAGACACAAAGCAAGATCACCAGAACCTGGCAAAAGCAACAGTTTTATCAGGCCTGGATTACTGCAAACATCCTCAATCCCTTTTTCTCCTGACAGCAATATCTGGGAAATGTCCCAGTGCTGTGCTACTGCCCCATGTACGGGTGCTTAATGACACCAGGCCTCACTGTGGTAGGTCCTCTTGCAGCCTTCTGAATAGTGGTACTGAAGGATTTGACTCTGAAAAAATCACAGCTTGGTTCCAAAGAAAAAAATTTCTTCTATTTTTTCTGCCTCAGCAACAGTGGTGGGTTTTTTTTTCATGTTTTTAAAAGCTAATTATAATTGATACATGAGAAGTGTTGAGATTGCAAGGTCAATTACTCAGAAGTTAGAAAAATGTCAGAATTAAGGTTGCCTATACAGCCTTAATTAGTCTGTCTTAGATGTAAGTATTACCATCTATAATTACATTAGTGCATGCAATTTTTTCATAGCATTCTTTCCTCATCCAGTTCACAGACTGCAAATCAGGTTTTATAATGAAAGAGACTGTTGACTGTAGGATACCAGTGTAATTCTTTTCAGAAAATATACACAGCTAAAGAAGCAGGAGCTGAAAGAATGATGATTTAATCATTGTTTTACTTGTTCCTTCCCAAAGAAATTGTATTTTATCAGAGTTCCATTGTGATATTGGGCAAGTCCCACTTGTGTCAGTGTGGGCTTTTCACCTCTTCTGTGCCCAGTTGCTCTAATGTGCAACTGGCAATTAAGAAAATACAATGTCATCATGTACAGGCTGTTATCATAATGCATAAGTGTACGGTGTAAAACTGAGGTTATGTTTGAGACCTTAATTCTGGTATTACCTAACATTTGACTACTACTTTGCAATATTTTAATTTAGTATTTCTTTTTGATTGCTTTGTTTGTGTGTTTCATAGACGTAAGTAAACATTTTTTTGGGTGGTGTCCTGCATCCTATTCCTCATCCTCAGGGCATTCCTACTGAGAAATATGGCTGAAGATATGCTGAGATGCTTCACATAGTATCACTTTCCAAGGTGATAGTTGCATTACAAATATATTGTTTCTCATGAGCTCCTATAACATCAACCACTGGCAAATGCTTACATTGGATATCCAGAACTGTCAGGAGAAAATTGATGTGAATATGATCAGGGTGAAGGTTTCTTCTGTAGCTCTCATTCTGAGTGCCTAAGCAATGGAGGAGGAAACAGCAACCTGCTTGGTCTTCTGGTTCAGTTCTTTTTTATCTAGAAGTTCAGTGAATTACTTGCAACTGTCAAATGAACAGTGTCTACAGAAGATTCAGAATCTGGGATTAGAATAAAAAGCATCAGTAGTCATATCATAGTCTCTGTCCCTGACAATAAATAAGACAGAGAGAAAATGAGGAAGCTTTTATCCACATGTCACATAAAACTTAATGATGAAACCATCAGAGGATAAGGATCAAGGCACACTGCATGTAGTTTCCCTCTGTTAATCACTCTTGCCATTTTAGTTCCACAGTCACCTGGAAACCTAGCTTAAAAAAAAAAAAATAAATCCAGAGTTTTGAGTAGCCTTTCTATGTAAAAAAATAAATAAATCTGAAATTAATTTTTTAAAATGAAGTTATAATTGAAGCTGTTTATACTATTATTATATAGACTGTGGTAATCAAAATCATGCAATGAAAATCAAAGATTTGTCTCAGCAGTAAGAAGCACGCCAGGCCAGTTTGGTTACCAGCATATCATTTTCTCTTGCCATCATGATGCATTGTGGTGTTTTGACCAGTGACATTCAGCTGCTTTTGACTTCTGCATAACTAATGATCAAGCTGGTTTTTAGAGCTTCTGGATGTAGAAGAAGCTTTCGTGTGTGAGGATTTTGTTTATACTTACTGTAACTGCTAACCTAAAAGCTTCGTGGATTCATCTAACTTTTTTTCATAATAATCAAAAGCCTAAAATGTTGACTAACTGCTTGGGTCAAAGAGGAAGAATGCCAGGTGCCCACCAAAGCCTCATGCAGACAGGCAGAAATCACTCAGTAATTATCATGATGGGCAAACTAGACTCAATTTGGGGAAAAAATAGCAGAAAGGAACTGTTTTGAAAGAAATTAAATGTTGTGGGGTTTTGTCGCCTTTTTTTTTTTAAATCTTAAATCATTAAAATATATATATATTTTCAGGATAAAATATTTCTACTTCTCTCATACTGTACTAATATAATTGCATTAAAACACTTCAGATTAAATTAACATTTCTGTTTAAAAGAAAGTTTTTACTCTTAATGAGATAAAGCAAGATTTTCCACGCAGATTTATTAAGCATGAATTTTGCCCTAGGCAAAAATCAGACATGATCTACTTGCTTACCAAACTTAAATCAGATTTATAACTGATGAAATATGCTTTTCAAATCTATATTTTAAAATATATATTTATTTTTTCTGTTATGCCACAACAGTGCCACTGCAAGCACCCCTGTTATCTAGAGATGGGCTGTATTAGTCATATTTTTGCATAAATTGCCTTAAGCTATCCTTAGAGTATCAGAACTCATGTACTATATAAAACAGCTATATCTTATGAAATATTAAAGCACAGCATGATACCAACATAGTACAGTCAATTAAAAGAACAACATTATCAAATAAAATTCAATAGCCTGAATCTTTTAAGAAAGATGAAAAGTGTTTATACCTGCATCAGTTACTAGCTATGTTTTTGTACTTCTACTGACAGATTTTGCCTTATTTTTCAAAAGCTTCTATCTCTTCTACTTCTTGAAAAGTCATCAAAAACCAAACCATAAAAGGCAAAGGAGCAGAAAATAGCTTGTATCCAACTGATTTCTGCTTAGTTCATTCTGGCTGGAAGGAAGTTCCTTACTGATTCTTAATTTGAAATGGGGATTAGAGGCTTGGATCTCCCTTGAGTTGTTTTACCCACTATGTTTAGAAAAATCCCTCTCTTATTTTTATATAACCACATAGTTTAAAAAAATATTAGGACAACATTGTAACTTGGGTATTATACCCAGGTGGCAAGTCCATGCTTCAATGACTATGTAGGGAATTAGATAGTTACATACAAGTTTGATAGAGAAGACTGTAATTTTATTATTTACCTGAACAAAATGCATACAGCTCATGTAGTGCTTACTTAGAAGTCATCAGGAATCTGAACCTGTGTCTTCTGATACGCAAGTGAATGTATTAACCTATCTATCATCTATCATGGAAACAGCAATACTTAAAAATCCCCTATTTGATTTTCAGTGTGCTGTGAGTAGATCTTCCAGAGATGCAAGAGTTTTAATTGTCATATAATTTAGTTTGATAAGGCTTGGTTAATGTTTGTTGATCTCACTAGTCTCACCTCTGACTAGTCACTCTGAGCTTATTGAAGAAAGTCACAGATTTAACTCAGTAGATCTGAGGATCTGAGTTACATTCTTTGTCACTAAAATTAAAGTTTCTATTTTTCAGTAGGTATTCAGCTGATTTTCTTTCCTTTTCACATGGCCTAGCAGAAGCAGGTGATCTGGCATTAGTAGAAACTGCCCTGGGGAAAACCAAAGAATCACTCCTTTAAAAACACCTCATTTTATCTACTTCACATATTACTTCTCCAAGGTATTCTTACACACATTGAGATCAATATATTAGTGTGTCTAATTCTTATTATCTACACAAATAACTTTTTTTATTAATGTCAAACTTATATTAGAAATTATTAGCATATTACCATAATTATATCATTATTGTAATTTAAACTTGAAGATAATTTGTTGCCTAAAACTAATTTTATCAAACAAATGTTGGAACTTGGTACAAATACCATGCCTCTGTTGTCCTTTCTAACCAACAAAATTACTTTCTATTATGGGTTACTGGCTGAGTATCAGGACAGCTTCCTGTAATGCCATACCTATTATTCAGTTTTCTTATATGAAAGAAGTTGACATTTTCTTCTGCTTGGTCAACAGCAGCCCCACAGGGATCAACAGGTGGAAGAGTTCTGACCTGTTGGCTTCTGATCAGGGGCTGTTGTTCCACACTAAGAACAGATACATCCATCATATGAAAACCTTATGGGGCAGATGGTGTTGCCTCCTCAGCTGTGGTGACTCATTTTAAGAATAATAATGCCTGTTGGGGAGAGATATAATAAAGCTGAACAAGAAAGTGAAAAAGTCATGGTAAGCAGAAGAGACCCCCATTTTGTAAGAAAGACAGAAATGAAATCTTTAAAATTGTATGATTATCTCTGTCAGTGAAAGGTTGTTAAGTCAATTCCTCTTAGAGTTCAGTTCCAAAGGCATGAACGCAGCAGTCATGAGGAATAGTTAAAATGTATTTACCAAGGGCTAATCATTCTTGCCCAATGTGAAAGTCTGCAATGAAACAGCTAGCTATGTTTACAGGGAAGAGTGGTGTGTAATATATATTTATTTAAAGTATACATGTGCTTGAAATTATTAAAGCTTTGAACAGGTTCTCCCACCATATTCTTATTTAGAAGCTGAGGAAGTATTGGCTAGATCAACAAGCTGGTATGTAGATTGAAGATTTTCTGGCCCACTGTATTCAAAGGGAATACTCTTCCAGTCTGGCTTGCATCCAGTGATAAATACTTCAATTAACAACTCCAGGGACTAATATTTGACAGAAACCTCAAGAAGTTCAACAGGCAGCAATGCCAGGTTCTGCAGTAGTACTGTAGCAATTCTGTGGTATAAATTAGGAAGCTACTGGCTGACTAATAGCCTTCCTGAAAAGCATCTGAAGATTATGGAGATTCAACACCACACCAGGTATGAACCAGCAGTGAACTTCCACTGCAAATAGCAAAATAGCCCTAATATATTGGAATGTATTAGAAGAAACATGACCACCATACCGAGAGAAAGTTATGATTCCCCAGTAGCTGGCACTGCTCTGGTCACATATGGTCTGCTGCACCCCCTATTGTGTCCTTTTATTCATGACAGATGTAGAAAACTTAGTAGAGCTCCAAAAGAGTTGAAACTGTCAGAAGCCTTGATCATGTGAGAAATGAGGACAGAATGAAGAAGTTGAGCTACATTAATCTGGTGTAAAGGTGATTAAGAAGTAATCTAGGAGATTTCTGAAACTACTGCAATAGCAATTACAAAGATGATAGGACCAAATTATTTGTTAGTACTAATGAACAACAAAGGAAGGGACAACAGTCACAGAATCTGTCTTAGTGGTTCATGTTGGACATTCTGAAAAACAAAATTAGTAGGGCAGCAGTGCAATGCTGAACAGGATTACTCAAAGAGCTGGTAAAATCTCCAGTGTTGGAGCTTTTCAATATTTATCTGGAGAAAGCTGTAATTGATTGAACCTAGTGCTGTTGAGAGCCTAGCTCTGAAATGGAGAATGGACCAGATGATACTCCAAAGGTATCTTCTATCCAACATTTTTGCGAGTCTGTTTTAGACATCTACATCAGAATGACATGAATCTTACTCTAAACATTACTGACTGCAATGATTTATACTATTACGGAACGCATGGATGAATTCAGTCATAGCTGGTGAATCCTATCCTTAAAGACTTCAGGGTTGAGATTCATCTTTCTAAAAGTAACTTTCTATAGTTTGAGCTAGTCACCCTCTGATCACCTTTTTATCATTTGTAAAGTACAATTCATCTCATCACAGATTAGTCAACCAAAACTGATCAAGTTACTTGCATGCTAAATATCACTATGAATTACTATAAAGGAGTCAGTTTTAACTGAGGTATAGATGTCTACCTGTAAGTGTTCTCAATTGTTCTTATGAATCCTCCTATGAATATTTAAATCATTCAGTTAAGAAATAAATTGTTTATGTTGAATCCATTTTCATGTTGTATATAAGTGGTGAAAGTACTGGTTACTTACGAAGTCCCTAAAGTTAAGTGTTCATGTATTTAAAACAAGCAAAAAGTATCACTGTGTATGTATTTTACTTTTATTAGTAAAGAGATTAATGACCATTAGACAGTGAGATGATATTCTAAACACTTAGGTAAATTTCTACATTTACAATTAAACTTAGATTTGAAAAGTCCATTTATACTTTCAACAAGAAAGCAAAATGATAGCCTGTGAAATACAGTTTTAGAAAACCAGCATTTCTTTAGTGCAAGGATAACAAACTGCATCTAATTTGGTTTGCTGCACTGAACTTTGGTTTCTTGTAGGATGCCAGTTTATTGAAATGACAAAGAAAAAAATAAAGATGCACAGTCTGAAGTAAAATGAACAAGTTTAAATAAAATTAAAAAAAAAAAAATCCAGACAATAAGGACAACTTTTCACATTTCTTTTGGACTTGTAATATTAAATTATTTGCTTGTCTCTTTTCATCGGTAACTGTAGAATTTTCTGGTAGTGAAAACTCAGAATGCAAACATAATCTAGCATGTTAACTTCCCATGTATATTTTCAACTAGTGTTATATGAAATTTTATTCTGTTTAAAAATGTAACAGAAAAGGAGAAACACATGGTCTAAATTAATGCTAGTCCAGTTACCAGGGGTTTACAATTAAAATGTTTGTCAAGGTCATAAATTAGGTTCATCAGATTTTGGCCTACTGAAGCAGGTTGCCACTGGCTGATATTTTTTTCCTCATCTGTGCAGTGAAGATGTTTTCAATTACATCCATACGACTGGAAATTTTAACAGTAAATTCTAGGATATCTGAGAAAAAATCTCCTCTGTCTTTTTAAAGTTCAATTTAGGTGTTCAGCTATAACTGAAGAGATAATGTGGCAGCACCATCATTAGGATACATATTTCCAGTGAAAATATTCCACTGTGATCAAGAAATAATACAGTAGCTTTTAATTAGGAAGTTTTGCATGAAACGTTTGTTTTTCACAGTTGACTAATATAAATAAGCTGTTATTGCACAAACTATGGAAATCAGAGTATTAATTCAACATTTGCATTAAAAATAATATTGTGAAGGACACATTATGAAAAGCAGAATAAACAAATGAAAACCTCAAAAGAAATGTCTTCTTTTTTCTTCATTTAAAAAAAAAAAATTCTGATTTTTTTTTCTGTTATCCATCTCCAGTGTAACTTGTAATTGATATAATGAAAGAAATCCCCTGAACTCTAGGTCAGATATTAAATCACAGGCCAGAATAATTTCAAGCCCCTGAACATGCACTCCATGGAGAACCCAGCTCCATAGTAGAGCTACATCAGAGAGTGGTCATTGTCATGTCCATGTCCTACACTCATGATTTCATTCCCAGTAAAAGGAACTGTTGTGGTTTAAGGGTGAACAGACTGAATGGGGAGGGACAGGTGGTAACCCTGGGACTCTTGAGGAGTTGGAGGGTAATTTTTACCCCCTCCCCTCCCCTGCCACACTGTATAACAAGGAGAGAGGGAGTTGCTTCCCAGGCTCTGGGAACTGCGAGGTCATCTCAGCAGGGCCTGGCCTGGCTCTGCCTGCACTGCGCAATCCATCGCCATCCCAGAGCAGCTTTTGTGTGTGGTTCTATATCCTTCTGACCTTACTATTCCTTTTTGAATATTTTTCTCCTGTTATTAATTAAATTAGTTATAGTCTTAACTTCCAACATTGGGTGAGGCATTTTTCTGTTTCCTTATTCCCCTTTTTATCCCTCCCTGTGAGGGAGGGGGGAGGGGGCTAATTGAAAGAAATCCTGCTCTGTGTTTCATGTGGGCTTGCCCTGAGCCTGAAACAGAGACAGGAACTTTGGATAGGAGAAGTATGCAGGAAACAAGAGTATGCTAGAATGGGCTCCAGTCTGGATAGATGGGGATCAGGAACTCTGGGTATCATCTTTCACCATATACTTGCAAGGCAGGTAGTAAATTACTGAAAATCTGTTTTTTTCAGTGGTCAAGAACTCTCTTGTATTATCCTCAAGCTGTCCCTGGATGTGTAAATTGTCTATTCACAGTCATATTTCCATTTGTATTTGAAATTACTTGGTGTCCTTTCATGAGATAAGTACTCCTATTCAATAAAAAAAAATAACTTCTGTATGCAGCATGTCCAGTACACGAAATTTGCTTTGTTGTATGAATTCCATTCTCACTTTCACATTTGTACTCATGCGGAAACTTTCCAGCTAAATCAGCGTTGCAATTTCTGCTTTATAGCACTGTAACATATCACTGTTTAGCTTTTTATATTCTTGCAAATCAAATCTTCAGACTTTCCTAAAGATATAAAAAAGGGCATTCCAGATTGCGCCTGTGGTTCAGTGTTTTGTCTCCAAAGTATGTGTGTGGAATAGCAAATGCAGAAAACATATATTTACACACACATTATGTATACACATACTTAAATACATTTGCAGGATATTCTTATTCTGGTATTTCTGTCTCCTTGACACTTCCGTTGAGAAGGGTTTGTATATATGCATATACACATACCTACTCGTATTTAGGTACTTTATAGTCCTATGCAAGTGTCTGTGTGTGTCTGTATGTAATGAAGATTGTTCAGTTTTATCAGCTGAATTTTTCTACCTAATTCTGATTAGGCTTGGAAATGAATTGGTTCAGAAGTAAAATAAATACTGATGTATACGTATAATCCAAATTGTGTAGACTGAAAAATCTTTGTCTTCATATTATTTAGTGAACTTTGAAGCATAGACAAATCCAGAGTTTAGCACCTTCCACAAAGTCATAAAGAAATCCTGCAGCAGAGCACAGTGATAATGAAATAATTGACAGAAAATAACTTACTAAAATTGTTTAGGACAATCTTTTCTACATTTTCATTTCCCATAGGCTTATAAATGCTACTTTTATCTGATTAGAAGTGGCAACACAACACTAAGAATCCATTAGAAGGCACATGCTTGCAACAGAAAGAAATGGTGTTGCTACTTTGAGCAGAACTATAATAAAGATGTTCAGGCATCTCCTTTGATTTTTCAGATTCACAGGAGCACTGAGATGAATGACAGCATTTACTGACTTCATAGAAACATAGAATGCTTTGGGTTGGAAAGGGACTTAAAAGATCATCTAGTTCCAACCTGCCAGCCATGAGCAAGGACACCTCTCAATACACATCCAGTGACAAAGCACCTATAACTTCCCTGGGCAATCTGTTCCTGTGTCTCACTATGTCCCAGTGTCTCAAAAGGAACTTGAAGGTGGGGATGGAGGAAAGGCTATCAATTAGTCAAATGTTAGGAGACCAACTCCAACCTCGGATGCAATGGTCAGTTCTGAAATCAGAAATTGAGACATACTTTATATTCTACTTGTCAACCACTTCCAGTTATAAAGCTATGTCTAACTGTATTTCAGGAGCTGGGATACAGATAAAGGGACTCTCAAGTACATTTGATTGGATGTATGTAGCTGAAGGATTAGATATCAAAGAAATGGGAAATAGAAGATGGTCCACCTAATCCTGTAATAAAACCCTATAACACAGGTGAACATCTGCTATTTTAAGAGGGTCTGTCTGCAGACAGAAAACTATTTTCTTTGGAAAAGGTCATTGCATTTGGTATATTTGAGTAGTGAAGTGAAGAAGTTCAAAGTATCATTGCAGCTCTCATGGCAAACTGATTGTCCCTTTAAGACCAACATGAAACTTTCTGTCAGGGATAGGTGGAAAATAAAAATAAGACAAAGCTATACACTGCATTGCCGGAGCTTCTAATAAAGATAATTTTCTATCCGTGTAATTACCTAAACATAGCTAACATAAATATTGTCATTGTATTCTAGCTATACATAACTATTTGGAAAGATTCTATCAAGAAAATTACCCTTTTTAATAGTGATGTTGTGTCTTTATAAAATTTTTATGTGCCTCTCTCATCTATATATTAGCTATTTGGAAATGTGCACACATATTTTATAGTCCTAGGTCAATAAGATCAGTTACAACTCACAAAACTTTTCACATCAGATGGTCTGTCTCATTTATTTGGAATTATGCATCCATAACTGTTAAATTATATTTTTGATCTAGGTTGGCTTTTTTTTTTTTTTAATAACCCTGTGTAGATTAAGAGTAACTGCACTGAAGTAAACTGTCTCAATTTATGGTTTATCCTATTGCAGTGAATTTCCACCTATTTAACACAGATGCATGTGTGGTAGACCTGAACTCCTGTTAGACTTACATGCTGGCAAGCTTCCAGAAAGGCAATTTTTATTTATAATGAAGCTATTAACATGAAACATAGTGCTGTTGCTATGACATTTTTGTAGTGTTTGATGTGTTAAACTGGGATATTTTATCTCAAGATTTATATGTCTTGGCCAATTGAAGAAGATCTCTGGTCGGTATTATTTGTTGCTATATCTTTGTTTTTAAGAAGCAACTGCCAATTCCCAAATGAATAGTGATGATGCACTTGAAGCTTCTCTGTTGTGGGATGTGAAGGCTTAGAGATGAGTTTATAGAATGTCAAGTCATATTATCTACTATATGGGGATATCACCTGACGGGCAGAAATCAAAGCTTCAAAGTGTCATCCTGATACACTGGAGACTGAGAGCCACTGACACCTTTTAGTGATATAAATTTGTTTGTAGTGATATAAAAATAGCTTCCATTGTGGGTAGAACAAGATTACAGCTTGAAAGGTCATGAAATTTATAATAATTCTTGAATAAAAGATCATAGGCATGAGGTGCAATGCTTTTAAATTTCTTTTGTTTATCCTCTTTTATCAATACATAACTGCACATCAGTAAGTTGGTAGGAGGAGCATTACTCTAGCAATGACTTGGGGCTGGTTTTGTAAAGACAATAGCAGCACTGAACTTCTCTTTAAAGCAACTGAAGCTAAAATTAAGGCATCTGAGTTCATATAGGTTTCAGGTGGTGCCTATGTGGAGACTGAAGGAGTTGGAGGCATTGGTGTCACCCACCTCTTATCCTATGTCTAGTGGCTTATATGTTAGCTGTATAGTCTTTGCCTGTGCATTCAAAAGTAAAGTTCAGCTCACACCAATGCCTAACCTTGGAGCATGAAAAGGACCGTTGTCAACAGTGTCATTTTCCAGGAAAGTGAAATTTGGCTTCTGAGCAGTCCTGGCTCCTTCTTTATTTCCTCTGGGACCCATGATATAGCTGTGTCTCTGTGTTATTCATGCCACACTTACTATACCGAGCCTTGCACACACTGTATGTGACACTTCTGCCTCTCTTAACTACCTGCTTAGAGACTATCCAAAGAATAAGAGATGCAGGTCTATTCCTTCATTTGTCTCAGGTAATTAGAGCTAATCTCCAGGTTGATATCCTTTTTGTCACTTTTCTTTGAAGTTACCTGCTTAGCATGGAACAGAACAAGCATATAATTGCTACTGAAAAAGTTTGACTTAAAAAGCATTTGGGTCAGCATGCTGTATTTTATCACGGTTGTTTTGTAACTTAATTTTTAATTCCAGGCAGTAATTTTCACTAAATAAACCCCCAAAGTCTCTCACTCTCTAAAAGAGCAGTGCTGTTAAATCAGATCAGAGGCTTCTCTTTGATGGTGGCCAGCAGCAGATGTTTAGGGATAAAGTGTAAGAACAGGGTGGGCACAGAGTGGTACTTTCCTTGCTTGTGCTCTTGCATCTTCTGGCTATCTGTGGTTCAGGGACCTCCTGAACTAAAGCCAGAGGCTGTAATCAGACCACCATGTTTAGTAGTCCTTGATGGAGTTTCCCACTATTAGCTTGCCTAATCAACTTTTGCATCCATTTATATTCTTGGCATACAAGACATCCTGTAGCCATAGGTTCAACAATCCATTTAAGTATTGAATGACAAAGGTATTTCCTATGAGTATTTCAGAAAATTTTATTCATAATTCCATTTGATGTTCTCTCATTTCCGTGTCATGAAAATCACAATACTATTAGCCATTCCATATTTTTAATGCTTTTTCAGGTCTCTGCTATATGTCACTCATGTCTTGCTGAGCCTGATTCTCAGTTAGGTTAATATTTTTGTAGATGAGCCTCACATGTCTTTCAGCCTTCTAATAACACTGTGTTCCTCTTCATATGAGGTGAGCAGAACCCCATTAGGTTTTCAAAATGTGAATGAGATGGTGGTTTGCATGTATTCATAGAGATAATCAGTTTTCAGTTCTATTTCTCCTCTTCTGTTCTCCACTCAACATTTCTTGACACGGTTTTTCACCACAGCTAAATATTAAACTCACACTATCAGGAAATTATTAACAATAATTTTAGGGTTTTTATCTGAAAACCCTATATGAACTTCAGTGCATACAAATTTTAATGTATAGTTAAATGAAAACATTATAATGGAAACTAAGAAATAAATTAATATATAATGTTGACATAAATTAAACTGAAATAAAATTAACTAAAAGATGCTAAATTTTAATACAAACTGTGGTTTTATGGAAATCAATCCTATGTTTTTGTTTATGGAACTCACTATATACAAGGATTTTAGAGGTCCAAGCAAAGATCAACTCCCTTTTAGTACAGGTATGAACCAAAAATCCAAGCAAAATTTACAGACTAAGACAAGACGAAAGAAATGAAATATCATTGTACAATTTTACAGACAGAATAGAAGCAAAAGGTTTACCAGACCATACAAAAAACCCATCCCTATATATTGTTCAAACTACTTTTGAAACTTCTGAAAGTTTTAGCCAGCATTACATTCGTAAGACCATCCAATCTTGTTTAGAATCCTAGGCAGAACCATGTCTTTCCTATCTGTTTACTTAGATGTGTTTGTATCTTTTTACAGGGAATATCCAAAACTAATGTGCAAGCTTTTTTGAGCTTTGCTGACTTCTGAATGATCAAAATTTGAAAATGGTTTTCCCTGATTTGTCTGTTACAGGAATTTCTCCCATGTTGTTTCTCACTGAAGAAACAAGGACAAACTTAGTAGTAGAGAAAGCAGAAGAGTGGTCCTTCTTCAGGTCCTTCCTACACAGCCTGAATCCAAGAGAAATGTATTTATGACTGGAAGTACCAATATAAAGAAACCGGAACCTATTTACTAGCATTGTGAGATATTCTATGGCTTTATAGTATAAATATCAGGATGACTCAGCTTTGCAGATTTTCTTTGGGAAAAAAAGAAAACAAAACAACAAAATCACCTGTAGTACTCTGTCCCATGACACCAGGAGAGGACACAGGATAGGTTATTTCTGATTCATGGTGCCAGAATGCTACTTGTTAAATCACTATTTCCTGCATTGCTGATAGACCTTTGGAGGAGATATTTGTGACCTTGTCATAATATCTACAAAGATAACAGACCAGAGCAGGAATTCTGCTGACTTCATTAATCACTTCATGGAGGCTTTGTGGAAGGATTTATCCCATCAGATATTTTGCTTGCTGTGAAATTTAGCCTCCTATTCTCGTTGGGTTTCACTCCTGTCTCTACACTATATGGCTTTAGGTTTCTTTAGCAATATTGGAAATGTGCCTGTTCTGTGAGCATTTGCTTTCCTTTTCTTGACTGACACACACACTCAGTTTGAAGTGCAGATAGCTCTAAAGGTGATTTTAGGATCAATATAAATAAAACTGACATTTTTCTGATGGGGAGTTCTTTGTCATTTTTCTGAGTAGACATAGCACTGGACAGGCTTAGAATACTGTGTGGCATATCGTGAATCACACACTCTGTGTTGATATTTTGTATGATTTATTGGATTGCTAAGATTAAGATATAGATGTTCCATGTAATACGTTGCTCACTGTGTATATGGATGCAAAACCACGACTTGTAATAAATCCATTCATTATTCACCCTTGTGTTTTAGGTCACGTGTTGTCTTCTACTAATTCATCTCCCTCAGACTTATTCTACTATTAAAAAGGTATGAAAGGACACTGCTTTAGAAGCAGACAGCATTCTAAAACCTCATTCTCTTTCTTTTCAAATGTATATAGAATTTCTTGCTGTAAAAAGCACCCCACTCAAGGTTTATGGTGATAAAAACTCAGAATATTAATAATTTGTCCTGCCATAAAAGTACAATAGTTTTTAAGTAATGTAATATCTCACAGAAGTCCTAGTTGTAGGCAGACAACACTGAATATTATGGCAAGACTTTTTTTTAGCATGTTAAAGACAAAAGTAGGTTGAGGGCATTCTGCTTATCCTTGAAGCTGGAAGGACAAGATCCAAGTTTAGTCTGAAACTCAAATCTGTGTGACTGCCAAGCTGAAACCAATGAGTACTATCTCTCAGTGGGGCTGGTCTCAGTGCCATACTGCATGTGGACATGCATTTCTGACTAGTAACAGGGTGGAGAGCAAGGCTGTGATGGTCTGAATTTCCATGTGAAACATAAATGTGCTGTAAATGGATCAAGTACCAAAGAAAAATGTAGAATAGCAGATAGAGCAAGAAAAATAAGGAATTAATTAGCAGTAATGAGAGCAGAACTATTATAAGAGGAAAAACCATTGCCATAAAAATGAATTTTAAAGCATGATTTCAAGATCAAGGGGAAAGTTGCTTGTTTTGCAGTTTTGCAGTTTTGCAGTGCATCTGCAAGTGATATAGAAAATCTGCATTTCCAACAATCAGATAGGGACTCCAAGGAAGATGTTCGAGACAAAACCAGAACTGCTCAGTAATCTACCAAAACCAAAAAGATAAAAGTGTGTGGGTTTATTTTGTAGCTTCTTAACTGTTTGGCAATTCACAGGGTGTTGGTCACTTTAATGTTGCAGAGCTGCCGGGTATGCATTTCAGCATACTGAAACCACCATACTCCCATAGGAGACTGCTAAAATCATTCAGATGCCAGATGGCAAGAGGAACTAGCAGTTTTATGAAGATTCTCTTTGACAGGCTATAAGTATTTCATTGACATTTATAACGATTTTGTATTATATATGAAGTGTATCTGAAACTTATTTTGCTTTTACTTAGTAGTATTTCCTGCTCTCATCTCTACCCAGGGACTGCTTCTCTGTTATGCTCAGGTTAGAATAAAACCAAGATGAGTCAGCTGTAAAAAAAACCCTATATAACAGACTCCTTCTCTGCCTAGTAAAGCTTGTTGATGTGGCCTAATACTCTCTGCATAATTGTCTCCTCAAATAACAATTTCTAAAATAAAAAGCATTCCAATTTTCCTGTATGCTCAAGTTATGTGAGCAATCACATGTTGATGAAATCAAACATATCTGAGGCATACTATGATGGATATCTAGTGCTATCCAACAACAGCTAGAGCACAGGCCTCCAACCCAGGCAGAGGTACAGCTTCTGCATGGACATGAAAAAGTTCTCTGACTAAAGGATTAATTTGGTAAAAGTTAAATAGAAAGTGAATCTAGAATAAGTAGTTAAACATGGAAACACATACATATTTATTCACATCCATATTATGTATTTGCAGAATTCAACAGGCTAATAAATAGTATGATGAGCTATTCATCGTGAATTGCTGATAAAATTTACTTCTTGCTTTCCTAGTGTGAATTAGTAGGAGTCACATCACAGTTTCCATGGTCTTTTCATTATTCAAAAAAAATACACTATATGGCTTGAACAAATAATATTTCAGTGTACAGATTTTTGTATTCATGAATATTCATGCATCATTTACTAGTTTTTATTTTATTCAGAAATTCAGATTTCATCTGCTTTGTTGACACATTTGGACACCTTGATGTATCCCTATATCCGTTCTAAAACTGACGGCTCTTACAGTTGGGTATCTGGGGCAGATATTTGCATCAGCACATTAAAAATATTCTGTGCATTATTATTCTGGAAGGACATACATAACATTCTCTGGATACTGTCTTCAGAATATGTCTTTGAATAATTTTCTCTTTTTGCTAGATTATTTACAGAAAGTGAATAAAGCAGTCCAAGTAAAAACTGGATGGAAGCAATTTCTCATTATATCTCTCCTCCTCTTCTTCCTTGAAAGCAGCCTTATTCAAAGTTATCAAAACACACGTAGTATTGTGGGTGGATTGTTGAATGTCCATTATTAACATATGTAGATAAAAATGCAAAATGAACAATCAAACTTCAGTTTTAAATTCATTATTTCCCCTCTCAGTCTTCTTTTCTCTAGACTAAAGAGCCCCAGGTCTCTCAGCCTTTCCTCCTAAGGCATGTGTTCCAGTCCCTTAATCATCCTTGTAGTTGGACTCTCTCAAGCAGATCCGTCTCTCTTGAACCGGGGAGCCCAGAACTGGATGCAATACTCCAGGTCAGGTCTCACCAGTGCAGAGAGGGGGAGCAGAACCTCCCTTGTCTGCTGGACACACTCTTCTTAATGCATGCCAGGATACCATTGGCTTTCCTGGCCACAAGGGCACATTGCTGTTCCATGGAGAACTTACTGTCTACCAGGACTCCCAAGTCCTTCTCCACAGGGCTGCTCTCCAGCACATCACCTCTCAATCTGTACTGGTGTGCTTTATTATTCTTCCCCAGGTGCAGGACTCTGCACCTATCCTTGTTAAACCTTATTAGGTTCTGCTCTGCCCAGTTCTCCAGTTCTCCAGTTTGTCCAAGTCTTGCTGGATGGCCACACAACCTTCAGGTGTATCTGCTAATCCTCCTAGTTTTGTGTCATCAGCAAACTTGCTGAGAAGACACTCTGTACCATCATCAATGCCATTGATAAAGATGTTGAATGGGACCAATCCCAGCACTGATCCCTGGGGGACCCCACTAGTTACAGCTCTCCAGCTGGACTTGGCACCATTGACCACCACTCTTTGCACTCTATTGTCCAACCAGTTACTAATCCATCTTACTATCTGCTCTTCTATCCCACACGTCCTGAGTTTCTTCACAAGGATGTTAAGGGAGACTGTGTCAAAAGCCTTGCTAAGGTCAAGACAGACTACATCTACTGGTCTCCCTGTATCTATCCATCCAGTTACAATATCACAGAAGGCTATCAGATTAGTCAAGCATGACTTCCCCTTGGTAAATCCATGCTGACTACTCCTGATAACCTTCTTCTCTTCCATGTGCCTAGAGATGACCTCCAGAATGATCTTCTCTTTTATTTTTCCAGGGATGGAGGTAAGGCTGACTGGCCTATAGTTTTCTGGAATCTCCTTCCTACCCTTTTTAAAGACTGGAGTGACATTGGCTTTCCTCCAGTCCTTAATTCTTAATTAAGACTTAATTCTTTAGCTTTCCTAACCTGATCCCTGTCTTACTGACATTGGTGTTGTGTTCTAAATATCTTTTTCATTTATGTTTTTATTTGTAGCAGTTATGCTTTACTTACTTTCACGTCTGAGCAGATGACAACTTTCCAGAAAAACAAACCTCCCTGCCACTTCTTTTGATACCAATATTAAAGTAATGTAAAACTTTTTTTTTTTTAGCCACTCATTCTTTTCTGTTGCCTTCCTCCTCAATACACCATTGTTATTTTGGCCCATTAATTTTATTTTCTAAGCAAATAGTACTTAAAATTGAGTAAGTGAAATGGTAAAAAATCAGCCTCCAAAAATTCAAGTTCTGTATTGAGATACAATTATTTTTAAAAGGAATAAGTATAGGTAGTAAGTAAATATCAAATGGAGAGAAAATGGTTTTAGGCTATATTAACATATTTTTTATCACAACTATATGTTCATGTCTGTGAACAGAGAATATAAATAGCAAAATTTTTCAACTATTTTTAAGAAACAATGGCTCTGAAAGGAATTGAAATTTTTGTGTATAACTAGTTGTGTCTGAGCTGATGTGCTTTGCCATAGCTAAAAGGGAAAATGGGACTTTTCTTTATGTAAGATAGGTAATATGGAGTAGGAAGATGGCATGTCTTCTATAAATGGCAGTAATGAGACTGGAAGACTTTATTTGGTTCCAGTGTCCCTGTGTTTTTAGATATATATATATGATCAAACTGGAAAGGTTCCAAAGAAGTGCCTTTTTTTTTTCTTCTTCTACCTCTTTAGCAACAGAGATCTGTTTCACAGACTTAACTTTAGACTCCTCTCCTTTAATAAGAAAGAAAGTCCTCTACAGCAACTTCAGCCTATTAGGCTTCTAAAATTAGACGTGAAAGAAGCACACCTTTCTCCTTTTCCGTGATATTGACACTGGCAGTGTTTGAGATGCACATAAGAGAGTAGATTTTGTTAAACTGTGTCTGCAGAAACAAACAGTGAAAGAAGCAGGGCTATTAATTTCATTCTCTGCACTTGCACATTTCTTCCAGAAGCTGAAAGGTTTTTCACTATGAAATAGAGAACTCTCTCTGAGATTACTAAAATATGTCCTTTTCTATTATTATTATTAAAAGTGTATTTAAAGCTGAGTATTCAGTGCAGAGCTGTCTCTTTTAAACCTATAATAAACTTATAGTTTGATGCAGATTAAATACTTCAACTCCTTCCCCCTAAATGAATTCCATGTATAACAAAACCAAACTGAAGAGAAGAGAAGAGAGAGAAGAGGAAAGGAGAGGAGAAGAGAG
>VWZY01010414.1:45754-64105 GCA_013399075.1 Chloroceryle aenea
ATCTAATAGAGGATGGAGGCTCTCTCTGGCCCTTCCTTTACTGCTGAATGTATTTATAGAAAGATTTCTTGTTGTCTTTTACAGCTGAAGCCAGAATAATTTCTATCTGGGCTTTGGACTTCCTAATTTTCTCCCTGCATAGCCTCACAACATCTTTGTAGTCATTCTGTATGGCCTGCTCCTTCTTCCAAAGGCTATAAATTCTCAATTTTTCCTTGAGCTGCAAGCAAAAGCTACCTGTTCAGCCATGCCAGTCTTTCCCAACAGCTTATTTTACAGCTCAAGGGCATAGCCTGTAACTTTAAGACTTCCCTCTTGAAGAGTGTCCAGCCCTCCTGTACTCCTATCCCCTTCAGGACTGCCTTCCAGGGGACTCTGTCAAGCAGTCTCCTAAACAAATCAAAGTCTGCTCTTCTGAAGTGTAAGGTGGCAGTTCCACTGCCCCCCACCCCACTTCTCTAAGAAGGGAGAACTCAGTTACTTCATAATCACTGTGCCCTAGACAGCCTCTAACCATGACATCACCCACCAGTCCTTCTCTGTTCAAATAAACCAAGTCCAACAGGGCTCCTTCCCTGGTGGGTTCACTTGCCAGCTGTGTAAGGAAGTTATCTTTGACACACTGCAAAACTTTTGGAACTGTTCCCTCTCTGCTATGTTTTATTTCCAGCAGATATCTGGGATGTTGTAGTCACTTTTTCCATTCTGCCTTCAGTGATATCTTTTACAAAAGATAATTAGTGCCATGAATGAGCCATCTGCATCACTCATGTTGATTTTCTGCTCCCTCCAGAGCTGAACCCTTAGCCTTTAGCTTAGCCATTTGGTGCCTATGAGACTAGCTGTATGTCACAGTCATTGACAAAGATAAATAATGACACTCTACTGAAGTAAGCAGAAGCTATTAATAAAAATAATGTGAAATGGTCTGATCAGAACATTTCTCACTGGTAATCTTCTTAAACAAGAAGACTCAGACCTTCTGTTAGCACTAAAATTCCACCATAGAATTAAAAAAAAAAATTAAAAAAAATTAAGCCCTGCATAACCTGCTTCTGTCTCTGTATGGAGTTTAGTTACAACTCATGATAGGATGTATATCTAGATTAAGAGATCTGTTGATGGATTTTTCAAGATGTGAAGCATGTGCAAGCTTTATCTTTGCTGATTTCAGCAAAACATGCCAGCTAAATGGCAAGAGCTTTTCTTCTTGTCTGCCACTTTGAAGAACTATATAGAAAATATTTCAAAACACCTCCTCTGCCAAGCCCTGCTGTCCTTAAATCAGCTCCTTTTTAGTCAGAAGAGACAAATATCAATAAAAGATGCTTATATTAGCCAAAATCCTCCTAGGAAGCTGCACTTCCTACTGTCTCAGTGTGAGAGTCTGCAATGGAGGTGAATTGTTATAAAAGTTCAAGAGGGAAGATAAGATCCTGTACAGTAAAGGGCAAGTCAACTAAGGGAATTCTTTTAACTTTTTTTTTTCCTCATTCTGAGTTGTTAAAATACCCTTATTTCAGTTCCAAGGGCAAAAGATTACCATGAGTTTATTGGTTATGAGTAGGCTGAATGTTAGCAGAGCATGGAGGAAAGAGTAATTCTTTAATAGTGAACATTAAATCATTCTGGTTAGCAAGGAAGAATACTTTTGATATCATGTGAAAATATAATATAATAAATATCAACAATTAAAATGAAAGAAGCCAGCATTGTCAACAGGCAAGTCTGACAATAAGCAAACTAAATGAAAGGGTAATAGCTGATGTTAATAATAAAAAATAAATAAATAAAAATTAACTATCTTTCAAAATGTGGTTTAGTTTGCAGTTTTCATACCTGACTAATGCCTTCAACAATTAACATTTTTTTACCTTTGCCCCAGAAAAGTTACTATTTTCAGACTGAAAATGAATGAAAAAAAAAAAGAGAAAATAGCTGTTCAGGTTTTCAATTACTTTAAGCAGCAATCAACTAACATGCTAAATCTGCTGGAAAAATAGAAGCATGGAGGTTTAATTAGTTATTGAAAAGATTCTTTGATGCAAGAAAACAAACATGAAATATACCCTTCTAATGTTTTTGTTTTGGCTTGTTTGGGTTGTTTCAGTTGGTTGTTTTTATTAGTCACTGGCCATTCCAAGATTTTTCATAGGAATAACATCTGTGTGGACTTTTTTTTAAAGCAGAGTCCTCTAGTGTATTTTTATCCAATACAAATGTAGATTCTTGATTTAAATGGAGACTCCACTGCTCAAATGGCATTGGATTTTGACAAAAAGAATAGCACTTTATGCACACCATTGACTAACACTCCTTATCAAAGAGAATAGCTGTTCGATGTATGTAGAGAGGTGTTGAGCTTTGTCACATTATTATTACAAAAGAAGAGTATGAGAATAGTGCTTGAATAGAAAGAACGATAAATGACTACTGAGAAAAAAATCTTATGGTATCCTATGATGAAGGCTATTCTAAGACTGTGGTTAAGTTTGACAGATGATATTGAAATATAGTCCTTTTTATTCCTTAAAGGAGACAAAAGGTACTTATCAAACAATATTTTCATATCTTTTAAATTCTCATAATTTACTTGTTGCAGCTGCTATTGCATCTGAAGTCAACAGAACAGTCAACGACTTAAAACATTTGACATGTGATGCTGCCAGACTGGTTTTGAACAGAATCATCAGGGAAAATCTGTCACTGTATGTGACATAGAAAGCCAACACATTTCGGTCTTTCACAAATCCACTCTCACAGAAGACAAGTCATTGCAGTGGTAAAATCATAGGATTATTTCCATGCTAATGACATTCTGATCACTCCTACATGGACCACTCAGATATTTACTGGTCTAGATATAGAAAGCTGGTTCAATTTTACATTCATATTTTTGTTTTATTTGCTTACTACTTGAAAACTCAGCTGTCAGGAGAAGTGTTCCAATAGATTGTTTTTAAGTCAACTTCAGTAACACAAATTTTAGATCTTGTATACAAAGTGCAGTTCCAGGAGATCTAAGACACACTGAAACTGGAGCCTGCAGTACTTAAACAGTGTCAGGATGTCTGGTTAATGCTATAAGTTAATAAAAGAACAAGGAAAGGACTGCTACCATTTCTGACAATTCCAGCCCCAGCATCCTCATTAATAGAACAGAGGCTGATATTTTAAAAACCATTCATAATCATCTCTGAATTGCACTCTGACATGAACAGCTTTTGCTTCCTCAGTAGCTGACATTATCTTCCTGAATGTTTTGATACCTCACTGTAGAGACTTTGTGTTGTGTGCTGGATTTAGGCTTTACAGCTATTGTGAATGACACTTCAAAATATATTAAAAATATATGAATATATTTTAATATATCAAAATATACAAAAGTGTCAGAACAACATAAAGTTATTACCAGCTACTTTAATTAATCTAATAATGTAGAGAGGGAACAAAAGCATAGATCTTTTATTCATCTTGAAGGCTAATTTAATATGTGCTTATTTATTTAATTTTAATTTTAGACTCTTCAGAATGCATGTCTTATGCAAAATACATAAACAGCTACAAAACCATCTCAGTAGATATGAAACAAAATCTGGATTCACAAAATCTTAGAATTTCTTGAAGAGGTATTAGGATACAAGGAGAATTTCACAATTAAAGATTACTTAACAAAGCTTGAAGAATTAGTGTTGTTGATTCTACAGGAATGTCATGGCTAGATGAAGAAGATAGCAAGTAGACTAGAATAGGTTATTAAAGCGTGCATTAAGAAATGCATTGTACTAACACTATTTGAGAAGTCTTGGGTTCAATTCCAAATGCTCCAAGGAATTTTGCCCCTTTGCCTTGCCCATCACTGAATCAGAGTAAACAGAGAAATAAGATTTGTGTATCTAAAGTTACACAGCCCATTGCGTAGTCTACTTTACAGTGATACAATATGTCTTCCACAAACATGTCACAGAGACAGTTTCATATTTTAATAAATCATATGGGACTGGTTTTGAATATTTCATTCTATTGTAAAATAGAAATTGGGATAAAATTCAATCCATTAACAGGGATTTTCTCTACAAATTCAATCATTTTTACTTGTTTTATCAGTGTGGACTTATTATTCCTTCACTACTCAGTTTCATTTTTCCTTTGAATTCCCTCAAAACCTAAAATCAATTGCATTTATTGTTAAAACACTAATTAACATCTTTCAGATATTCTGCATATTTTTCAGTTCAAGTTGTCATTTAATTTGTTACTGAGTCCTTAGAATGATTTATTCTGCCAGACTTTGGAAGAGGAGCATCCTAAGGAAAATTATTTTGTGGGCAAGGCCTCTGGTAAGCTGTTGTTAGGGAAAGTTTGCTACAATACCAAAATAAATTAAAAAATCACTCCTACACAAATGAACAAACATACATAACCTTCAGAAATATCCAAATTTATTTTCTGTGAGATCTCCAGGCTTTCCAGATGCATTATAAAATGCAATTCCTCTTATCTTGGTAAATTTAGATAACACCTTTAGTTTATCTTCATACAGTTTGGATGAGATTCCAGTTTTTTCACTCTTTGAACAACTCAGTTGCAAAAAATTTGTCTTTGTTTGATCTTGTCAGCACGCACTTACACCAATGGAAGGTCTTTCCCTAAAAAATACTCTTTCTCAATGCCCAACTAGTGCTTCAGAATCTCTAGTTAAAAGTTGGGTATATCTTTTTACTTCCATGTTTTCACAGATCTACCTTTTAGGAGCACACCTAAAACGAGTGGAATAAGATTTTAGTACTAACTTTATATATTTTTTACTCTTAAGTAATTTTCTAAAACACAGCAGTAATAATGGTTGCTCACTGCTTACTCTATCTACAGATATCTTATTCTATGGATGTTCTGTGGTATTGATTACATAAATTCTCATAATGGTTCATATTATTGATCATCTAAAACATGCAGTAGTACTGTTGCTGTCTGAATGGGTCCATCTAAGTTGCATAAGCAGGAAGACCTTTTTTCTGCTTCACTGTTTCTTAAAATGTTCAAGAGTAGTTTGTACATATTTAAAGGCACTTGTGCACTTATTTTTTTTCCTTTCCTTTAAACAGAAATGCCATCTGTGGAATTCTGCAAGCATTCAAGCTGTTACCTGAAGTAGTAACTAGTCAAATTGAATTCACAGTGTGCTAAGGTTTATTTGTCACATGCATAAAGCTTTATTTATTGAGGAGTTGAGTGTTTGTTAGAGAGGAAAAATGCACAGACTTTTCTGAGAAAATGTATCCTGGGACACATAACAGTTACGCGTTGCCATATGTAGGCCTGTACTACCTGCTTGCAGGTCAAAAGGCTATTGAAGAGTCAGGGTTCATGACGTACCTGAAAGGAACTGAGATTCTTGTGCTGACAGCAAACTTGCAGCTTCTACCACCCCATCATTCAGTGATATTAACCTTTGCCCCTTAGTGCTGAATTCTTACTTTCTTACAAAATTATCTGAGTTCTTTTCCTTTGGCTAAGTTCTGGTTTAGCTACCAGAATATAGTGTGCATCCCCTTTCCCCTTCCCCCTTTTCGCTTTCCCCTTTCCTCCTTCCCCCTTCCCCTTCCCTTCCCTTCCCTTCCCTTCCCTTCTTTACTTTTTTCCTTTTAATTTCTCTTCCTTATACCTAAGGCAGTTTTTCCCATCTCTGAAGGTTGTATATTTTCAGTGACTGGTAATTGACCATCAGTGAGTTGTCTATAGCCCTGGAGCTTTTGTTCTATGCTTTTGTACTTATTTTCAAGGCAGTTAAACTCCCTTAAACTCTACATTGTAACAGGAGTTACCAAGTTACTTTGATTCCCAGAGGAAATTCTTATACGAATTTCTTAACAAGTCAAATAGGCTCTATCCCTGAAGACTTGCTAAATTACTGTAAGGAAAATATGTGTAAAGCCTCCAGCCTTTTGTGAACAATGCCAGTATGGTATTTACTGAGCCATAAGAGAAAAAACTCTGAGCCTGCTTGTAGTTTGAGTAATATATGAAAGTGATGGGTGACACAGTGCCTGCAATAATAGGCAGCAAGACCATTATCTTCCTTAGCAGGTCCTGTCAATTTCTGTCTTCCTACATTAATAAGTAGGTTTTGATTAAACACTGCTGTACAATTCCATTGACTCTTTAGCATAAAGCTCTACTTTGGTAAACTGTTTTCTTTCCTTTCAGAGTTTTAGGAACCCAGACCAAAACAGGGAATCATGGTTCAATAAATTACAGAAAAATTTCTGCCAAATTTTTAGATCTGTATATCTCAAAGGGAAGGGCTATTTAAGTTGTTAAACTTTTGATTTAGATGAAACTGTAGCATTTATGCTTTCTTTTCAAGATTAGAATTTCCTGTTTTCCTGCATTTATATTTAATAAAATATATTATCTCTTCGCAATGAGCATCCCAGAGATAGTAATACCAGAGGGATAAGGTATATGAAAGTCCAAAACACTTAAGGTTTTAACTGGTAATTACTGCCTCTTTTTTTTTTTTTTTAATTATCATTATTAGTTTTTAAAACCTGTTGACTTTTAAGCCCTCTCTATCCTTACTGCTTGTTTTGATAATTAACCTGAATCTGTCTCCTTACTTCTTAGGAATTATTCCTAGGAATTAGTATACAAATTATTCCTCTGCTGACCTTTCTAAAAGCACTATGATAACTGCATGTTTTCCTATAGTAAATCCTCATCTAAACCAAAACACAGAGGGATTGTTCATAAGGTCAGGCTTAAGACTTGATGACTTAATTAAAAAAAAAATTTCTTTTTACAGATGATGGCTGAGACTATAGTACTTATCAGCCATTTGTAGCATTTTGATCAGTGTCATCTACAGCAATAAGGAAACAGACATTCACTGGGGTAAAATGGACATCAAACGCAGGAGTTACCAGTATGACTTTCTGAGCCACTCACCTGAAATGAGTTCACCTTGTTCCATTAAAACAGGGTGGAGTTTTGAAGCCTGGGTTACCACATCTGTATCAGAGACGTGGAATACATGATGCTTTGGTGCAGGGTTGTTATTTCTATCAAAACTTCCATTCCACTTCTCCAGAACTTTCTTGGAATTCTTCCTTGGAATTCGTATTCCTGATGAAATGTTCCGTATTATCAGAAAAAGATGCATTTTTTCACTTTTTTTTTGTATTTTTAAAACAATATGTATAGAATTCTGTATTTTAATTTGTTAGGGTGTCCAGAATGAGACTGAAACATGTCATGCAATAACAAAGGTTGTAAAATGAACTCTAAAGCTGATGACTATTTCAATAGCTAAAATGCTATTCTGAATGTACACACCTGCAGAGACCTGCTCAGCACCTGGTTTGCCAAAGATAAGTACAAAGAATATAAAAGTTTTGAAGCCCAAAGGGAATCCACTCTAAATTATTTTTAAAATTATGATCTTAATCAGTCATGTGGAAAAATGTTTGCTGTTTGCAACAATGTTTACTTGAAACACATTTAAAGATAAGCCTCAACTACAAAATTATAATCATAGACACATAAAGAAAACAACAGAATTGAAATTAGTGACACATGCTGGCTCTACCTTCTTTTCAGGTGTGCAGCAGCTCTACAAACTTCTAGCTATTTTACAACATGAGACTACAAATGTACATGTATTGGTATTAGTTTATAGAACTGAATTTTCCCAGCATATGAGACAGACCTTGGATGCAACTCATGGCATTATACTCACATTGTCACTGAAGAGCCAATATCACCATTGAATAGCAGAAGGAAAAGGTGTTTTCGTGATGAGATTCAAAAGCAGTAAGGACTTTAATTGGAATTTGCCTGTGTATAGTCAACCAGATGCTCAAACCAGACAGTTTGGTATTCAATGCAATTAAGGGAAGAAGAGTGTAAAATGGCTCTATGGCTCTTCGTTCCAGAGTTGCTGTGCATTAGAGCAGATGATATTAGATTCCATTATGATGACTGGGGTATTGTTGGAAACATTAGCTCTTCTGCAGCTCCTCTTTTCTCCTCAGTCCTGTTCCCTGACTTCCTTTCCACAGATCCCTGCAGAGAATTGAAATAATAAATATGCATGGCAATAAAATAACAGCTTAATTCAATAACATCAGTGAATATCTTCTAAGGCCTTTGTTTGCATGCTATTCCATTAAATAGTTTTCAAAGCAGATTTTTTTTCTTTTTTTCCCTGTTTGTTAAAAACACCAAACAAACAACCAACCCAAACAAACCCAAACATAACAGATATGTTCTGATTTGTATAGTTTGGAAGAGGTAAATGCAAACCGGATACACTGTATAGCAAGGTGCCATTGGTAAAGCTGTTAATACTCTTTCTACATGAAGATTCTCTGAGTAGCAGACCCTGGTAAGAGGATCAATGAGCCTAACACCTAAGTCCAAATACATGAGGTTAAGTAAATTTTTTGAAAGGTAATTTCAGGAAGAGCCATCATGCTCCAGGTTTCAGGAAGTAAGATGATGATTAGGTGATTCACGCCAAAGATAAACCTGTTTTCAGTGTGATGAGGCTGTTCTATTCACAGGCTGCAGAAGACAATCTATGCCTCAGTGTCACTCTCCCTTACTTAATTAAAAATTATTTTATAAAACCATTATTTCACAATCTTCAGTGATATTAAAATCATGCATTTATAGGCTCCAGCCTCCTCTCTACTTACTACTCAACCTAACACACTCTGCTTTCTGGTTGAGAGGTGTTTTGTTGTGTTTATTTTTTAAATTTTATTTATTTATTTATTCTTGGTTTTGTTTTTTTAAGGACAGAAGTAATGTTGTTTTCTGAGGAAGAAAAAGCAATAGAGAAACTTCAAGATGATAAGCCAGCTCTCTCACTGATCACTGATACAGATAGTAGATAACAGGTATTGGAGTATTCTGCTTGAGGGTATAGTTGCCAGGGAAACATCTTCAAGAGTATATTCTACAAAAGAACACAGCCTAAGGGAAACAGCATTCCACTAGGATGCAGCCCACATTATTATGGTGGTCAAGTTGTTATAATGGAGTGTAGACCCATAATGATGGACCTTGCCATAAGTGCATAGTTTTGTAATTGTTTTACTCTGTTTTCCCCCAATTTTTGTCATTATTTATTTTTAAGAACAGAATATAGTTCATATCAAATTTTTGTCAATCCTTCAAATATTCCAATATTCCTAAAAACTACCTATTAGACCTATGCCATTTCAAAGGCAGAAGTTCTTAAAGAAAACCTTAGCACAGCCTTGAGGATAAGTGTTTTGGTTTTTTAGTGTGTGACTCCGAATCAGACCAGGTAAGAGGAAAGTGACTGCTTTATGCAATCATGTAAAATATTTAAGAAATTTCAGATGTTCAGTTCATCATCAAGTACATATGATGAACTGCAGGCATTTCATCCAGAAACTGACACTGCAATTTGTTTTAATATATGATCTCATAGATCATGTTTTAACATAAAACTTATGTTTTAACATAAGACTGATAGAATCTTCCTTCTCCCAGTCCCTCCCTTTGCCTTCTGCAGCTGGCGTGTTAACGCTGGAGCCCTTGCCAGTGAAGACTAAGGCAAGGAAATAATTCAGTAGCTCAGCCTTCTCCATATCTCTCATGACCAAGTCTGTTTCCTTCCAGAGATGACCCAAATCTTCCCTAGCCTTCCTTTTATTACTGTTGTACATGCAGAAGTTTTTCTTGTTACCTATGATGTCCCTGGCTGGATTTAATTCTAACTGGGCTTTAGCTTTCCTAACCTGATGATTGCCTGCTCTGACTGAACTTAAGAGACCCATTGCTTCATTCACAGAATCACTGAATAGTCAGGGTTGGAAGGGACCTCTAGAAGTCATCTAGCACACCCCCTCTGCTAAAGCAGGTTTACTTAGAGCAAGTTGCCCAGAAACATATTCTGGCAAGTTTTGAATATCTCTGGAGAAGGAGACTCTACAGCCTCTTTCAGTGCTCCATCATCGTCACAATAAAGATATTTTTGTTTATGTAATTAGTTTGGGTGAATTAAATCTACTAAAAGCATGACAAAATTCAGTTAATATGAATAGCCTATGCATAGCCTTTGTGAAGGAATCAACTGCTATGCTCATCTTCCACTGCTGCCTATTTATTACTTCTACTTTTTAATTGCAGACATATTCACAGAATTTTGAACTCTCTCTGCAATTCATGCAACTAAGAAGCTAAAATGATCTGTCTCTGTTCCTTGCATATATTTCATTCTGCAACATTCAATATTACAAAGGTAAAATTTTATTCTTTAAAATACTGTATATTGCTGCATTCTTGCTTTGAAATTTGTCTCCTTTTACTTGAATAAAAGATAGAATTGTTTCTATAAACAGAGTATTTTTTCCAGAAAAAAATAATGTATTTCTGCTTGATACAAACTAACCTCATTCTTCCATCCCTTTTAAGACTACATCAAAACAAAATCCCCTGATCTCACTGTTTTCTTAGATTCTTCCACAAAAAGTCACACCTCATTTATCATTGATTTTCCCATCAGCCATGTGCATGGTGTTCTACATAAAAAAGGATCATACCAACTTTTTCTGAAAATTACCTATGGGAAGATGAAGCCTTTCTGAAAGTGAACGGATAATGGCTCCTTCTACCCAGTCATGAGATTTGGGAGAATTAATGTAAATGAACAGGCACTTCACTGCAAGTTATTCTGATTGCAGATACAGTTGAGAAGGAGTTATGCAACAACATATGGAATTTACCTCCCTGCAGCTTCTCTGTGTTTTTGATTCTGTGACTCTCCAGTATATTGCAAGACCTGTCAGAAATGCTGAAAGGACCTCATTCTGAAATCAGAACCATACCTAACCCCTAAAAAAAATCTTTCATGGGATGAATCAACCAGAATGATTGACTGTCATGACACTGATTTTCCTAAAAAATCATGGGGTGCACAAATTCCACATTTTGTAGCTTCACAACTTCATCTGATGCAGTTAAAGTTTCTTCTACCCCTATGTTAGCAGCAGCTTTTTAGTCTATTTAGTGTCAATGGAGTCCTTTTACATTAAGATATCATTCATCAAAGATGATAGTGTCTAGCCAAAAGTGAATATCTGACTATTTCCCACCCCTTGAGAAAGCTTTTGCAGGTCAATATTGAAGCATATATGTCAATGAATAAAGTAATTTCACATTCAGTATCATCAGTCTGGTATCTTTCAGATCCACACAGAATAAAAACCATATTCTTAGTGACATCATCTCAAGTCTATTTCCCAAAATTCTCATACTTCAACAAAATGTTTATAATATTTTTACTGTTGAGGAATATACTTTCCATTTCTTCTCTGAATCTGCCTGCAAGGCAAGAATTTTAATGCAGTTACTGTACAGGAAACACAAGTAATGCTACCAAATGAGTAAGAAATAATGTACAATAATTTTTTTTCTTTACTACTTTAAAGGGCAGAGACAAAATAGAGGTACAGACAGAAAAACATGATTTAACCAGTTGATATTCTTCAACAACAAATTATATTTTATTTTTATTCCCATATTCATTAATTAAATTCCCCATTATTTCAAATAAAAATTTCCTTTTGACTTATAACGATTCTGTAACACAAGCTCAGCTACAGTAGAATTCTGTGTACATAATAACAGATTTTAAAGACATTTTTCCACTTAATTCTCAATAATTTATGGTTGAATACAAACCATCTTCTCATGTTATCCAGAAATGAAACAGAAAATTACCAGATTCAATTAAATTTATACTTTCTAAATGCAAAAAATAAGTATTAAAATATTACTACAGTTCAAAGAACCTTAGAAAGCATTTTAAGCCTTTAGAATTAATGAGCCCTAGCTGTTTAAGCTTTCAGCTATAGATCACTGATTTTTAACCGAGTTTAACAGTGTCTTAAACTTGTTACCCTTTGAAGGCTTTTTGGCAGTTCAACTGAAGCAATCTATTTGATACTAATTTTGTATAGAACAATGTCCATATAAAGAAAATCAGAAAAATGAAAACAAAACTTATCAGTCTCAACTGAAGCCATGGAATAAAAGAGCATGAAGATCATGAAGAGATTATTTACCTTGCTGAGATTAAATCATGGTCAGAAGGGAGGAAAGAGAGAAAAAGGAAGAGAGAGGAAAAGGAAGAGAAGAGGATGACATTTCACCAAATATACAGCTTCAGAAAGAAATCTCCCCCAGAAGAAATTTAGAAACATAAGAAAAGGTTTATAACCAAGACATGGAACAAATATTATACGAAGATACAATGAAGTATTATGAGATAGACTGATTTACTTTGCCCAGGAAGCTGGTTTCCAGAACATTTCCACCAGTACACTGTCAGTAAACAGCAGAGATATTCTGCTTTTTGTTACTGTGACAAAGAATGCTTGTTCCATTCTGGGACCCAGAATAATTTACATCCGGACTTGTTCCAAAAGGAATACGTAAGTTCTTTTAAGTAAGACCTGTGATGTATCTTCCATCATTAGAACTTAAACCTGTAACACAGTGGAAAAAGTACCTCCTGTACTACAAAGTGTTAATGAAAAGCCTACAGGACTCTTGTGCTTAAGGTCAGTTCTGAATTACTTAGTGGTTTGAAACCAGCCTTCTGGTATTACCAGTGATTAGATTCAGGATTGCTGAACTCATGTGGGTAGAAAAAAAATGTATGTCCCCATTGCTATTGCTATGTACTTTAGGCAGAACAAAGGGATCCTAGGGGCCATTAACTTCATTAAAATAAATAAAAATCTAACAAACACATACAAAGAAAAAGAAAGAGCAAACATCTTAAAAACATTTTTTCTTAGGGAAATGGAAGTGGGAGGCTTCTTTATGTTAGTCTGGCTTTCTAATTGTGCTAAAGCACTGAAGATTATGCAGGACATTTCATGAGTCTTATAACTGCTGTAGAGAACAAACTGGAGGAACATGCCTGTTTTAAACAGTGGATGAAAGAAGAGTTCAGCATTAGCAATCTCTATAGGATATCAGTACATGCTGACTTGTAAATAAACATCTAATCTTGCACTGATAAACTGTTTTTACTAGTCTCTTCCATGGCTTTCTTTCTTCTTCATTAAGTCCTGCACAAATTCTTAACAGCATATGCTGTAATAATTCTCCCTTCCTGTTTGTCCCATTCTTTCCCACAATTATTTCCTCAGCCTGTAGCTTTGACTTATCCCTCCTTTCTGTCCATTCCAGGTTTCTGAAAGAAGTGTTTATGTTTTTATTTACTATACTCTTTCACTTTTCTTCAGATTAATGCCATTCAGTCTTTGAACCAGAAAACCCTTCTGTCCCTTATTCTAAAAAAAAATCTGTCTTTATGGAATGAGAGTTTTTGCTTCATCTTTTAAAATCTCTTCATAGAGCTGAGAAAAGGCAGAAGTCTGAGAGAAAGTGCTGCAGCATTTCTCTATTGCAATAAGCTACTTGATACACCAGGAAAAAAAGGGAAGAATTTAAACTTTGAATCAGACATGAAAAATACTGGCCAGCTCTTTCCTTCCAGATCCTTTGAAATAAGAAACAGGTTCATGACTAAGACTTCATAGTCTTACTTGCTTTCTGTTGTTTCGTATGCTGTATTTGTGGTATCCATACTGTATTTCTAAGTGATTGGCCTTGTGGGCTTTATCACAAAAATTAAATTCACAGACTCCTGCTGTAATGGCTAGTTTAAAAAAAGATATAAAATATTTTTCCTCCGCTGTGCTCTTTTTAATTTAATATATTGTATCTATATGGTTTTGGAGTTATGGATTACTTTTCAGGATATAAAAAAAAAATCAGATAAACAAATGGCATGAATTTAAATTTCCTCTACACACTGTAACAGTGCACCCTGACTGAAAATCATAGTTCCAAGTAATATTATTTGGTCTCACTCATGATGTTTTTCTGGCAGAAACTTTGACCCAGTACAGTCTCAGGGTCAGCCAATGTATGTCCAGGTATTCTTCTTTACATTAGGATAGCATTCATGTCTAATCAAGATCAGGATCTCTTTTCTCTAGAAACAAACATAGGGTGCAATATAGTACTGTGATCACTGACCTGGGGTTGCTGTCACTAGGTAGCCATATAGTAATCCTACTTTTTCTATCTTTCAGTGGTTCCACTGTTATCCCCATTTGAATCTTCACAGAAAAGGCAAGAAATGTCACAAGATACTACTTCTTTATTCATATAATAATTTCATTAGATTTTGATGACAGATATCACTTCTGCTGGCTACCCAGAAAACTGGTCTTTATGCAAATGTTACTGGCATGTTACAGAAAAATGACCAATTAATTATGTGTTTTGTTGTTAAATCAAGCCATTCAGTAACATTGTCTTACCATTTTTTATTATAAAGGAGCATGCTGTAAGAAAGAGTAATAAAACTAACTGTGACCTTAGTGCATGGTGCAGGTTTGAAGTACAGGACACTTTTGCTCGGACCTGAGAGCAGGAAATAATGTAAATAAAAACTCATTTAGGAATGGACTCAAAATTGTAGTCTTAGCTTATTTTAAAGTCAGTAGAATGGAAACTAAAGGGAATGTTATTCTCCTCTTGACAAACTTTTCATTTTCAGTTTCTGAACACTTAAATTCTGAAAGGAGACCTTCCAGAAGAAAAATCAGGTTCCAAACCAGTTTGATATCTATGGCTCATTTATAGAAGAACCATGTTTAAGTTTGTAATAAGAATCCAACAGAACAGAAAATTAAGCTTCAATCTCTTGCAAAGCCAGCAAATATACTTAGAACTATGCTTTTACCCACTGTGAGCTTAATAGATAATAGTGCACCTAAAATGTTTCACATACAGCTGTGTGAGCAAAAATCTACCATTAAACCATGACACCTTCCCCAGCAATTCAGAAATTCATTAAAATATTTCTAATAGGTATTAGTCATCCCTCTCAAAGGGATACTAGCTTTCTTGCAATTAAGAGATATTAAAGATAGAACTTCAGACACCAGACAAGCAATTATCTGTGCAGACAGATTACCTAGTTACTCGTTTATTCTTTAATTGATCTGAGTTAAGTAGGTATTTTAAAAAGGACCCAGTAACAGAGAAGTAGTCTGAGACTACCCCAGGACATGTGATTTTATTTGTCTCTGTGTAGTCACATCCTAGATAAATAGTAAGAGTAATGCACATGGTTTCCAGCTTGTGCTTTGAATCCTTGCAGGCTTGTAGCTTTGCACACAGAGATTAATTCTCTATACATAATAATTTGTCTAATCACAAGGTAAAGCTTGACTATAGGGAATAAAACAAGATGTTGTCTACTTATTCAGCACCTCAAGGGAATCAAAAGAATATGACAGAAGTAGAATAAATAAGGAATGAGTTTGACCTCATGATGGTACAAAAGGGTTGCAATAGCTATTCTGAAAGGATGCTACTTATTATTTTGTATTTACATTTTGTTAAGTGCAGTTTCTATTTTTTTTCTTATGCTTAAAACTTTTTCATTTAGGTTTATTTGTACTTTATTTATTTATTTTAAATACTGAGTATGCCCTGCCAAAGCAAGGACAAGCCATACAATATATTAAAATAGACTGTCGGCTTCTAATGTAGATTTTACAGAATGTTCAACAACATCAGCCTTTGACAATTTCATTGACTAAAGGTTTTCATTTTGTATGTAGACAGACAGATAATTGTGCCACCAAAAATTAATGAACAGCTAGAATTACGAACCTTTTAATCTTTATGAAAACTCCCTACATTTCACTGTAACACATTCTTTAACTCATAAATGAAATATATCCAGACTTGCTTTCATACAGAATATGTATTGTGAAATCCTGAGTACAGAAAAAAAAAACCTGTGGTGGTGGTGTCAGCCCTTCCCCAATAAAATAAAGAAACCTGAAAATTTCCTTTCCTTTCAACAAAGTTTTGTGGCTTTCAAAGTGAAGATATACCAGATAGTTAAAAGAATACTCTTATGTCCACAAGAATTTATTATTGCTATTATCCACATAGTGATATTGCTCAATCTTGTGCACTACTTTTCTCATAACAGCTGAAATTCAAGATGGTTCCTATTATTCATCTGACTAGATGGGCCCTTTCATCCACATGTGGTCCCATTGAACATCTAAACTGTTCTCTGGTTCCTTGATTTACAGTACTAGTCATTTTTCACCAACCTGAAGATACACATGCAAGCAGAAATGTCTACGACATATAAAATAAAACAAGTAATTATTTTTTTGTTCATGAAACTGAGTCAGATAGTCTGCAGACAAAACTGAAGGAAAAGTGGCTAATAACATTCTCACTTTCTGTGATACTTCAACTAGGAATTGCCTGAAGTAATGTCCACAGATTATTTAAAATCACATATTTGAGCAATACCTGAAGATGACTAGTCACTAGTAGACAATATATCATAATTTAGCTGGACACTTAGGTAATGGGTGGAGAAAATCAAGCAAGGTAAATAAGGGCAATTTTAAATTTCAGCATGAAGTGTGTTTCATATATTAATTTCCTATTCTTGAGGAATTGTTTTTGAAAGGTGCTTGGGGAAGCTTTTTTAACCGTGAGTTGTGTTTTCTTTAATTCCTCCAATGATAGCCTTAAAATAGTCCTTCCTTAGAGTTTGTGTTAGAATTCCAGTGAGCCACATATCAGAAGTCCAAATATTTGTGATTACTCAACACCAAACAATGTTCATAAACTATTAAGGTTGTGGGTAAAATAATCAAATACCAAGCCAATTTAATTCTTCTTTTCTAATTTCTCAATTAAAAAACAAAACAAAACAATAAACAATAGATCAAATAAGTCTCTCATGAAAGCAGTGGTGAAAAAACCATACACTCATGATCAGCATTTGTCTTCAAAATACCCTGTGAAAAACTGCTTCAAGTAAGTAGGTGTCTCCTCTGTTTTTATTTGACAGTCTAGTTATCCATGCTGAGGACCTAGCTGAATAATGCTGTAGCTCATCCTTGCTTGTTTATCAGATTTCTTTTTATTGCTGACAGTTGAGTCTTGATGGCTCAATGGAATGAGCCATTCCATCATTCCAAGGGAATGTCTAAGGAAGTTATCCTGATTTAGACATAACGTAGGTGGTTACCCCAGCATCATATGCTAGGCTAGCTGAATAACAGAATCCATCTATCCTGACTCCATATTAATGTTACCACTGGGCTCACTGGAGTAACCTTGCTATTCTCTTCACAAGATTAGTTCCTCAGGGAAAAACTAGTCTATTATTCTCAAAAAACCCAACCAAATAACCAACCTGAAAACAAACAATCTGAGTATTTGGTTCCCTCATGATGTTAATTAGTGTAAGTCTTAAGGCCTGATTTTAGGAAAGGTGGTTATATCTATACTAGTGAACGCAATAATTTTCTAAACTCTCTTACAATGTTATTCTGAAAAGATTTTGCGTTTTTCTTAACTGACTGGTGGCACTGTATTTGTCTGCTGTAGGAGTTTAAAAATGCATATTTAGGTTCATGAAAATTTTTCTAGCTGATTACTTCTCTCTCTATTTGATTATACTGTAAAGAAGGACAAAGAATGTGTTTAAGTGGCAAAATTATAATAAAACTTCCATAGGGAAAAGGAAAAACTGAATATTTAGTCATGGTCACACTGAATTCAATTATACTATGATGAGAAATCTGAATCTCCACCGTTTAATATTCAATTTAGTCATCAGAAGTCATCATCATATACTTTTCTGATAATCATAGAATAATAGAATTGTCAGGGTTGGAAGGGACCTTAAAGATCATCTAGTTCCAACCTCCCTTGCAATGGCAGGGACACATCCCACTAGAGCAGGTTGCTCAGAGCCCCATCCAGCCTGGTCTTAAAAATCTCCAAGGATGGGGCTTCTACCACCTCTCTGGAAAACCCGTTACAGTGTCCCACCACCCTCATGGTGAAGAAATCCTTCCTAATGGCTAACCTGAATCTATCTATCTCTAGTTTTAATCCATTCCCTCTAGTCCTATCACTGCCTAACAGCCTAAAAAGCCCCTCCCCAGCTTTCTTGTAGGCCTCCTTAGGATACTGGAAGGCCACAATAAGGTCTCCTTGGGGCCTTCTCTTCCCCAGACTAAACAACCCCAACTCTCTCAGCCTGTCCTCACAGGAGAGGTGCTCCAGCCCACTAGTGGCCCTTCTCTGGACACGTTTCAGCACATCCATATCCTTCTTGTAATAGGGGCTTCAGAACTGGATGCAGTATTCCAGGTGACACCTCATGAGAGTGGAGTAGAGGGGGACAATTACCTCCCTCAACCTGCTGGCTTCCCTTGATGCAGCCCAGGATGTGTT
>VWZY01010414.1:82568-117473 GCA_013399075.1 Chloroceryle aenea
AGAAAGACCAAAAAAAAAAAAGAATTTGTGAGTGATTTTCATTTGCTTGTGAAAACTGAGTTTAAGTACCTTCACCATTAGCCTTAAATATGGATGATTTCACACAGAAGTGTATGAGAAGATGACACACTTTTAAAAGTTGTAATCTTTGGCTATGGGGTAATTCACAAGGAGTTAAAAGGTTTCTTCTGAAGCTCTGGAAGCCCTTTCTGGAGGACTGTCTCACCACAACTCAGGTAACAGCACAATAGATGGAATAGACTGTATTGCTCCACATACTCATTTCCACCTTGCAGAAAGAGCTTTTATGTAAACGGATGTTAAGGAGCAGAAAACTAGTTAAATTTTAGTGTCATTATCTTAACAGGTATAAACTGTCTTTTCTACCTGTTAGATCAGCTCAAAAGGATGCTACAAGATTCTGTTTGTACACAACATTTAGATGAAGAGGATCCCTTGAAATTCTAACAAGTTTACACTGAAGACAAACTCCCCATAGCTGTAGTCACAGCTAGAAGCTTTCTCAAGCAGAAGTACAAAAGGCTGTAGCTTAGCTCCTATATTTCCATTGCTTGTTTGGTTTTTGTTTGTTTCATTTGTAGGGAGAATTATTCAATACCGTAATTTTCAGTTCTCATGCTTGAGTATGTCTTGACATATCCTGGAGCATAAAGAAAACCTCTGCAATGTATTGAAACAGAGCATCCTTAAATTTCTATCAAAAATAAAAAGTATCAATAGCTTAGGTTACAGTCTTTGGTAAAATGGAATTTTAATTAGGTAGGGATAAAAGCGCTTAATTTGCTGCGTGAGAGTCCTATACATAAAATACTACTTCTTAGATGTAATGTTCACTTCCATACAAGCTGTTTAGCATCACTTCTTATGACCCCAAAACAACATCAACTTCACATATACAGAACATCAAAATCCCTGCTTGCTACGGGTGGATTTTTTTGTTATCACTGCTCCCAGAGTGGCCTGTTAAGCTGGATAAATATGTTCTTTTTCCAGTGCATAATACAGTTGTTTAAGGTGATACACAAAAGTTACTATCTACAAATCATCTATTTTCTTGTAAGGCACATAAAAAAGACAAGACATCAAGAACATTTTCAAGTAATTAAAGGGTTTGTGGTTGTTTCTGGTTTTGTTTTGTTTTGTTTTTGGTGAAACTAAACTGTACTGCATTTTGTGGTTTTTAAGTATGAGTCTGCAATGGCAATTCTATTGCTCGTACATCTATACTGCTCTTTGCAATAACTCTTTCATTCCTAATTCTTCTGCTTCCAGTTAGTCAGGATTATCACAAGATGTTTAACCTATTTCCTGATTAAATAAAGTCTGTTCCTTTTTATGAAAATGCTAAGTTTTGTAATTCTGTATACATTTATTTCAATCTTCTCTTTCTTCCATTGCGTGGTCTAATAGCTCGTATTCACTGAAACAAATTCACCTTAGAATGACTCTAAATATTTCATAAGCTTGATTTAATTGCTGTCATTTCCAATAGCTTCTCTACTCAGGGGATACTCTTTTTATAGGAACTTTATTGGATTTTTCACCGTCAATAAAAAACTTCTTAGACATCATTAAGCTACTTTTTAAGGGTGAAGGAACCTCTAGAGTTTTTCTTCTGATGCCTGTTAATTTCAAATCTGTAGTATTTATTCCTCTTGCAAATCTTATATTCTCCTCACACTTAACAAACCATGCTCAAGCAATATGTACACACTTTCCTTTTTTCATTTGTATGTTAATCACCATTGTCTACTCTGCTATGGCTAATTTTATTTTCCATGCACATTTTCAACATATGTAACTAAGAAAAAAAAAGAATATATGAATAGGTTCTATGATCTAATAATAAAAAAATCATACTGTAGTATTATATCGATTACATCTTCCTGATTTAATTGCATTATAAACTCTTTACAGAAATGAAGTTTAGAAATGCATTCAATTAGTGTGCTTCACTGTCTTCTTGTAAGATTTTTCAGTCAGAAAATAACAAATGCAATTAAAACCTGTAACTAAGTCTAAGATTCTATACTTTGAAAATTATTAAATGAAGTATCATGTCGAATCTTTCAAAGTTTTTCATGTGTATGTGTATCTGTTTGTGTTCAGATAATATATATGTAGCCATAAATATGTTTAGCCATAAATTCAACCAGCCAGATGAAGAGATAGTATGCTTGCTTATGTCTGCAATAGTATGGACATCATACATACTTGTCTTATAAGTGACAAATGGATTATCACTTTAAAAAAAATGCAATAAAACTACCATAATTTAGAGTTATTTCACCTCCAGGCTGAAAGGGTCAAAGTAAACATACATCCCAGGCTGCAATTAACTGGACTTTTTACATCTAGTAATATCTAGCCTGCATTAGGGACTGTTATCCTGATGAAGAAATTGTCCTTTGAAAAGAATATTAAATCAAAGTCTTTTCCACTCCATAGACAGTATGGATAACATGACATGACTAGAAGGAGAGTAATAATGATTAGGAATCTCCAAAGACTACTGACTTGATTTTATCAACTCTACATAGTGGAGAATGAAATCAGTTTATAAAGACTTCAGCATGAAAATTTTAATACACAAAAAGGGGGTGGGACTCATTAAGGACAAATATCCCATTCTATTTCAAACACACACAGTCTATACAGAAGAAATGGGCTAAACCAGGAAATTTCATAAGCACCTAAGTGGCTGTGTTAAATATATGCTATTAACTTTTAAAATTATTATTTTTCTGACTATTTTTATATTTCTGTGCAACAGCAGGGAGGGAAAAATAGTGAAAATAGATAGATTTTGGAAAATAAATGTAGGGCAAAACTCTCCCTGCTCCTCCCAAATTAACTTTTTGTGCTAAAAATCTTCTATTTTTCCTCAAAATCATTGTCAGATGTGAAAAATAATTTTACAGACTAAAAAAAAAAAAATAATTGGTTATGGGCATTATATTCACATATTAATTTTTAGAAAAATGTCAACATGACACAATAATAATCCTCATTACATGTTTTGTTTGATTCCTTGGTTGGTTTTGTTTTTAAATTTCTTGTCTAATTAAAAATAAATGAATCTACATAACATGTGATAGGGTTTTCTTTTCAGGTATTGGTTGCATTGTCTACTCTTACGGCTATTTACCTATTGTTCTAGTCCTAATTTGATTGATATATAATGAAATATAATGAAAACTAAACAATCACATATAATTAAGTAGAATTTAAGTTTTTAAACCAGAAGTGCATTTTTGAAAATCCAGCCCGTTCATTACAATGAGAAAGGGAAAGCAAATTGCAAGTTTTAAGCTATACAAACTGGGGATAATTGGGCTACACATCACCTCTAGTTGTTCATTCTTAAACTATGAAGAAGAAAAGTTAAAAATCTGCATTTAAGTAGACAATAGATTGTACAGTGTCACCATTCTGCAATTTAAAGTCAGACAAACTCAAATAACAAATAAACCACAATTCAGACTGATTAACTATTAAAAGAATCAGATAAGACAGATTCTACTCAAAAGTTAGAAGCAGAAAAAATTACAAAGCTAACATCAGTTTAATTTACTTGCTTTATGTAAGGGAGTACTTTTCATATTAGGTTCACTTGAAGGATTGTTGTCATGATGTTTTATGGATGGTTTGCTAAATTTTTCAAATTTAAAAGGCTAAAATTTCATATGAATACCCCATGACAATTTTTGAGTACCCAAGATTAAAGGGGACTGTTAGCCATTGCAAATAGCTGATTATCTACTAACGTAGTTCAGCTCATGTGTGGCAAGTAAAACTAATCTGTCATATCTGATCATACTGTTATTTTGTATTCTAAGATGAATGAATTGAAGATTTCTATATAATGATATATTGTGGAAAATTGCATATATGTTTAACTTTATGAAATATGAACACATAGTTCTGTTCCAGGATGTAAGATTATTTAGATCATTGCAGAACTAATGCCCAATTATTTAGGTAGTAGTAGGGCATTAGAGCTAATCTACTTCTTTTACAACAAAATGTAAAAATAATTCATCTGTTCCCAGTCAGTCTCACTATGCAGAATAATATTTTTGGGGTTTGGCTCATTGTTTGTTTTAAATTTATTTTTGAACTTCACAACTATCAGTTGGAGATATACACTGCACTATCACATTAATTTTACATTATGTATATAGATTTGGTGGTGGTCCTGCCAATTCCCATTACATTTCCCATCGGTTTGGGTGGCTACAGTCCACTTGTAGTTAGCAGTGACTAATTCACAAGAGACTTATTTATTTCTTTATTTATTTTTTTAAAAGAAGAAGCTTAAAAAAATTACAAAGCACTATCATGTTATGTCTGAACCCTGTTTGGCAATTTTGCTTGTTTGACAGACTGTCCTGGTTTGGGTGAAAACAGGACTAATTCTGTTCAGTGATTTNCCAGTAGTATTGTTAAGTGGATGAACAATATATTAAAAATACATTTTTAAATGTTGACAGATTCCTAAAATGACCCCAACACTAATATTCTACATTAAAAATACTTGGAGTTTGTTTTCCATCTATATACAGGTATATTTTGTTGTTTTTCAAAACTCATATGTGAGTGTGGTCTATGGAGTGGAACTAAGGTTTTGAGTTAATTTTTTTTTCCATGTTTCAATTAAAAAAGTAAAGAGTTAATGAATACTAATCTAATCTAATGAAAAGGAATGGAACAAGTAACATTCAAAGAACAAATACAAATTCTCCTTGCTTATACAAGATACTAAAGGAGTAATAAACATGGTGTTTGCTGCCATAAAGATCAAGTGTTATTATTATAATCTTATTGCATAATAATCAAGGATAATCAGAAGCCTCTGTACAATAGAAACATGAATGAACACTGTGCTGAATAGAGATGTTCATTCTTGTGACGTAGCTACAAGCTGATAGATTCGTGTTGCAAAAAATAAGTTATGCATACTGCTTGCTGAGAGGGATTGAATTAAGGATGGATATAATAGTATGGGAAAAATGAGAATAAGTCTGAACAGCTGTCTAAACTATAAGACGATCCAAACTGAGCTAAATATTCACTTTAACTGTGTCTAAGTTAATAGGCAATCTAATATTGAAGGATATTTATCTTGTTTCATCTGTGTCCAACTGTCTTTTTTGCTTGTCATTGCTTAACATTACTTCATTTGTCCATATTAGGACTACATTTTCAAATACATCTTTTTTTTTTCTTTCTTTCAGTCAGCAAGGCACCTGGCTAAATTGCAGTTGAGTTAATGGGTAGTCCACAGCTTATTCATGTCTCCTAATGAATCTGGGCATGATTTACCTCATCTAACTTTAGACATCTACAGAGCATTTATTCATGTGACCTACTTTATGCAAGTACTTTGTAATGAGATAAAATCCTCCTTTTATGTGTTCTTTTTCCCAGTTAAACTATAAAAGTGTATTCTCAGTCAAACTGTGAAGCAACATAACTCACTCAGACATAGATATTTAAATTACAGACTTTACTTCTGACCATGTGAATCACAGCCAAGTGTCTGATCCTGTTTTAGTTCATGGAATTTTTGACTTTGCCAAGTTACAAGCCAGTATTTTACCCAAGTGGCCTCTTTCACGGAATCTAAAAACCCAAAATCTTTATTTTTTGGAAAAGTATGCTTGCCTACGTTAGAATTATTGTTTCACTGTACCTATTGTCCCTGAATTTTAATTTATTTCTGAGTTTAGATAAGAAGAAAATTGGTCAAGTAAATCATGGAGCTTGCTATGAGAGAAATCTGATGAAGTATCAGTCTTAGAACTGGGTATTTTATGGATTCATTTATTTTTTTTAATATGTTTTTAATAACTAGTCTTAACATGCATGTATAAAATCTGAAAAAAATCCCCCCAACAAAACCACATTGATGTCTTATGATGTTATTTTAAGAACTGGCCATTATGAACAAAAGAAAATTGTGATATTTCAGTTAAAACTTCCACCTGACAAGTATATGAAGCATTCTTTATGAATTTTCCCCGCAATACTTAGATATTGCCTTGTAGTCGACTATAAAATTCTGTGTTGGTATTTTTTTATGAAGAAAAAGCTATTTTGTGATACTAAATAAACATCTCCCACTTTTCAGCCTTTCAGGATTGACAGATCTGTAGTAGGAATTTATCCTGAACCTACTGAATGTGAGAAAACAAAATGCTGAAGCCAGAGACTTAGATTTGAAGACACACGAAATGCTAAAAAGCAATAAGTAGAAAGGCTGGAAGTCCAAGGCTAATGAGAAGACCCTTCAACAACATAAATGAAACTGGGTCAGGATAAAACAACTGGACTCCATTTTATAAAGATGACATGAGAAATAGGTGGGATAGTATCTAGGATTTAAGCTAAAGGAGCACACGTTATGAACTTATGGATGTTATGCTGTGGTAACAGCTAGAATGCATCTTTTAACTTCTGTCACTTCAGCAAAGCAAGGGTGGAAAGTAGCATCACAGCAGACATAAGAAGTAGACTTTTCTTTTTCCCCAGACTGATAGCAGGATTATCTCCTCTAATGAATACTGATCACATTTCCCAGGACTTGCAAAATTGCAATTGTCACTTGGCAAGCTATTCTCCAGTGAAGAAATGTCACTCTATCCACTCTAGTTGAATAAAGCTTTCCTCTTCTCATTATCACACATTCTAATTTCTACTATTAAGCTACTTAAAGAAGAAATTTTTCATATTTTCTTCATAGATTTGTCCATCAAGCACTGACATATTTTCTTTGAATGGTTTACTGCCTAAAAATACAGTTATTTATCTTAGATTAGGAAGTCAACAAGCCAGATTTATTTTTCAGTGATTGAAAGGACTTAAGAATAGCTAAACCAGATACAGTAGAAAGGAAGAAATAAGGCTCAGACAAACAATGAATCATAATTACTTCCTGAGATGATAACATCTCAAAATAGGTGGAAGAATTCATAGTATGACAAAAGAAAAGAAAAAAAAAAAACAAAACAAAGCTGAAAGAAGAGGGAAAACCTTACCACCCCATAAAAACAAGTTGTCTAAATCTTGTATTTTAAAGAATTTCTCAGACAAAGATTGTAAACTGTACAAGAAACCAAAACTAAAACCCAAACAAAAAACCAACCAACCAACAACAAAACAAACAAACAAACAAACAAAAACCCCAAACAAACCTCTAAGATTCAACTAATTATGGTAAGGTAAAAGCAAGTTAGTCTACAAACTTAAAAGCAACAATAGTGTCACCAGACTTGATGAAGTCCCAGACAACAACATTATTCTCTAAAAATCAGGCTGTTCCTCAATACAAAAAGTTTACATTTTATATGATTAGATAAATGCTGATGGTAAGGTAGTGTTACTAATGAGACTGTTGCAGTCAGGACTGTGAGAAAGCATAGAAAACTAATTGTACAAATCTGTGCATTAAGAAGGTTTTATTTTAATAGAGGAATCCCGGGAAAAGCCTGGTTGTTTTACTATTCATCAGCATACAAAGATGTAATACAGCTCCATAAAACAAGAAGTTCAGTACTATTGGACAATATCTTATTTTGAATTTGTCTGAGAAAAAAAATACTTTTCATCTTTCTTGTTCTTCTGCCTCCATTGTTTTATCTTTTCTGTTCACCAATATTTCTTTATCAGCCAGAAAAATCTTGTTTTGAGTAATATTGGAAAGACCACTCAAGGCGGCTTTAGCTCAAAACATCATCACAGAACAAGTTCAGTGCTCATCAGAAACACAAGCTAAATTCAGTTTTGAGAGGTGACAGCTGATTCTGAAAGAGAGACAGAAATGGATGTTTTGTTTGCAGAAATAAGATATCAAGGCTGAAAAGAACAATGTGTTTTGAAGAGCTCTGAGGATAAGGAAAGCTGATAGTGGCCATAAAGGGATCTGGAAAAGTCAGTGGCAGTTTCAAATGCTGGAAGAAAGAGAGGCAGTTGTGAGACAGGGGTAGGGAGAAGTAAGGAAAATTGGGAGGAGACAGCTGGAAGTGTATGGTGGTGGGTAAAGCTATGTGCTTTTCTGACTGATACAACAGGTGTTAGCACTTTGATTTTACTTCTTGATTTTTTCAGTGACAAGTATTTTTAGAATAGTTAATTAAGCTACTTGAAACATGATCCAGCAACATGCCTAGGGACATGAATTAGCTAGGCTCTTAGACCTATGAAGATCTTCAAGCATGCAGGAATACTCACAGGCTCATGGTTTTATACACTGAAGTCAAGTGATAGTTCATGTTTTAAATGCTGACAACAGATATATTAATGTATATTTTTATCCTAGAAAGAAACCTGCTTTCTCTGGTGATAGCTTCAGGGAAATTTAATTATGTCTGTTTCCTAAATGTTTTAGTCTATTTCCAGAACTAGTTCTCAAAGATCTCTAGCATGTTGCAGCATAAGATGTGAAAAGAACTTGCATTCCATCTGTCTCTTTTGTTATAATAAAGAGCAGCTTTCTTGCATTTCTGTGAGTGTTAACAGCTAGAGGCTATATCTCACCATATTGGCCTTGTCCTGAAGAAGGTGGAAATGCCTCCCTCCATATTCTCAGATGCTTTTATTTAGGGGATAAAATGTTCCACATTGTACAGTATTTGTTTAGCATTGTAAAACCACTGGCCTGCATAATCGTATCATTCTTATCGCTATCACATTTTAACAGCTTCCAAAGCCTTCATTATTTTACCATGCATCTATATGCAGCCAGTCATCTGGTTCAGCTGTTTACTTGATACTAAGTCAGCAACTGAAAAAGCATGCTGGTGTCTCTGCTTCCAAAGGTGTTGCTCAAACATAGCACAGGGGTGGCTGCTTGGCTCAGCAAAGGCAGGAAGAATTAAAAGCAGCATCTGCACAGCAATGTGTTCCATACACATACAAACATGTTTTTGTGTTTGTTTTCTTTTGAGGGGGCGGGATTTGGAATGAAGTTCAACAAGGCCAAGGGCCGGGTCCTGCACTTTGGCCACAACAACCCCATGCAGCGCTACAGGCTGGGCACGGAGTGGCTGGAGAGCAGCCAGGTGGAAAGNGGTAGTGGAACACTACAACAGGATGCCCAGGGAGGTGGTGGAGGACCCATCCCTGCAGACATTCAAGCTCAGGCCTGATGGGGCTCTGAGCAACCTCATCTAGTTAAAGATGTCCCTGCTCACTGTGAGAGAGCTGGACTACATGACCTTTAAAGGTCCCAAACTGTTCTACAATTCTATGATTCTATACCTTTAAATCCTAAAAACTGCTCTATAATTCTAGCTATAAACTGTTTTTTAAAATGAGCTATATCTATGTTTATGCCATTTTAAGAAAACACTTCAGGGAGGCATTGGTATCATATAAACCAATACATTTAATTTTGTTATGGTGAAATTCTTGAGGACTATATAAAGTGATCAGCTAGGGTAATAGAATAAACACACTTTGATTAGGCTCTTTGTTTCCAGTTCTGAAGAAACTGGTAGTCTTCTAATCTTATTTGAAATCTGTGAATTTACCATTGTATTTCCCACATTAAAATTTGCTTGGAAATGGAAAAGCAGGGGGAAGGAATTAAGTAAAGTTTCTTAAAAAAGTCAAGAAATATTTTATACCAGACTTTAGAGGGACTTTCAAAGTTTCAGTCGAAACCCACCTATTGTTGCTTTTTTGTCATTTTTGGAAGTTCCTATCCTACAGTAACTTCCTATCTAACAGTAGCTTTTCTAAAAAAATTAGAAGTTCAAAGTATTTCCTCTGGATAATTAGAGAACTCTTTTCTGAACCATATCAGAAGGCAAAGCAGTGAGGTTGAATTTAAACCTATTTATTAAATTTTCTCTACCATACCCTGGTGAAAAAAAAATCTGTTAGTTCTTCAGAAAGTAGAATGAAATAAACCAAATATACTGAACCATAAGTTAGAAACCCCTCACTACTTCATGATTTATCTTATACTATTTTCAGTTTACTACTAAAAGTAAAAAATGAGAACACTCCAAAGGGATACTTCAAGAATAAGCACATATTTGCATTTACAAAGGGAGTAAACCAGCTGTTAAGATTTACACTTATGTTTCATTCAGAGCACCATAATTTAATTAAAGTTAATTATACTGTTCAAATTCTGTAAATTTAAAGCATATTCATAAGTCTTTCCAGGATCATGAAAAACTATTACACTTACATGCAAGATTCTCAAAAACAAACTTGACTGTGATTTTGATCATCTCAGTTACATAAATCTTCATATATCAGAGTATCCTGTTACCTTATAGTTTGAAAAAGTCCTCCAAAGTCATGTAGTCCAACCACCTGCTCAAAGCAGGTGTGAAATTGGCCAGACTGCTTTGTTCAAACGGTGGTCATACAGAGTACCTAGTCCTCCTGACAAATAGTGACTGATGGCATCCCTCAGGGCTTGTAGAAAGAACAAACACGCATCTGCCATCAATACATAAATACACACACCTCTGTGTATGAAACCTTCCTATATCAGAGATAGAAATGGAGCCCCGGATGGGAATAGAGACTTCCACTGGTCAGGAGTGAAAACTGTAGCCTTAAGTAGGTCAGAATTGAACGCAAAACTTCATCTCTCAGAAGCACAAATTAAGTTCTATTTTTTTCAGAAACAGAGATGGATCTCCAAATAACCTTGACGAAGGGATGACATTTTCTGTTCGTGAGAAATAGAGAACGGAATCCATCAGACTTAAGGAATCAATTTCAACAACATTTTAATAGAAGCCTATTACATCTAAGATGGAAATGGAGCCAAAAAATGGCAACACAGGATCTGGCACCTCCCAAAGGTAGAGAAGGAGGAAAATCATTGTACAGAACAGAAAAATGGATAATATGCAAAATCATGTCTTTTACCACTAATTTTTGTGTCAAAGAACAGTGTTTATGCCAAGACAAGGATGACTTCAGGTCTCTGTCAAGTTAGAGATTTGTTTCCAGAGCACTGGAACAGGCTGTTCAGAGAAGTTACAGAGTCTCCATCTCCCCTGAATCAGGGAGGCTCTGACCAACCTGCTCTACCTGACCCTGTTTTGCATAGGGACAGTGAAATATTCTCCAGAGATCCCTTTCAACCTAATCTATTCTGTAATTCTGTGATTCTGTGGTTGCTCTGGATATATCTCTCTGATGGAGATTTGATTATCCTCCATCCACAGGGGATAGATGGGGTAGATACTTCAATCATTTATGTGTTAGTGAAAGGCATGGAGCTCTTGTACACCTTTGTCATAGAGCTACATAGAAATGGATTTCACAGAGTAATACAGAAAGAAATAAGGGGCTGAGGAAGAAACCAGGATCAGTGGAGTAATGGAATTGACTAAGCCAACACTGAATCCCTTCCTGTTTAGCGATTTGTCTGTATGAGCAATTGTAATGCACCTCTGGCTTTGCCCCAGGTAGTGATGACGTTACAGGTATTTGATGCTATGTTACAATTTGGCAGATTGTTTTCTGTATGCTGTGATACTGGAGTAATTCTGACTGTATCAAAAATAGGACTGGAGTTCTGATTATGTCAAAGATGTGGATAGTTACATTCTTGTGTGGACAGTTGTCATAGATTTCTGTCTGCCAGAGTCAAAGGTGGAGAACAAATCAGACCAAAGCAAAACCGTTACCGTGAAATGGTTATGATTGCTTCACACAGAAATAGAACTTTCATAAGACTACAAAACTGAAAATAATGGAAAATTAATGGTGTAAGAATACACTTGCTCCTCCACTTCTACAAATGCCTACAGGACAAGCAGAACTTCTTTAATTTTTTACCCTCGTAGAATATAGTAAATCTGTGCCATAGAGATCTTAGGTCTAATTTATTGTAGCTGTGCAACTGAAGACATTATGTACAAACTAGTAGTACTAAAAAGCAAGACATTATATATTCAGAAATACCTAGAATTAATTGAACATAAGACACTGCTAATAACTCAAAACTGATTAGGTGATTAGGATACTCACTGAGAAACTAGCCAATTAAAATAACCAGTATAGTATGTAAGGAACAGATTCCATATATGAAAATAGTAGGTTATAATTTTTCTATTAGTAGGGTTTTTTGTTGTTTGGTTTTGTTTTGGTTGGTTGGTTGATTTGCTTTTGTTTTTTTGTTTGTTTTGTTTTGGGTTTTGTTGTTGTTGTTTACATTTTGGCTGATAAACTCTTGAAGACTGGGGGATACAGTTCACCACCAATAGGTAATGCAGTGACATTCAATATTATCAAAGAGAAAAAAAACCACTAAAAATGTCAAATATCGATATTAAAAAAAAAAAAAAAAGACAGATTTAGTACTGAATCAAGGTCCATGACCAGGGCAGGAATTTCAGAGGGTGCCTGTTGGCCAACTAATATTAATAGAAACTGGGAAACACCAAGAGTAGGCAATCCTGTGGAACCCATCCATGACTGCAGGAAGCAGCTGCTTGAAGAAGGAAAATATATTATCAGCATCTACTGACTCACACTGATAGGACATTATTGAACCATTATTTCTGAATATTGAGTTGTATTCCATCAATTTATACTGCTTTGAGCTGTTACTGTCTTATTCCATGCCTTAACTGTATGCTGAGGAATTTTATTTGTTAAATAGGTATTTGAAAAAAAATGATTTAAACATTGTACTTATGAAGTGATTGTTGGAAGTTGTTTAAACCTTCTTTACAGAGTTCCACTGTAATGACAAGGATAACTTAAAAAGTAGTTTTATTACCAGTGACTGAAACAGAAAGCTTCACCATGAGAGCACTTATTAAAAAAAATAATAAGACAAAGCATAATAATGATAATTAATAAAGATTCCCAATGTCTAAGACAGACATGTATCAAAGGCATCTGTGTGACATAATGAACAGGTTAAACATTTAATAGGGCTCTAGAGATAATGTTGCAATATTTTTCAAAGCAAAACCAACCACAGAGTGTGAATGGCCACAGAGGCTTGCTAACAGCTCGATTAGAAGCAGTATACAAGCCCAAGTGATTCATCCTCATCAATGAAGAACAGAGAAAGGATAGCAAACAGTTGCCTGTGCAGAGAGATTAAAGCTATATAAAGATGTTTCATCCTGTTGGTATTAAGGGCAATCTGAAGTGCTGGAAAACACACATGAATCAAGTCTGTTGAGGTACAGTGAGAATTATTTCAGTATTTTCTCAAAATCAAGATGAATGACTAATAACTTTCTGTAGCGACCAGGAAACACATTTTTATCTTATCATTAAGTAGAAGAGTCAGTAAATAAGAAGTATAAGGAAGAGACGCATAATATTTATTCATAATGTCTCAGAAACACTGCATAGTATTAGGCATCCATAGTATAGAGAATATTGATTTCAGAGTCATAATATCCCAGAATGACAGAAGGGTTGAGGTTTGAAGGGCCCTATTAAGGTCATCTAGTCCAACCCCTCTGCTACAGCAGGGTCATCTAGAGCCTGTTGCCCAGGACCATGTCCAAACATCTTTTAAATATCTCCTGGGTCTGTTTAGTCTGGAGAGAAGACTGAGAGGGGATCTTATCAATGTTTATAAATATTTAAAGGGAAGATGTCAAGAGCATGGGGCCCGTCTCTTTTCAGTGGTACCCTGTGACAGTGTAAGGGGCAACAGACACAAGCTTGAACACATGAAGTTTTGTCTGAACATGAGGAAGAACGTCTTTGCTGTGAGGGTGACGGAGAACTAGAACATGCTGCCCAGAGAGGTTGTGGAGTCTCCTTTTCTGGACATTCAAAACCTGCCTGGATGCAGTCCTCGTCAATCTGATACAGATGAACCTGCTACCATGTTGTGATTCTGTGCCTTTTAGGCACTTCCTTGCTGACATGCAAATGCTGTAGGTCAAGTCACTAAAGACCCTTTTGGTTGAGTTTCATAGAACCATAGAATCATAGAATGGTTTGGGTTAGAAGGGATGTCTAAAGTGCATTTAGTCCAAAAGCCTCCGGTCAGCAGCGACATCTTTACCAAGATCAGGTTACTCAGGCTGTTCCTTTCTTGTCATATAAAACCATGCCTTTTGTTCACTGATGCTGTCAATATCTCCCTTGCAGGGCTGCCGTTACTCTCTCCCTCCATCATCATTCTTAGTTTATATAGTTGTTAACTCTTTAGATTTAGCTTCAGAACAAATGTTCCATACATAACATACAATGCATCTAAGGAGGCAGAATATTTGTAGTTAGAATACCTGATAGCTGGATACTTGAAGAGATGGAATATTAGGAATCTAATGTGAAAAACTGATGGTGTGCTTTCTACATACTTTCCTGTTACATAGAACTAGATAAGAGTTCCTATAACATGTTTTAATTTAAATGAAATATTTCAGCCTTATGTGTCACTCTTTGTATTTTAATTACATGAATAAATCCATTCTTTGAAATTCTTTCAGAGATTATTTTTCTGCAGGTATATTTCAGCTCTACAAGTTGTCTTTGAGTGATGAAGGTAGAATTTAAACTAGCAAAACAGAATAATAATTAACCAGATCTCTTGTCTCTGTTGATTTCTAAACATTTGAGATTCCTGACAAAAGACAGGCTGAGTGTCAGCACAGCTAATTTAATTTCAGCCACTGGTATTCAAGCTACTCATCAAATGTAAAGTTCTATCCTCCTTCAACCCTACTACACTTTTAAAGACAGCTTAAAAAACAAAAACAAACCCCAACCCTATTTGGGCTTCTACTTGGCTGCCTTTCCTTTGTACTTCTGTAGCACCTTAAGAACTTAAATTCAAGAGATATATAAACTTACAGAACTCAGCTGTCTGCCTGTCCTCTTTTAAAATATGATAGAGTGGTATTTTTCAGTCGTCATCTGGGACGAGCAGAGGTTGAAGTTGTTTCATTTCCAGTAAACTCCCTCTGATGAATTAAGAATTAACAGCTAAAAGTTTCCCCTACTAAATAAACCCGAAGTGTGTTCACCTTTATTTAACCAAAATGTCACTCAGCGGCAAAAATAGTTGAAGAGAGCAGCAAAGATTCACACTTCACAGGTAAAAAAAAATCTTAACAAGCAAATTAGTGTGGCTATTATTAAAATGCTCTATTTATAACCTTTTCCCTTTTGCACACAGATTGAAGACTATTTTCTAGATGGATTCCTATGAATGTATGTTCTTATATAGCTTAGCTCACAACCACAGATCACACCTTGCAATAGCCCTTCTTTCAGTGCCTTCTTATTGAACATGCTTGCTCCAAGTGAACTACATGAAAAGTATTTTGGCCCAAACTATCTCTCAATCTAACCATTTCAGCAAAAGCCCACCACAGTTGTCCCCTACTAAAAGGCAAATGTTATGGTAAACAGCATGGGGATCAAACAAGCACACAGCAGCAGAGCACTGCTCAACCAAGGCATAACAGTTCTGTCTTTCATTTAACACAGCAAAGCTTGAGGAGATGAGACAAGTTGTTTTCCAAAAGTGAACATGTGATTCTGAATGGTGCTGAAGGACATTGGTAGGGATCCATAAACACTGACAACTGCAGTAGCAAAGACAGAGTCCCTGTAAATCTCCTGGAACTTGGGATATTTGTGTCTTGCAACCAGTGTGACAACAGTCTCCCCTTCAATATTCCATCTCACCTGGTAGTAGTGTACAGATAGCATCCTGAGTCATTAAAAAATTAAAAGTTTTATTTGCTATTTTCTCTGTCTTACCCACAAACAATAACAAGAAATGACCAGATGACAAGATAGAATTGCCATGCAAAGATAAATAGTTGGTTGTCTAATCTGGAGAAATAGGGGAGAAAATATTAATCACTTTATTGGGCTATACATTCAGACATTAAATGTCTTTCAGTACATTGGTTTATTCTTAAGTCCTTCCCATTCTAGAACTGACCACATATACTTCCTGCTTATATTAGTATACCTCATTAGTATACTACACTTTATTTAGTCATTGAAATCTATCGATGCATTCTTTACAGAAGTGCTACTCAGCTACAGAAGTTTGAAACTTTGTCTATCCAATATTTCATCTCTTTTATTCCAGTAGAGTTGGTTTAAATTTACAGAGTCTGAAAAATGTTCTTTAAAAAACAGTGAACTTTTAAGTCCTTTGCTAATACATGAGTATGTTCATCACAGTAGCTTTAAAAAGAACAGGTTGTTTTTTTTTTTTATATTGAACACAAGTGACCCTACCTTAAGGATAGGATAAAATATTACATGCACTTTAAGATATTCATATTTCAATAGCTAAAGGAATCAGACCTGAAATACAAGGGAAATTAAAAATAGCTCATGATATATGTGTAGTGATTCACTGCTGGTCACCTTTTGTGCAAATATAATCTCCATATGATTAAATCAAATCCACTTTGGTTTAAAATCTATCTAAATAGCTATAAAAGACAGTCACTGAAAAAAAGGCTATTTCCTTTAACACAATTCTTTATTTCAGGCTTGTTAAAGGCATTGTAAAAGGCAGCACTTTGATAATTTTCATTTATAAGTAATTTATATATGCAACCCGCTCTCTGACAGTGCCTATAAAAATTGAATTAGTAATAGATAGCATGTCTGCATTTTGTCTAATGTCTAATGTCTGCAATTTAATACAGCTTCTTAATTGGATACTACTACAGCAGTGGACAATTTGAAAAATACAGAATTCAAATTAAGTTGGCAAAATTTCAACCACATAAGCTCACTATTTAGGCCAATCAATTTGTATACCCATGTAAAGTCAAAAAGTCAAAGAACTTTCACTCTTAGAAGTGCCTTTAAATGTACATACTTTATCACAATCTTCTCTTTTTACTAAACAAATTATTTTATTATTTTTGAAATTTATATTGTCAACATTAATGTGATCAAAATGTAATAAAATTTCTAACTCATGCATTATATTTCAAGACAAGAATACAATGATGGCCAAACCAGGTACATTGGTTTGTGTCTTATCTCCCTAAATAATGTCTAAACAATTGCATTTGTCCATTCTTTGATAGTTTATGGAGAACTATTCACTTTCAAAGATAAGTAAAAACTGAAAAAAAAAATTGCTAGGGAAATTTTTCAACATTATTGTTCCTTTATTAATGCACTTAGTTTCTGCAAATAAAAGTAAAGGTCTAAAACATCACTGAATATATAAAAGGTCTTCCTAAGAAAATCTGGATATAAAACGATGTTTTGATAAAGTATATTGGTTATTGCTGATTATAATATCAATAAAACCCCACAGAAATTACAGAAAACTCAAGATTAGTAAAGTAATTATTTCGTTACAATTTAAAACGTTTCAGTTTCAGCTGTACATTTCCATCATCTGCTCTGTTTAATTGATATAAAAATAACAGTCTGTGCAAATGTTATATTTTGCTGAATAATTGTGTAGGCTTACCAATTAGTATATAAACCTATACAGAATTGGAAGCACGATGGGTGGCTGATTAGGTAGCTGAATAATTGTTTCCAAACTATTAAATTCCATGATGTCTCTTATCAAGACTTTAGTAAATGGAGTAATAAATTGCAGTCAAAAGAAGATGGAAAAGGTTTAGATTTAGGCCAAAATGACACTGTGCTCTAACAGAACAGAGTCAAATATTCTTTCTTTTTTTTTTTTTTTCTGATAAGAATGTCTGAGGGGGTGGAGTTATTTGTATTCCCTAACAGGATCCTTTTGTTTACTTGAAGGAATTAAACCTCCAACCACTACCTTCAAAAGCAAAGTGGCTTGATGGCAAATAAGAATTTAAATTATTCTACAATCTCCTTTTATCTATTGTGGGTTAAGTGATACAAGCTTACAAAAAGTCTATGCCTTACCCTGAAGTCTCTGGGATTTCATATGTCTTCAAACTCCTTAAGGTGCTCAACAAAAAGTTTTAGTAATGTTAGTAATCAATGCTCCATGTCATGTTGAAGTGGAACTTCTTGTGTTTCAGCTTTCTACCATTACTTCTTGTCCTATCACAGGGCACCACTGAAAAGAGACTGGACCCTTCTACTTGACACCCATCCTTCAGATATTTGTAAACATTAACAAGATCCCCTCTCAGTCTTCTCTTCTCCAGGCAAAACAGCCCCAGGTGTCTCATATCTCAGCACATGGAAGACTGGAACGACATTGTCTTTCCTTCAGTCCTCAGACACCTCACCTGTTCTCCATGATCTTTCAAAAATGATGGAGAGTGGTACAGAAACAAAATCAACCAGCTCCCTCAGCATTCATGGGTGCAGCCCATAATCCTTTTTCCTTTCTTTGCTTTGCCTTTTCCTTGTCTTTTCTTTTCCTTGAGACTTTTTCTTGACTTATCTTTCCTGTCTTTGCCTTTCCCCTCCTTTCTTTGTCTTTTCCTTGTCTTTGCCTTTCCCTTGCTTTTGTCTTTCTCTTTTCTCTATTTTTATTTTCTCTTTTCTTTCTTTTCACTCTTCACTTTTTTCTTTTCTTTTTTCTTTTTTTTTTTCTCTTTGCTTCTTCTCTTTCTTTACTATTTATTAATTTATTTATTTTTATCTATACTTAAAGTCTATGAGGCATGTAAAAATTGGCAAGTACTTCCTTATTACTTTCCTGGAGACAAAAGTTTTTTAAAATATAAGAAATATAGTTTCACTCATTTTAATAAAAGAAAAAGAATTAGAAAAACCCCATCCAGATAAGATTTATTTCCCAGGGAGAAATTAGTAAATTGGGATTCCTATAAGAAAAATGTTCTTGATTTTTCATTTCTTCACTTATTTCTGCTAAGTGTGGAATTGCTAGCCTTCAACATATTTCTCAGTAACTTGGAAATGAAAGCAAGATATTCCAGACAGTGTTGAACTAGTAAAAATTAGAGATTAAGAAATTAACAATTAATTTAGCTACAAATGGATTTATATTAATTAAGTGTCTGGGCTAATAAATAGAAAATTTAGTCCAAACAGATAAAACTGAAATAAATATGTTTTGGAGCAATGGATAAACAAAGGTTATCTCTAATAACAAGAAATGCTACTGACAAAGAAATAGGATTTGACAGTTTCAGAAAGCCTTCAGCTTCAGAAAAAAAGTAAACATTGTTAGGAAGGAAATTACCAGAGGAATACAAGAAATCAGCAGAGCATATCGCTACCATACAAAGCTACATTCCTCACTAGGACTGATGACTAGAAACCACCAGGGCTTTCATCAGATTTGTCCTGAAGCTACCAGATCTGAGAGTCATGTTGCCGGAAGTAACACCTTTAGCATGCAGCCAAATTAAGCAGAGACAAGATAAATCTTAAATGTGTTGATCTCCAGTCAGATTCCTCTCTTTCCCATTTACCTCCTTTGCATCTTTAAGATTAGTAGCTTTGTCATGCAGTGATCCCTTCCAATCTATGTTATTAAAACACTCAACAAACAATTTACTGTGAGAATGGCAGAGCACTGGAACCAGCTGCCCACAGAGGTTGTGGAGCCTCCTTCTCTAGACACTTTCAACACCCGCCTGGTTCTGTTCCTGTGTGGCCTGCCCTAGGTGATCCTGCATCGGCAAGGGAGTTGGACTTGATAGAGGTCCCTTCCAACCCCTACCATTCTATGATTCTATGATTTTATATAAACAGAATCATAGCATGGTTTAGGTTGGTAGGGACCTTAAAGATTACCTAGTTCCAAAGCCCTTGCCATGGACAGAAACACCTTCCACTAGACCAGTTGCTCAAAAACTATTTTAGAATACAGTAAAACATGTAACCTGAGAAACTCTTTGAGTTCGAATAATCAAACAAGAATGTGTACCAGTCTTCAAGAAAAAGCCTATGACATTGTTTAATGTGCATTCATTATGTGAATGCTATGTCTAAATGCTATATATAACCGAGTATAAAGGGGTGAAGTTTCAGAGACAGCTTTGTTGTTAGCATCCCCTGTTGGAAACATGGGTTAAATAACTTCGGTTCTGCCTGATAGACCCCAGACCTGCCACAGTAGCCTGTGCTACTATTACTGGGAGATAAGAAAAATGGATTAGAAACATTTCCATCAGTGCCACAGGAAGACTGTCCACAAGATAGGTGATGATTTTATGTCTCTTTATACCATCTTCAGAAATACTTTATGCCACAGTGTGAGACAAGAGCATCTGAGCCCAAGGCCTGTTCTGATGATGACCATTTAATATTAAAAAACAGTCCTACTCATATTTCATGATGTTATTAATGTGTATATTTTCTGAAATAACTGGCAGTAATCCAGGTGTACACAAAGCTAAGCAAGACCAAAAGTAACTGACATCCGTCATACTTTATGACCTGTAAATTGGTTCAAACTGTTTCAAGCATGTAGGCCTGACTAAGCAATTTAATGAATGGGATCAAGTGTTTTCATAAGTTAGTAGTTGTGCTTCAGTGGTTTCCTGTTTTTAATATTCATTTTGCCTAATTTTTAATCTCTAACTTAGGGGTCTGAGCTAGGAGACTGCCATGTCTGAGCACCCTTTACCATTAATAGGAAAAAAGTAGATCTTTCATCCTGGACTAACTCCATGTAAGTAAGGCAGCTTAATTGCAGGATTCTCCATATTTTGAATGGAGAGAGTGAGTGCTAGGCTGTGCTTTCATAAGATTCTCCCTCTGGGTGTGTTGACCTTCCTCTATTGAAGTACAAAAGCAGCTGGTGGGGACTAGCCTCTGAAGACAGGAACGTAAGTTTTATTTTCCTTAAGTTAGTCTATCCCATTAAATGTATCAATGTGTGAGTTTTATTTTTATTTGGATTTTTTATACAACTTGCTTTTATTTATCCTGAAGGGTTCACTGGAAAAACTTTTTTGAATTTGTGTTGTCTTGAATACTTTGCTTCCCTAGAGCCTGCCCACCAAGGACCTCACATATTTACCTATGCAAATAACATAGTTATAGATTCTAAGAGAGGGGTCAGAGAGTGTCTGGCTGAGAAGTCCTGGAAGTAACATCCTGAACATTAATCCTGTGTACAATCAAGGTAACTTGTTAACATTTAGCACAGAGATAAGTGAAGAAGACTATGACTTCTCTGTCACTGTTAGAAATTGCTATTCTTCACATAAATTGTCTTTGTCGTGGAGTATTTCTGAAGAGCAGTTGAAATTCACTTACAGTAGGATGCAATTACCTGAGAAGTCAGATACTTAACAAATGTTTCCCTTGGGAAGATATTCTGAGACTTACCTGTTTACAAAGAGAACTAGACCCTAATTCTCTCCATCCTCACACACACATACTGTCATACATCTAGGTTAGTACTACAGTCCTTTTCATATCTATTTAATATCCCTTTAACAGTATAGGCTGTTGATGTAGCAGTCTTTGCAGACTTATTAAAGTCATAAAAGTCAACAGCCAGCTTTGGTAGGCTAGAACACCCTAACAGACTGAATTCTGGGACAAAGGCTCCCCTTTTCCTTGCAGGTGATATAAGTTCGGTAAATTCTTCACTGTCATCATGATACATGGAAATGTATTCAGTACAGGCATGAGGAGACATGTGCCTTTGTGGTTGCTGCCCTGATCAGATTCCCAGCAGTGGTTTCTATATTAAGTTGCGCTCATGGGCAGCCTCCATCCTTTAGTCTTCTGCATCCACCTACCAAACTTATCCCAGCTCTGTTTCATGTTTGGGGACAAACATGGAATGAACATTGAGTGGATTTTGTAAGTGATGTCATTTTCATTTATAGTTGTGGGAGCCTTTCTACCCAAAAATTCAATTCAGATGTCTTTCCTTCAAGGTCAGTAAACACCCTTATATTTGGGATGTAGAGGTGATCCTCACTTAAAGAGCTGTCTAGAAAAAGAGATGCTTTTACTGCTTTTTCAGTATGAAACATTTTTCCTTTAGATTCTATCTCTCTGGTATCTCTGCCTCTAAGTCTAGTCTTTTTACATCTTGCAAGAAAATATATAGAAATACATAGATATTTTCCAGCTGGTAATTCTAGAAGATTCTAGTTCAAGCGTTGCCATGCTACTAAAACATTTAATTATTTTTAAAATTCTCTAATTGTGTTTAAAATGCCCTATGCATTATTGTGGCATTTTGCAGCTAAGACTTTTTTTTTTTTTTTTTAGTTTTTTTTTTTTCTTCCCACAAAAACATTAAAGATATTTGCACATGGGTTTTTTAACTGGAGACATTTATCAGACTAAGTATTTCTCTCAAAAAATACGGTATTTAGTGAAACAACATTTTTCAAGGAGAAAACATTTCAAACTTCAAAATACGACCATTAGTTCTAAAGTTTTTTGGAAGAAAATGAAGTAGACCCTGCTATGGTTGTAGTGTGGCACCCCTCTAAGTCTTCTAGAATTTCTGCATGACTACAAAATTGACAAGGTTACCAATTCCTAATGCATAACTTGTAGAGGAGTGGAGAATGCAACCCATCTATTGGCATTGAGGATGACAGTTTTTGATCTAGCTCTTCTTTCTTGTATAAATAATAACATCTATTTTTATTTGTTATGTTGTTTTACTGAGACAAGAGACTGTTATAACAGTCTGTGGTCTTCAGATGGAAAAAAAAATGTTTCTTCATATACATGCTGTCAACATATTGTAGTTATTTTTTATAGATGAGGTATATCCTGTGCCCACTTTCCCATTGCTGAAATTGCTTTATAAATATGATAGTTTGGAATAGTTTTAGATAAAATGAGGAAAATATGTCTTTCTTGTACTTTCTGGTACAAATTGGAAGCAAAAAATCATGTTACCTGACAACCCTGGTCATAATGTGGACTAGTCTTGTATTATATACTCATCAATGGTGCCTTGAATTAAATTTAGTTTACAGTTTTCATAATGCTCCCCCTTACCCATATCTTCATTTCCTTCTTCCCTCATTTTCTTCCTTTTTCTTCTCTTGGAAATCACAGTTCTATATTACAGTCCAGGTCTCTCTCAGGCACTTCCTAAGGCATAAAATTTTAGAACTTCACCTTTTCTTTCTTTAACTTTACCGAGACAATATTTCAGCTTGCTTGATAATATGTCATGCATAGCATAAAGACTCTGCATCCAAGTGGCACAGACTGAGTTATCTGTTGAAGAGAACAATATTTCTAAAAAAAAATATATATAACTTAAATGCAAATATACAATGAATTTTGGAAGAAACGTTTAGGAGGACAGCCAGAGGGAAAGAGGTGTGAGGTGTTTCAGAATTACCCTGCAGAGTGGCTCTTCAGTGTACACTGAACTCATCCACTACATGCAAGCTTTTGGAGTAGGTAAAAAAAGTGATTAAATCCATTGTGATTGGAAGTTTGGACTCTGAATATCCTCTGCATGGAAGGGAGAAAGGAAACACTCCGAGTTCTTTTTTATAGGAAGTGAACTTATTTGCAGAAGTAATCAAGCTGAGAGCTCTGTGGTTCAAAGGCAATTTGAGTCACTCCTAAAGGGTATCCTCTGTAGTGACTGAGGGTTAGTGAAGAATGAACCTCTTAATGCATGATCACGGGGAGCAAGGTAGACATGTGTTAAAAATTTCAATGGTACCCAACTGATTAAATAATTAAAATAAAGAATAGTCTTAGGTTCCTAAGTGCTGAGCTATACTGAGAGTAAAAGGAATGTGGAATCCTAAGTAACTTCTAGGTGTTTGGATAATTTTTGATGCTAAAAATATATTTTTTTCAGGATAAAGACCAGGGGAGTAGCTTTCATCTACTTTTTGCTGTTGTGAATTTTAGGTCAATGGAGTTACACGATTACAAATGTGATAAAATCAAAAGCAGCTGTCTCCCCTGCATTTTCATCTGACATACATTTATTAAAATCTAGATTTTCTGATATGTTTTAAGTTTCAGAAGCAAGATTTTTTATGAGAGCTATATCTGGTCTCATACACATTCTCACCTGGGATCTTTATAGTACACTTTGCTTTCCTTAACACTTGATGGTGGACAGGGAAAAAAAGGAAAACCGTATCTAACTAAGAAATCTGGATAGAAAGAAATAGTGATACCGAAATGTATTCTTTCACGAAATAAATATCCAAATGAGTGTTTTAAGACAATCTGGACTATTCAGGTTCAAATTGGAAATTAAGGTCTCTGTTTATACAATTGATTGGGTGAGGAGGAAGATCTATTGATAGTGTCTTAAGAAGAGACTAGAATTCTGCTTTGGGTTATTTTTAGGAGTAAAATGAGACTATATATCTAGGCCTAATGTCAGAGCCATCCACTAGACCTATAATAGATGCTCTCTGCTAAGCCCTTTTCCTAGACAAAGGGGAAGAAAAGGGAAATGTGGGAGAGAAAATTATGGATTAGAAGAGAAAAACTAAAACAACTTTAATAAAAAAAATAATAAAATGAATTATGTACAAATATATACAAACCCAATACTGAACCCAACCCATCCTGATGGTAATTAGGTCACCATCACCACAGATGCTGTGGAGCTGGCACTGGAGAATTCTCACACTGGATTCAGCAGCAGTCCTGTCCATATATGCATTATGACAAATACATGGTAATGCAGTTTATCTTCACCCTTTTTTATTGTTAGCCTACCTAACTTGAATGACCTCCCATTTCTCATGGACTGAGAGTGTGCAAAGGGAGTGTTAGAGCTGCTCCATAATGTGACAAGTTGTGATGGATTTGGTTACAAATTTGAGCTTTAGAAAATAAGGTAGTAAACTGCAAAGCAACCCATATTAGCTGTGCAAGACATCTCTATCCTTGAAGATGTATTTATAAAGAAAATACTCTAGACCTTCATATTGTACTCAGCTTCTTAGTGCAATATTTACCTTTCTGATTTTGATTAGGACATAAACAGAGGTACCAAAATCTCAGAAGAGACTTTACAACTGAACTCTAGGTCTGATTTGTAAATCTGTGTACAAATTGACTAAGCCTCCCTATGCTGCAGAGTCCTGCGTTTTCTGTGGGATGATCAGCAAAGTACAGCAACTGCCTTTTCCTGACAATAATGGAGGATAATAAGGATGCTATTAGAAGAGTCCCTGAAGTCATAAATAGCAAAAAGCACAAAATCTTGAAAAGATGGTAACATAAGCAATTGAAAGCAATATGTGGTGTTAAGAGCCCACAAATGTCAGACTGTGTAATTTTAAGCTGTGATGAAAAGAAAACAAAATTCAAAGCAGGAGAAAGCACTTATTCTATGGATAGCATATTTGGAAAGGCTTCCCAACATTAGAAAACAAAATACGACACTGAATACTCTGCAAGAACCTTCGTTTACATATATTCATTTCACTGAGGTGGTGATGACTTCTATGGCAGACATTAAGCTACTAGTGGCCAGCTGTGTATTCAACAAAAAATGATGAGGGCTTACTTCCTTTCAAAGTAACAACATTAGCATTCAGGAAGCAGTAGTCAGTGAGGATGGCAGTGCAAAGTCCAAATGCACAATCAAGAATAACTTAAATATAGATGTCACAAATAAATATATTAAAAAAGAAAAAAGAAAAAAAGCTTTTTCTGGCTACAGGGGATGTTTTTCCTTCTCTGTCTGTTCACCAGCTAATGCTGAGACAGCCATATAAGTAGATCATATACTACAAGTTATTGTAGAAATATGTTCTGCTAAAAGTGTTCCATTGGAACATATGAATTTACTGAGTATAAAATATTTCACTGAAAACCTCCTGAGCTTCAAGTGAGCAAACATTCACCAAAAGCACAGTAAGACACCAGGTAAGTCTGTCCAGATTCCTAGCATATTACTCCTAGTGCAGCAGCTCTGGGATACCCAATGCACTAATGCTAAGCATGCTGCCTGCATTCTCAACATTGCTGACTCTACCTGCCATTGTAACTGTCATGTTTGGGAGCACAAACCCAATTCTGTCAGTAAGTCCTGTTCCTCTCATGGAACATGGAAATGTCTAATTTGTGGTTCAGAGTGAACCTGCATGCAGGCTTTCCTTCAAAGTGTGGATCATAAGAGCACTTGTGTATCTGGCATGATGCACACTGCCTGGCAGTGCCATCTTGAATGGATGATTTTCAGGACAGGCAGCCACTGCAGAAGACAAAGTCTGAAGCCCCAGTATGTGCAGTTCTATCCAGATATCAATTCTTGCTCCATGGAAATGATGCTCTGGAAAGACCAATGAAGCAACAGTAATTTGAGAGAAACTGCCCCCAAAGACTCAGTATTTAGGACGAAGGCATTAAATTTTGGAGATATGACTTTATCCCACATAAGATTTCTGTGAGATAGAAGGCTGTGGAGAGTGATGCAGTTATACCATTGTGCTGGTTTGGGCTAGGATGGAGTTACTTTTCTTCATAGTAGCTAGTATAGAGCCTATGTTTTGGATTTGTCTTGAAAAAGGTTTTGATAATACAGGGATGTTTTTGTTATTGCTGAGTAAGGTAAGACATTTTCTTCTCTCATACTGCTCCATCAGCACAGAGGCTGGGGGTGCACAGGAGTTTAAAAGAGCACATGTCTGGGACAGCTGATCCCAACTGGCCCAAGGGATATTCCATACCATATGACATCATGCTCAACAATAAAAAGCTGGGGAGGAGAAGGAGGAAGGAAGGACATTTGGGGCAATGGCATTTATTTTCCCAGGTAACAGCTACACATGATGGAGTGGCTTTCATGGTGATGGTTGAATACCTGCCTGCTGATGGGAAATAGTGAATGAATTCCTTATTTTACTTTGCTTGTGTGCACAGCTTTTGCTTTATCTATTAAACTGCCTTTATCTCAACCCATGAGTTTTCTTGCTTTTATTCTTCCAATTCTCTCCCCCATCCCACCAGGGGTGAATGAGTGAGTGGATTCATGGGGCTTAGTTGCTGGCGGGGGTTAAACCATAGCAAACCCTCAGGCTCACACTTCTTTAATGCTACATCTACTTGCTCACCTCTAACTTTATTTTGCAGTGGAACAAGAAAATGTCTGTATTCCCTAGAAGAGGAAAATAAAGCAAGCAGTTTTCCAGTCAGCTGCACTTGTCACACATTTTCTGTAGGGTAATAAGTATTCTTAAATCTCAGGCTCCATCTAGCACTCCTAGAAATATGCTTCACAGAAGTAAAATTCTTCTGGAAAACGTAAGTTACAGGCACATCTCTGTCTTTCTCTGGCTTTGTCTATGCATGAGTTTTGTGCTCAGGTCGATTGGTTTAGAAACAGATCAGGTTAAATCAATTCAGTCCTATTATACCGAAGTAAAATGGGTTTTATTCTTCAAAAGCAATCTACTTCTTACCTTTACCATGAATTTAATATCATCGAACTTCAGCTATTTAAAATACTGAGGCAGACATGTAGTATAAACTTATTTTCTAGGGTCTATATAGGCAGATGGGAAGAGAATGACATCAACGGTCTCTTCACCACCATCTTCTTTTGTTAGGATGAATCCATCCATGCTGGTAACCTTCACTCCTGTATTATGGACAGCTTTGACTAAGTTATATGACAAGCTTAGACTACTCAATTATTCTTCTAAACATTTTAGGCCTATCCTTAAGAACAGTCTTATTCTCTTTGGTTTAAAATTTAATCTCTTATGGAATATTCATGAGTTCATCGAACATTCTAGAAAGAAAGCAATATGCAGTACTAAGGAGAGGACTATGTTGAGAAATATGCTCCTGATAAGCTCTGTCTAAGCCCTGCTGTGTGGACTGCTGGGGAGCTTCCTTGGTATGTCATTGCTGTTGCATTATTACTTTAGACAGGAATGAAAACAACTTCTGGAGAATTTTCTGCAAAACACACAGCTGGAAAGACAATTGTCATGTTGTACAAGTTTGCTTTTCCTAGGTATTTCATTATTTTTTTCTGTTGTTTCCTGCACTATCACCTCTCTGCATCTTTTATCAATTATGGCAATTCACAAGCAAAGTTCTGTGCAGTTCCAAGTAGGACATGTGTTTTTACAAGAGATTCAGAGGGTTTCTCTGATAGACTGCAGTCCCCTGTAGATATCAGTGAGATTTCAAGTTAGACAGAGATATAGCAAGTGAATTATGAAAATGAATAATGTGTTCAATGGTTTCCTTTTCATACCAAGGTATTAAATTATACTTACTTTGTACTTTAAATTCTGTTGGAGCATGATTCTCCTGCAAAGGACTATATTCTTCAGCAAATGTTGTGGCTTGCAAATTTGAATCTCAGTAAGAACTAAACAGTGTATGATAAAGGTCCCTTTTTCCTTTTTAGGTCTTGTGAAAAAAAAATATAGTACAAAATAGAATGAAGATCTTTTATTTTCTTTAAGGTTTTATTATGAAGGGTTATATTATACATCACAGCATCAATAATAGCCAGTTCCTTATGACTAATCATGGAACAAAATCTAAGATAATTATGCATGGTAAAATGAAATACTTCTTATAGGCTATTTATACAACATCTTTATGAAATAGAAAGGAGACTTCTAAATGTTTGGAAGATTTACAAGAACGGACAATTATTTTTTTTTTTTCTGGGATCAGATGAAGTATCAGGAAACCTCTCAATCAATAATTCAATTTGCCATTTCTCAGAATTAATCCTTTTCTTAATGACTTTTTTCCCCTTACACTGATATAGAGTCTAGATAGTGCTGCAAGACTGCAGAGTCAAAGAAATATATTTTTTCAATATTTTAAATGAACGGTGAAAATAATTCATACTGACTGAAGACAGTGGCAGTAATGCAAACTAAGAGAAAAAGAAATGAGATCTCTGCATGAGATTCTTGAGAACTCTTACAAGTTGAAGGTTAAACTATGTGCAAGAAAGACTGTAATCATGGGCTCAATTTTGGTAAGATGGTGTGTGAACTTGGTACTTTACCACATTAGAGCACTTCAGAAAAAACAAGTGTGTATTGGACATCATTAGTCCTTGCTTCCTTAGGATCAGCTGTTGAGCCCCTCATAGGTTTGCACATAGTGCTAACATGCTTTGTATTACTATTATCAATAGATGATGGGAAGCTCTGGGCAAAAATTGCCATGTAAGCATGGATTAAGACATTGGTTCATTGATTCGCTTCCTTGTTTGTTTTTGTTTGGTTGCTTACTTGCTTGGTTTGGTTTTGTTTTGTGTGGGTTTTTGGTTTGTTTTTTGTTTTTTGGGGGGTTTGTGTTTTTTGTGGGGTTTTTTTGTTGTTGTTGTTTTTTTCTGTGGGATTTTTGTTTTGTTTTGTTTGGTGTTGTGTTTTTTTAATCCTTATGAAAGAAAGAAAAATATCATCTATTTATATGGATCTAGACCATTGCTACCGAGAGTAACAAAAAATAATATGGAACAAAGGGCTACTGTCTAGGTTCTCTACCAGGAGAGTAACATCTGAGAAAATTCAGTGAAAAAAAAAGGATAGGAAAAAAAATCAAGGCAGATATTTTTAATTAACAGATGTTTACAACACTAGTTGTATTTTTATAAAGAATAAATTAATAGAATCCTGCTTCTGAGGATGCTCCTTGTGCCCTATCCACAGAGTTACACATGTTTTCTAATTAATGGTAACTTCATCCTAAAAATTAATTTTAGAGAGATATAATTTGTTTGTACATTTATGAGAAAAAAGAGGTTTCAAATTTTGTAAATATATTTCATTTTAATATTTTGCTTTGGAAATAAGTATACAAACATCTCATTTTGACAGCCATAATGTAATATTTTTATTTATTTTTAAATGTCATTTTTCATTTTTTAAACTGAAAGGAAACATTTTTTCAGTATTTCAGAGGCAAATTAATCAACCATGTCAGACTTATCCAGCAGCAGTTTATTTTTGTTTACTTTATTTCAAAATAATATGAATAAGCTACATTCCTCCACTCACACAGTGGATTTAATATTCGGACAAGTCAATTTACTTTTTTTTGTAGTATTTCAGCCAATGGACTGCTGAGGCATGTTGACCCTTGGCCCAGGGTCACCTAATTTCTCAGCTTCTCATACCTGCAAAAAATTTAGGTAAATTCCAGTGAAACGTTGACATCAGCTCAGCAGAAGTTAGCTGAACTCAAGTTGATTTCAATTAAATACATTTGGCAGGCAAAAATATAATTTCCCTACCTTAGGGACTACTCTTTGATACCCGTTGTTACAGGAGGGGGCTTCTTGTAAATTGCTCTCACTTAGAGCAAGAGAGAAGGTGAGCAAGGATTAAGAGAAAGGCAGTGTTGTCTAAAGATAGTCTTGCAGTCTGCTTTTTCTCATAGGTATGATAGAGCAACTTATCCTGACAACAATTCATGGCTGAAAAATCGGCATGACAGGAATCATTAGTTAATTAAGCATAGCAAGTTCTCTGTCCCTGGCAGAAAATGTGGTTATTTTTAATCAGAAATGAAAAGTGGTCAATGTTCTCTGTGTGCTGTTGCATGGAGCCAGTCCAAAAAAGTAATTAAGCCTCAGTAGTACTTTTGTTAAGTACTACTTTTTTTAAGGCCAGGGAAAAAAAAAAAATCCTGTAAAATATGAGGGGTTTTGAAGTTGTTTACATTTGCTTGTAGAAAGAAAAGAAATTTTGGTTTTGTGAAGTTTGGATTTTTTAATATTATAAATAAATTAGAATATTTTGTCTTCAACTAGCTAGTAGATATTGGCAGTGGTTTGGATTCCTATGGGCCTTGAAAGATTTATATTCAGGTTCTTGCTGGCCCCTGATCATAGTAATCTTCTGTATGTACTCAAATGACAAAAATAAGAAAACAGCTCCAAATTTTGCTAGTAAGAAACTGACTTTTCACACAGGAGGACTGAGCACATTAAATCTTCACGTACAAATCCCACAACAAAGTCAAAGGAACAAGGATTTATATCTCATCCTCTTACATGGTGAGAGAAATCCTCAACTATTGAGGTAATTTGACTTTGAGAAAAAACACCCCCTATTCTTATTTTCAAAAAAACCTACTAAGTTACTTATTCAAAACAAGTTTATTCTAACCAAACTTGTTCTGTGTTCTGTTATCCCTCCAAGAGACATTAGTAAATCTCAAACTATTATAAAACAAAGGAAAGATTTGCTGCTTTTCATCAGCTGTCAGTTGTGGTGCATATCTGCAAACTCTCTGCTGCTTTACTATGTGGAAATAAAATATCACTGCCATACTGATTCAGGTCCCACTCCTGGGAAAACCAAAATTCTACTCAAAAATTTTTTTCACATAATTTCTTGCATTTCTTTTCACCGTGCATATGTTTACATACCTAAGCTGAAGCATGCAGATCCTGAAGACATATCATTATTTAAATGTTTCGTCTATTTCAGTACCATCAGGTACAACACATTAAAAATATGTAACTGACACACCTGTACGGGCAGCTGACATTTTTGTGATGCTCTACAAAGAATGAATTTTTAGAAAGAAATATTTTTTCCTTACCTTAAGGAAGATTTATGCCTAAAAAATATAAACCTTGGATGTTTGACATGATATAAATAACAAACACTTGATTGTCATCCAAGGTAAGCTGATTTATGTTATGATGGTAATTTTCAAGAGTCTTAAAGTGCACGTGTGTGGACAGGAGTGAAATAATTTATTTAATACCCATTTTCATTAGTAGATAGTATAATGTGCATAAATGCAGAATATGAAAAAGGTCTCATTCTTATCACTTAAAAAAAAAAATCTTCTCAACAGTGTGACAGATTTTGTTAACTGACAGTTACTTTCTAGTACTTGAAGAAAAAAAAAAGTTATGATCTATTGAGATCTTTTAACAATTACATATACAAAGATAGAAAACAGTTTTCTTTTGGTTTGAATGTACAAATAGAATCTGGTCTTTCTTCCCTGCAGAAAAACAAGCAACTTTATACTCTACAAAGCAGGAAAATCTGGGGAATGAAATCCTTAGAAATAAAGTCATACAAAACATGGAATCTTTTTCTGATGAAATTATTCCATCCAGATCAGAAAATTGTGTGGGTCAGAAAATTGACTGTACATAACTCTGAACCTTTTTGCATGGAAATCTATTTATTTCGTATAGGCTAGGTTCAGACTTAGTTTATGTCTGACTAGACATTTTTTTTTTTTTTAAAGGGCAGTATCAGATCAGGTATAATAATTTGACTGAACTTAATTTAAATAGTTTTAAAAAACTCCTTTATCGGTATTTAAAAAAAAAAAAGCTTAAGTACAGGGTGAAACATTTTTTTCCTGGAAAGTTGATGTTTCTTACTGAAACACTGAAATTCACCAAATTCTTCTGTGAATATTTGAATGGTTGTCTAGTTACAATACAGCAACAAATATTATAGGATATGTAAGTGTTTTCAAAAGACAGACTTTACTTTGGAGACAGGCACACAGATTCTTGTGTAGGGTAAGTAAGGAGCTAGCTGCCTCATAAGGACAATCTGAGCCATCCTTATACTGAACCCCTTACACAGAGAATCATCTGGAAGTTCTAAGCATGAGAAAGGGGAGTGATGTTTGTTTCCTTGTTTATCTTCAGAGAGGCTTTTAGGGCTAGAAAGATTCTTTTGAGCTCTTTCAAGAGTCTAAAGCCCGATTGCTTTCCAGAAGGTAAATGACTGTTATTCTTCTAATGAACTATGTTTGACTGGGGTCACTATTTTGAATTGGAGACATATCTGCCAGAAGTACAACAGATTCTCTTTTTCCTGATAATTTCCTGGTGACTGAAACACAGGGTGCAGGTGAAAAATAAGTATTTTAGACCTTCCTTAGTTGAAGGAAATCGGGATATAAGGTCCTATCTCCTCTGAAAACATCCAGATCTCTGGACTGAAGGTGAACTATTACTGCTGTTCAGCTTCTCTTTTACCAGTCTCCCTATCTGGAAAAATAGGCCAAACCAACAAATTAAGCAATAGCGACAGCATAACCAGAGATGATCCTGTTGTCACTTCTGTTGCTGAAGCTGGAAAGAATTACTAGGAGCTGCTTGCCTTGTGAAAACATGAAGTCTCACTGACCAAGCAAAACACAAATTTGACTGGAATGCTACAAAGAATATTTTGAAGGCCTTCATAATCTCTAGAAATTAAATATGATGTGGAGAATATGGTGTGGCTACTAAAACAATACTACATTGCAATAATGTGTTGTTTCCTAATTATTTAGGAAATCATTTGCCTTTTAACAATCTAATCTTCACAGTATGATATTTATTTGCTATTACTGTCTTTCATAAAACATATGCCTTACTTTCATAGGGCAGACTGTTTGTTATATGCATTTCTAGATACACTATTTAAATGGTTAACATACTTTTAATCAGTGTAGATTGTATATGGTCTGACAAGAGAATAAAATGTTCTATTTGAGAATCTCTAGGACAACACATTTTGATTCAAAAATATTTCTCTTCAGAGAAAATATAAAAGTTTCTTTGTATATGTGGTTTCTTTGCATGAATAATTCCTATTACAGATCAGAAAGTAATGGACATAAGATAAGAACACAATCTCTGTTCCAAGGAATTCAATATCAAAGTTGTGGCTTAGTAACTAAATTAGGTAATAGTAACAACTTATCAAGTTGAATATCTTTGTCTACATATCCCTTTTTGCCTCACTGACTGGTGTAAGTGAGGCCTTCATCTCACATCTGCCTGATTTTACTAGGTAATCAAAGAACCTATTAAAATTCACAAAGCTAAGCAGCAGCTGTGTATTTGCAAGGTCAAGGCCTTGTAGTTTAAATCTTTACTACATGTGTATGCAGAACTTAGCAATAGGGGGCCTTGAAGTCTCATTTACATCATATTAGCTTTTTTGCAATACTCCAAACTCTACCTTGCAAGTCCTTGGAAGGAAAAAAGAGGGGTACAAGTCTTTCTGGAAAGAGAATGTTTTTACAGATGATCTACTCAAAACTTTAAAAGAGCTTCACAAGTAACAAGACTTTTACACTCTGTCATTCAAAAATATTATCTCTGTTTCTTAGCTTGCTATTCATTGGGAAATTTTGGATCATCTGTGTATAAATCTTCCTTTAATTGACATGAATTAATTTAAGGACATATATTTTCTTCCTTTTTCACTGTATATTTGTAAGTCCCATTCATTTTGCTAGCAGTAGGCAGCATATTTGTGTTTCATTAGTATTATTTATCATTCACTAGAATGATGACCTGGATGATGGGATCGAGTGTACCGTTAGTAAATTTGTTGATGACACTAAGTTGGGAGAGTGTGTTGATCTGCTGGAGGGTAGGGAGATGCTGCAGAGGGACCTGGACAGACTGAGTCAATGGGCTGAGGCCAGTAATATGAGGTTCAGCAAAGCAACGTGTAGGGTCCTACACTTTGGCCACAATAACCCCATGTAATGCTACAGCCTGGGTGATGAGTGGCTAGAGAGTGGCCTGGCAGAGGGGTATGTGGGAGTACTGGTTGATTACCAGCTGAACATGAATCATCAGTGTGTCCAGGTGGCCTGGAAGGCCAATGGCATCTTGACTTTTATCATGAATAATGTGGCCAGCAGGTCTGGGGATGTAATTCTGCCCCTGTACTTGGCAATGGTGAGGCCTCACCTCGAGTACTGGGTGCAGTTCTGGGGCCCTCACTTCAGGAAGGATATTGAGGTGCTGGAGCGGGTCCAGAGGAGAGCGACGAGTCTGAGGAAGGGACTGGAGGGAAGGTCTTATGAGGAGAGGCTGAGGGAGCTGGGGTTGTTCAGCCTGGAGAAGAGGAGATTCAGGGGGGACCTTATCACTCTCTACAACTACCTGAAGGGAAGTTGTAGTCAGATGGAGGTCAGGCTCTTCTCCCAGACTACTGGTGACAGGACAAGAGGGCATGGACTGAAGCTGAACCAGGGGAGGTTCAGGTTGGATATTAGGAAGTACTTCGTCATAGAAAGGGTGTTTAGACATGGACTGGAATGGACTGCTTAGGGAGGTGGTGGAGT
>VWZY01010414.1:117872-132445 GCA_013399075.1 Chloroceryle aenea
GAGGTGTTTAAGGCAAGACTGGATGTGGTGCTTAAGTGATGTGGTCTAGATGATGTCATGGTGTTGGGTCATAGGCTGGACTTGATGATCTTAGAGATCTATTCCAGCCTCAGAAATCCTGTGATTCTGTGATAAACTGCTAGATTGTGATTTTAGAGACTTCTAACAAGGATGTTTACTTGGTATATACATCAAGAGTCACAAACATTCTGTGTGAACAGTAGACTTGCTAAAATTTGGTGAATTAGGTACAGATTTACAAATACTATTAGATAACTTTGTATTTATATATAAAATTATCATGCCACATAAATATCATATATGTGCTTATTATATAATTTCTATATCAATGATTGGACTCAATGATAGAATCATAGAATCATAGAATTGTTAGGGTTGGAAAGGACCTTAAAGATCATCTAGTTCCAACACCCCTGTCAATGGCAGGGACACCTCCCACTAGAGCATGTTGCTCAGAGGCCCATCCAGCCTAGTCTTAAAAAATTCCAAGGATGGGGCCTCCACCACCTCTCTGGACAACCTGTTCCAGTGTCTCACCACCCTCATGATGAAGAAATTCTTCCTAATGGCTAACCTGAATTGACCTCTCTCTAGTTTTAATTCATTCCCTCTAGTCCTATCACTGCCTGGCAGCCTAAAAAGTCTCTCTCCAGCTTTCTTATAGGCCAGTAAGATACTGGAAGGCCACAATAAGGTCTCCCAAGAGCCTTCTCTTCTCCAAACTGAACAAAACCCAAGCCTCTCAGTCTTTCCTATAGGAGAGGTGTTCCAGCCCACTGATCATCCTTATGGCCCTTCTCTGGATATGTTCCAGCACATCCATATCCCTCTTGCAATAGGAATTCCAGAACTGGATGCAGTACTCCAGGTGAGGTCTCACGAGAGTGGAGTAGAGGGGGAGAATCACATCCCTTGACCTGCTGGCCACACTTCTCTTGATGCTGCCCAGGATACAATTGGCTTTCTGATCTTAAAGATCTTTTCCAATCTAGGCAATTCTGTGATATATTATTATAATATCACATATATGATAATAAATCAGGATATATGTGCAAGCTGTTGGAACAAAAAAAGGACAAATTAAGAACTTGTTCAACATCAGAGATGCCAATTCTGTTTTCTGAGTCTTCAGCCAACACTTGGTGACTCTTAACATGGCTATAAATAGTGAAAGAGCTCCTAAGACAAAAAGAAATTCCAATATTCTGAGAGAAGGACATTCACTTGAAAGATTCAAGAATTTTACTGTAATCTCTGAAGAGGAAAAAAATACTTTCATATTTGTCTGCATCATTCTTTGCATCAACTTTTCAGATCCACTTTGGAACTCTACCATTTCATGGGGAATACTTAAAGGGTTATTACAGCAACTGTTTCACTTGTTAGTACATAACACTAATCTGAAAAATCAGATTTTTATGTCCTGGTGACTATCCCAATAGATAGGAATGCCTTCAGCAAGGACATAACTTGAAGCTGAGTCATAAATCCATTTTAATCCTCTGGTTATTATGGATTTCTTACTGAAAACATCTTACTTTAGTGTAGAAGGAATCATTCTCTCAGGGGTTCCATTAATCTTTTGTGAGATGGACCCAAGATGAACAGACTATATATATGAATCCCGGAGTAACCTGATAACATCAGCCTTAACGCTTTTCATAGTTCCTCACCTATGAGATTCAAGCAGGTACTTGAGCTCCAGCCATGTGCTAAACCTGACATGAAAGCCTCACCTACATTAATTTCAAGCCTTATGAAGGCTTGTGAGGTCCACATGACTCTATAATTGTGCAGCTGGTGTGCGAGGGCAGCTGTCTTGAGGTCTGTGAGTACATAACTTCATCTCCCCTGTCCCCTGTCCACCTTTCAAGCTGCAAGTTTTGGACTGAATGACACAATTTCTGTCCAAAGTTGCATCACCTTGTATTCCTTTCTACCCTTTGGTGAGAAAAATATAACACACAGGATCAACATATTCCTGAATGGGGACTACAACAGAAAATATAAGTCATCTCCAGACCTTTGCAAAGAGTACAAAATTTCACTTTTCACTTAAAAAATATTCCTAAAGTACCTTCCCCTCTTGACAATATTCCATTTCTGCTTCAGTTCCTCCCCTCTGTGGTTTCTAGTCCTCAAACTATTTTCAATCCNAGAATAGATGATAAGTAAAATTATAGTCTCAGAAAATGTAAAAACTTTCAGTTTTAAGATCTCTTTCTTACAAGATGTTTCCCTTCCTGCCCATTCCTTCTCAGTGGAAATCCATGAAAGTTAATTGCTCCTCAGGAAGCATAAGAATTATTAGATTACATAAGAATCCTTATGTGGAATCCTTATTACATAAGAGTCCTGTTCATCTGAGTTTCAACACAGTGGAAAGACCATTTTATACCAGCGTTTTGACTTCGGGTTCTATTCAAGATGCTTATTCAAAAATAAGATACTCCATATTGATTTTTACCCTGTCTTGAATCCAGTTGTGCTTGGGACATGAACTGCAGAATTTACTAGTTAGCTCTTACATCTGTGGTCAGGTAATTCTAACTTAAGATACATAGATCCTCTGTTACAGCCCTTTTACTCTGTTTTATTAGCCTGTTTGTTTTAATACAGATTCATAGGCTGTGTTAAAGGTACCAGTCAGAATTCTCTTTAGTAATCACCAAAGTGTAATAGCCCCAATGGACACTGTTAAATGACATCACTCTGTATTTTAATCGTCGTGGTAGTTCTACCTTTCAGCAGGATACAGTGGGCTATGCTTACATTACTCAACTTCTCATTTATATGCTAATAACTCTCAAACTCATTTATTTGATTAGCATTTAATACTTTATAGTGAATCTAGGTAAGGCTAGTTCATTAGTTGTACCATTCTGTTATTTTCATCTGGCCAATCTTATTAATGGTAATATTGTAATTAAGCATGTTGGAAAAAAAAGAAGTAGGAACACAAAAATTAAACTTGTTGAAAATACATCATTGATCTAGAGGGAAATCATTAGAGAAGAACTGGATTATTGAAATACTAAAATCTGCAGTACAGAGTGTGAGATTACCTGCTTGAAAATTAATAATAAGAATTTCAGATATTAAAGTTGATATATCAGTTCAAAATTGAAAGGGAAGAAAATAACTTGTTAGAGTGAGTTAACAATACATTTTATACATAAAAAAGGTATGCACATAATACAAGAAGATCTTAACTGTGGCACTGCAGGTAGAGGTTAAGAAATAATTAAAGTATTGCATGAAGTACCATCAAAATGTTATCTGCAGGACAGATGCAGTTCTGATATTCACTAAGCAGAGTCTAAGTAGAACAGATAAGGCTATTAGGAGGAGAAGATAAAGGGGAGTCTCTGTTATGAAATGGAATGCAATTATTTTGGTTGCTTTGCTAAAATGAATGAGAAACATGGTGAGGACATTTTCAGTGTCCATCTGAAAAGGTGACCACGTGCTAAGAGGAATAAGTAAAACATCAATAGTTCCAGAATTTACAACAGTTTCTCTGCTTTACACCAGCATTGCTTGAGCACTACCTGGTCTTTGACTAGACAAATCTCCCATGATGACAATAAGGGAGAGATTTTAGATGCGCAAATTGTTCTGACAACCTATGCAACTCCTTGTACAACATTTAGATGTGGGAAAGAAGGGTGGGAATGGGAAATGAAGGTTCGAGAAGAATCTGTTGAACAATGAGGTGTGAGATCACTGTCAGGTGAAACTGAAACCATTGGTCAAGTCTTTTGTTAGGTGTAGGTGTACGTGGTTACACATGAAGATGTGTGTGACCATGGCACCTTTGTCATACTTTAGATGCCCCTGTCATAAAATGTGTGGCTTCCTCGGGAAGAAGGAAAAAAATATCTTGTTACTTATATAACCTAAAAGATGTAATTCTCAAAAGAACAAATAGGCCCATGAATTTAAAGAAAGTATCTGGCCTTGCCATAAGTGAGATTCTAAATATCCTCCCAAAGATCTGTGAGAGAAAAAGCACTTTCAAATAGAGATTTATTTGTTTATCAGAGGGAGTATATGAGATATTTGTTCACAATAGCAGATGATGAGACTGAGATTTGGGGCCCATTCCTTTGCTGTCTTCCATAAATAACTGTTTGAGTTGTTATTCATCTATTTTTCCGTCCATACCAAAACAATAAGAGATAAGTCTGGTTTCAAAATTAACTTTGGACTTTTACATTGGTAGGGGAGACCACATACTGCATCATCTAATTAGCTGAAGGCATTTGAAGCAAATGTTACTATTTATGAAAAGAAGGAAGCAGAATGACAAAGAATCATAAAATGGCTGGGAGACACATAATGTAAAACTAAAACCAAAAGAACAGCAGTTTCTTTATCAAAAGTGATTTTTTTTTTTATGTTGAACACATTCCATTAGTCAAATAAGATTGCTTAAAGTTAACATGTTTTGGTGGTTTCTGTGGAAACAGGGTCAGAAAGCTATAGGTAGTCAGCACGCAACCGTTAGCTGAGAAGGAGAGCTCTCACTTGCAGATTTCAGGAGCTTTCTGCCTGCAGGGAAAGATGTACAAAGAGGCACCATCCAAAAATAGCCTTCAGAGTTTCAGAGTGTTAGAAAGGATGTAAAGGTTAAAAATAAAGGAGGTAATAGTCTAAAACTTAAGAAAAAAAAATCTGTATCAAAAATATATAAAAAATATTTAAAAGTATAATAATTTCACTCTACAAAATATCAACTTTTTAGTTGGCTGTATTATAAAATGTAGATTACAGATAATTTGTTATTTTGGTGATAAATTTAATTGTAGTCACAGCAGCAACTCTTAATGAGTCTGTAGATAAGCATTCAAGCTCTGAACTGATTAGCTGTGGTACTATTATAGTGCCTGTTACAGGTAAAAGACAACCTGCAATGGACATGGATACAAGGATTTCTTTAAAAGCCAACAGGATGAGAGCTTTTATCCTCTTTGGCTACATCCAGGAAGGTCAGTCATGTCTGTCCGTACCCACAGTTATCTGTCCCAGGTGTCCCTGGCAACCTAGGTAGCCCCTGGTCTTCCTCTCCATGCATCTCCCCCATCTCCAGGATCTCTCCACTTCTAGGGTAATTCCTCTATCCAGGTTCTTCACCTTTTTCTTTTTTGGTCCCCTTCTTCTTTCTAAGACCACTGTTTTGGGAAACTCTTCTTTTCCATCACTAGCCCATAGTTATCCTTATCTAAATAATTTGTGTGCAGAAGCACAACATACAATCAACTGATTCTCCTCTTATGTTATTAATTAGGAGGATTCAAGACTTGCCACTTTTGTTCAGCACAGGTGTTAATAAAAGTTAGAACCAGCCTGTGCCAGTTACAGCTAGCAAGTAACAGGCTTTTGTTTGAGAGTTCAAATGTTCAGTTTTGGACATTCAGCATACAAACACACATAGACACCAATTATCTGCTGGCATTCACAGTTTAAATTACTTTTTCACCCATAACAGTGTCACATAGAACACATAGTAGCACTTGCATTAATGAATATTCTCTCTAAAAAGATACATTCAAACAAGACCTGATTTTGAGAAAACAGTGTCTTCATTCAAACTTGTGCCGGGGGAAGTTCAGACTGGATATTAGAAAGAAATGTTTCACAGAAAGGGTGATCAGACATTGGAATGAGCTGCCTGGGGAGGTGGTGGACTCTTCGTCTCTGGAGACATTTAAAAAGAGACTTGATGTGGCACTCAGTGCCATGGTCTAGTGACTGTGGCGGTAATTGATCAAGGGTTGGACTCGATGATCTCTGAGGTCCCTTCCAACCCAGCCTATTCTATGATTCTATGATTCTATGATTCATGCTTTATATAAACCAAGTTGTAGAGTCAAAAAGAAAAGTGCCCCAAAAATCTGCTCATTTTCTAAGAATTGGAAAGAGAATTAGAAAAAAACAAGAAAGTGTGAAAAGGAAAATTAAAGTGATCAGTCAGTCATCCATGTTCTTCACATTTCCTGACGATCACATACAGATAGAAGTTGTTTTCTTTTCTTTTTTTTCCCCTATATAAGAATTTTAAGGACCTAACTACTCAAAACTTTCTTTTCTGGATGTATGGAAACATCTCTGATTGTCATAGATGGAGCTAAGGGAAAAATAAAAGGGAAAACCAGAATTGTTTTGTCTTTTTTCAGATTCCACACTTTGGCCTACTTTTTTTTTTTATTTATGATGGCCTACTGATGGTGTTTGGCAGTGGCAGCAATAATTTTATTGGTACAGTAAGGAAATGGAAAACGCGTGGCAGCAGACCAAAGAATAATTTTGTTGTGGGTCAGAAAATAAAGTTTTCCTCTCACAGAAAGACACTGCTCTGTTCCTGCCCTGCACCTTCTGGCTGAAGACACAGTGGAAGCTATGTGAAGTCAATAACGGGCTCAAGTTAATATGCCTTGCCCTTTAGGCAAGCATAAACCAGCTTCCTCTGCAGGTTTTCAACCAATTCAAAACAAAACCTTGCTTGGCTTTATTAGAAAACAACATCTTATTTTGTCCAGGTTTGCACATTAAAGAGAGGAAAGTGACATCCTCACAAAATGCTGCCTTTGAGTTCTTGTTTTTATGGCTCCTTTCCTACTGTTTACTATTCAAAGACCACTCTGATGCAGGAACATGTCTGGCTGATTGGTCTATGCTTCTCCTATTTAATCTCTCCTTTTTCTATGACCTTTATTCTCATGGGATTTTTGAATATTACTCTTCTCTGAGTCCCTGCCTTTTTGATATTCATCCTGAATGCTGGTATCACTGCAGCTTTTCTTTGGCCTTTTACATCATGTAAAAGCGAATGAATCACAAGAGACCTGAAACAGATAGATGTTAAAAGGTGTGATAAGAGTGCAGGGAACTCTCTTTTCCTTTTCCACCCCTCCTTATGAATTTGTTCTGCTCTTATCAGGTTGTATGCAGGTATATTTTTCAGGGTTTCTGGACATGCTGAAATATAAAATAAGGCAATAATAAAAAGTAGACAAATGCATAAAAAATGAGATGGTGACAGTGTGGTCAGGGTGCTTCTGTCAGAGGCAAAAGGAAGGGCAAGAACTCTGTGAAGATTACCCTTTTAGCACTGTGTGATCTCTAGATGTTTTGTTTTTCCTTAAATCTCCTATAACCTCATAATTAACAGTGAATCTGAGGTGTCATTAAAAAAAAAAAAAGATGAACAAGAAGAAGTAATTTTCTCACCCTATGCCTGCAAAGATGATCTTGACAAATATAACCTCCTCTACAAGCTTAAAAGTAGATTGCATTTTGAAAAATTTCTGGATTTTGTAGCTAATCTTTATTGTGGGTAGAATAAATTGTTGACCAGGAATACCTGAAATAGAAACTTCAGTCTTTTATGAATAGACAGCAATGGGCATCTTCATGTAGCATTAGAAGTTCAAATGTTGTGCAGGATTTTTTTACAGTACAGTCTTTTATCTATCAGAGAACCAGTTTGTTAATCTAAAGTGTTCTTAAAAAGTATTACTGAAAATTTGTATTATGAAAGTATTCAGGTCCAGATTTTAGTCTCAATAAAGTAGGATAAAAGGCCATGAAAATGTAGCTTTATTTTCAAATTGGGCAAAAGGGAGGCTTACTACAAGGATTTCTTTTCCATGATCATGTCTCTATTACTTGCTTGTGGGTATGTTCATTTGTGGCTGACAAATTCTTAATGGTAGGAGTTTCATTCTGATGAAAATCCAGACCCAATTATATAGATCACACGATGTTTTGGGGTCCTGAAACAGAAGGTTGAATGAGAAACTTTTGCAAAAGACATTGCTCCAGTATCCAAGACATCATCAGTGTTACCCTCAAAAGGTTCCTCATGCTCTGAACTAGCAGTAGTGCACCTAGTGCATTAACAGCTTTCACATGAGAGGTAAAATTTCATGGGACACAAAGCATTTTGTTATTCAGCTCTACAAACTGCCTTTACTTTGATTGCTTTAATTATGGAAAAAAAGTCATTTCACACTATTACAAGGATAAATTCACTGATTTCCTTGTAATGTTTTCAGAAAAAAAAAAAAAAGAGAAATCCAAATGAGGATCTAGATATTTACTGCAATCTAAGATGATTTAATTTGATCTTCTACTTTGTGCAATTTCATTCACTGATTCAGAACTTCCATCACTTTGCATTATGCAGAAATCACACAGTAATTGTGATGCCACTAAGACGTGTGTTCCACTATACAATGGAAGTGACAAGTATATAAATATCTTGGTACTTAGCAAAGTCAAAGCTTGGGAAATCTAAATCACACTAAACTTGATATTTGAATGACTATTTGAATGACCAACTGCTCCAATGTTTGACAACTATTCTAGGGAAGAAATATTTCCTAATGTCCAATCTAAACCTCCTCTGGTGCATGAAGCCATTTCCCCTTGTCTTATTGATTGTTATATGGCAGAAGAGACCATCAACCACCCTGCTACAGCCTGCCTTTCAGGTAGAGTACAAGATCTTCCTTCACACTCCTTTTCTTCAGGCTAAACATCCCCCTTCTCTAGGTTCTCTAGACCCTTCACCAGCTTCGTTGCCCTTCTTTGGACATTGTCCAGCACTGCAATACCCTTCTTGTAGTGAGGGGCTGAAAACTGAACACAGGATTTGAGGTGCATCTTCACCAGTGTTGAGCACAAGGGGACAAATCACTTCCCTAGTCCTGTTGCCCACACTCCATATGTTACACACCAGGACGCTTCTGGACTTCTTGACCACCTGAGCAAACTGCTGGCTCACATTCAGCTGATTGTCAACCAACACTTCCAGGTCCTTTTCTGTTGGGAAGCTTTTCAGCCATTCTTCCCCAAGACTGTAGCACTGATGGGTTTGTTGTAACACAAATGCAGGACCCAGTGATTTGCCTTATTGAATCTTATACCATTGGCCTTGGCCCATTGATCCACCCTGTGCAGAAGAAATATAAAATTAAATAAAAGTGCAGAAATGGTTAGTATAGATAGATAGATTTCTGACAACAGTAAGACTCCACAATTCTACCTACAAGTATGCTGGTGAATGAGCCTGTCATAGAATTTTTTTGGCCATATTCCATTATCAATCATATTAAACCTGTGAGGAATTCTGAATGGCTTACATTAAGGAATACCTAAACAACCATCCCACAGCAGTAGTCAAAACAGTGGAAACCACTAGTCCACAGTGCGGCTGAATGGAAATACCAGCAACTGGAGTTGATGACTTAAGTCAAAAAAAATTAGATTTTACAGCCTATGGCTCCAGAAGAGCCAGGGCAGTGGGGGATATACAATTTGGGATGTATGAATCAAAAAAGCATAACTGGACTTCTATAAAAGCAGCTCCTTTGCAGATACTGACGAAGTTTCAGTTCACTCTTTGCAATTTCTTTTCTCTCTGCATATCTAAGTTTTATTTTAATGGACAAAGTGTGTGCCGCAATGAGGTTTCAGACATAGGAGCTAGGAAATACTTCTCAATTTCCCAGCTGGCATATGTCTACAGTGCTCAGAGGAAAAAAATATCCTTTTTTTATGTAGGTAATACTGCATAAATGTGCTTGTTTTTGATGCAGTTTCTGCTAATCTGCCCTTTGTGTTTTGTAATAGGAGGAAAAAGAGGAAAAAAAAAAAAAAAGGTGCAAAAATACCCATAAAGGTACTGTGGAAAAACTGAACAGGTGAGAAAGAAGGGATATAAATATCAAAAATCCCACAACTTTGTATCATAGTAGCTGCTTTTTTTTATTTATTTATTTAGTCAATTGAAAAACTCAGCTAACTAAAGTTAACTACACACTAACTTTCCATTCACTGCACAATAGTCTTGAATTTATCAGAACCAATTTCAAGATAAATGACTATACTTGCTACAGTAATTCCTCAGAATTATAAACAATTTCATTACAGTTAAGCATTCTTTATGCCATAGAATGAGATCTGCCCTGTCAGAACATGTGTTGGAAGAAGTGGAAAAACTAACAGGATATAACGTAAACCTAAAAGACAGAGTTTCCATCTGCAACAGGCCTGCCCTGACTGGTTCTTTAACATCTGAATTAATTTTGAGAAGAAAAGGGAATCTGTTAAGAATCAGAAAGTTGCCTACATTACAGCATAACAGAGATGAGATACCTCATTACTTATCAGTTCCTAATTTCCTTTTCAGTAACTGATACTTTGCACTTACAGAGGATGTTTGATCACAAATGATTGAAGAACTTTCGAAATGTTTCTGAGTTCATCCTTGAAAGACCATTGTAAAAAAATATTTTCCCACCTAAAAAAAACCCTCAGCAAACACAAAAAAAACCAAAAACAAACCCAACCAAACAAAAAAAAAACCAAACCAACCAAAAAAAACCCAAAACCAAAACCAGAAAGAAAACTCCAAAATTTTGAAAGGAAAATGAACCACGGGACCAAACTGGGATTACAATGTAGTTCTTCCCCTGTTAATTGTAGGCCAAATGTGAATTAATTTTAATTTTTTCAGCTCCATACAGGACTTCTACCCCAAAAAATTTCTGCTTTTTTTTTCCCAGCCATGTAATTTGGTCAAATTAAAAATCTTCCCTGGTATCTCAGACCTCACTGCAATTATATAACCTGGCTTTCTTGGCTGGATTGACTATGAGATGGTGTAGTTCTGAGTTCCAAGAGGAGGAAGAAGGGGAAAATCAAGACCTCTGTGATGGACTTCAGGTCAAAAAACTTTGTCCTTTTAAGAGATCTGCTTGAAAGAGTTTTATGGCATAAGGCTCTGGAGGGAACAGGGCTCCAAGAAAGCTGTTTGATATTCAAGGATCTCCTTCTCCAAGCTCAAAAATAGTCCATCTCAACAAGCAGGAAGTTAGGCAAAAACCCCAGGAGACCTGTATGGTAGAATCTCCTTGGTAGATAATCACAGGACAGAAAACACGTGTTACCACAACAGTCTTTCTTTTCTGCCACGGGACTGCAACTTATGAATGAGGCTACTACCCATGCCAAGGTTACTCTTTCCTCCTGGTTCATCCTCACTCATGAGGAAGTACTGCTTCTCTGCTCCTGGACATATGGAGAGCCTATATGACTTCTCTACTTTTCCTGTTACTGCTGACTATCTTGCAAGACAGACAATTTCTTAAAACTTTCTGTATCTTTAGATTTTTAACTAGTTTCCTGTTTAGGGAATAGATCATTTCTAAAATAATGCCATGTCTGATTGACATCCTAGACAATCTCTTATGAAATTTAGAGTAGTATCTTGCCTTCAGAGTAAACTTTCTCCTAGGTGATACACTTTAAAGAGATACTGAGCTTTTACTTCAAAGCTCTACAACCTTATTATTAACTTCTTGTGCCCAGAATTAAAAATCTAGCTGAAATGTTAAATATGATTTTTTTTTTTCATTAGAAATTAACAGGATAGTAAATGGGATAAGGAGTGCATATAACATTAGAAAAAATTATACGTGATGAATTTATGTAACCCAGTCTGCTTTCTGACATGAAAGAAATCTAAATGCAAAACAAGCATTGATAAGAAACCCCAGACACTGAGGAGGTAAAGAAAGTGCAGTGTGAGGCATGTGAAGCCTGCCTAGCTTTTTAAGATGTTTAGTATCCATTGAGAACAATAGTAACAAAATGCAGCTAAATGCAGTCACAACTGATAGGATTTTTATCTCCATTTTTCTGCCTTCTGCTTTTTCAGAGTATGTATTCTAAGTCCAAGACCTACTTTCATAGATAATTAGCAAGATAGCAAATTATAAACAGTCAAGATTTCAAGAAAATTGCAGACCATAACTGTTTCTAGACAATATTGGTATAATGTACTATATCTAAACTGGAGCACAGATAGAACATGAGCCATTCCCGAGTCATAATCTCCTCACACACAAATCCAAATGTAGGCCCATTAGATATAAATTGTCACATCTGGGAATATTTAATATCCCACTCTGATTAACAAATTTCCTGAATCCCTAAGTCAGAACAATATTCCCTTTCCACCTGAGCACAAGTCATACGACCACTGGATTTCCCCCAAGAGAGAGACCAGTAGCTTTCTTCCTACTTTTTAACTATTTAACCTGGAGTAGTTCCAATTTCATGCTTAGATGAAGTAATATTAACATAAATGTCAAGAGGTTGTAAATAATGTGAGACACTTAAGATAAGGTGATTAAAGGAGAAGTGGACCTCACCAAATATATAGCAATAGGGTGTTTAGTATTTCAGTGTCAGAAACTGTTGGTTTGCCAGTTATTGATGGTATTTGAAGTGCTCAGAAGAACAATTATGTTATGTTGTTCTTTAACTGATCAATAGGTTGCCTGTAACAAAAGCATAAAATTGCCTTTGGTAACTTCTCATAAAGTGCTTCCGACCATACAAGATGATATCTATGAAAATAACTATGTGTTTTTCATATGTTAATAAATGATCTTATCAGTTTAATATCAATCATAGCCAATTGCTACTGTGTTGGTTCTTTGCTACAGCTGTCAGGAGAGTAAGAGCACTGGAGCAAAATTCAATTCCCCAGTATCATATAGAAAAGCAACTCTTTCCTGTGCTTCTAGATTCTGGTCCAATAATTACCTCTGCAAGGAATTACATCCATCATTTACATCCATTAGATTACACGTGCTTTGGCAATGCTGCTGGTTTGTATCTGCTATAATTCAGTTGCAGAGCACATCCCTCAGTGAACTCAGACTGTGCATCCTTTTATTAACCTTGGAAGCACAAAACTCTCCTTGATATCTACTAATATCAGTGTATTATACCTACTGTTGTACATGTGTCAAAGAATGGGCTAAGCCTGTTCTGACAGCTTGTATGAAAAGGTGTGCAGAATTGAATACTTCCAATATTATCTCCTACTAGAGCCAAGTGTGGTTTTCGACTTCTTAACATAAATCATTTAGATTAAAATGTAGAATCAAAAATTGCTAGGTTAATAAACTTAGAATTTTGCAAATCATATTCTTCTTGGGTAATGCAACTATAATTTATTTTTAAACAGCGAAAGCTTGTTACTTTCTACCATTTTTATCTTTTTACTAGAGTATAAAAATTTAAATGAATAAATGTATGAATATATATGATGGCTATAGTATGATTATGAAAAATCTAAGAGCAGAACAGTAAGTAAATGGATTTAACATCTGTTAGTATGTGCTTTCATTAAAACTCCTTGATACCTTGATAATGAGAAAAAAGACAGTATTAATGTGTATACAGACTCTATATTGAACTGATTAAATGTTTATACTGTTGTTATTATTATTCTTTTAAACAAACACTAACATGCACTAGAGACCAGTGAATTTAATTTTTGGTGGTAACACAGCTGGGTTACAATCATCATTTCAAAACTCAAGGATTCAGAATTGTCATGGAGAATAGATGCATAACTCAGCTTAAGAGTTTTTTTCTTGATTGTAAAAATATTAAATGGTTTGAACACCATTTGACACCAGTTTTAATCCCACAGGAGTTTTATTTTAATGTCTGCAACAAAGCTAGATTGCCATGTCCCTTCTGTCTAGATGTCACTGAGAACCCTCCCATAAACTGTGCCTTAAAATAAGTGAAGATCCATGCTGCTCACCTTCTCATTGGCTTCTCTAAAATTCCAGTATCAGAAACTCAGCAATTCAATCAAATTAAATCACTTCTATCAGTAAAGGATTGAATATGGAGTGTGCTTTCACTAGGATTGGACTAAGTAGGCCAAACCCATTTAATTGGTTTTTTTTATTATTAATATTTATTTATTCCAATTGAATTTCATTACTACATCTATACCATTCACCTTCCTTGGAAGTTCTTCTGTTTACTCTGGTCTTTGCTTGATTTGCCTGCACTTCTGAGATTAAATGAAATGGGCTATTATGAAACACAAGTTACACAAGCACATGAACAATACAAATAGATAAAAAGAGTAAATAAACAGAAATCTTTTAATAGATGCTTTAATTTGCACAACAGAAATGATATACACAGGTCTAAAAGTTAATTAAAACTGTTGATTGTTGACACTAAGGGTTATACTTAAAGATGCTTTTCATGGGCGGCCTTGAGAAGAAATTTCATTATAATGGTTTTTACTATTTTCTGTGTATAAAGATGCATTGTAAAATGCACACCACTTGAAAGCAAATTTGTTAGTGAACTGCAAAAATAAGGAATATGCAATCTTAATTTTATAACTTTAAGTTTATGAGCATGATAGACAAGTGTGGTAACTTGTGTATTCATCCCACTAATATACAGTTCTGAACTGTTACTATGCAAACTGTATCATAGTGCTCTCAGCATTTTAAGCAAGAGGATATCTGTGTTCTACTACAAAGCAGAAGGCCAAATTCTATAATACCTTAAAACCTTTGAAATGATGATGAATTGATCACACTAACTGATAATAACATGTCTGGTTTTGTTAACTCTGCTCTGCTTCACTCAGTCTTGAGCCTAAGGTGCTTTTACTTTCAGAAGCTTTTTTTTTTTTTTTGGGGGGGGGGAGG
>VWZY01010414.1:134309-160667 GCA_013399075.1 Chloroceryle aenea
CTAATCCTCCTAGTTCTGTGTCATCAGCAAACTTGCTGAGAAGACACTCTGTCCCATCATCAATGCCATTGATAAAGATGTTGAACAGGACCAGTCCCAGCGCTGATCCCTGGGGGACTCCACTAGTTACAGCTCTCCAGCTGGACTTGGCACCACCAACCACCACTCTTTGGACTCTATTGTCCAACCAGTTACTAATCCATCTTACTATCTGCTCTTCTATCCCACACTTCCTGAGTTTCTCCACAAGGATGTTAAGGGAGACTGTGCCACATCTCTTGCTAAGGTACAAGACAGACTACATCCACTGCTCTTTGACTTTAATATCCAGAACCAGCACCAAAGTCCATGAATGATAGACTAGGGAACACAGCCTAAAATCTTTCTGAAATGAAAATAGAGAATGAACTGGTCTATATTTTCCTCCTGCATTTATTTATTTATTTATATTTCATTTCCTTGAAATATATTATTAGCAAACTCTACTGTCAAAGGACCCATATATCCAATGACAGGTTAATGTTATGCTGTGAGGACCGACTGTGAGAATTCCAGCTGTAATTTCTCTCTTTGGTTGAGGTAATCTGAAAAATTTGATGAAGGACAAAAAGGGTAAGGTGGATGGATATTCTGTGCCCTTTTAATGCAGAGATACTAGACCTGGCTCTTGTTCTAATGAATTTAGATGAGAACCACTGAGAATATAATCTTACAGAAGTCTGAATTTAGTAAATAGTGAAAAAAAAGGAAATCTTTAATTTATTATATTAATGCATATATCTCTAAAAAAAAAAATAGTACTTTTCTTACTGTTATGCTAAATACCATTGAGTCTAAAAATACTGACATCTACAAAGGCAAATATTATATTTGTCTAAGATTCACACTGAAGGTCAAAAATTTTCCACTGTCATTTTTCTCCTGTTAAGGGGAAAAAAATATATAAGAAGAAATAAGCCTGGAACTTGCAGTTAAGATTAAATAACACAAAATCAAAACCATCTTCTATAAAGAATACATAAATAAATGAGCCACTGAGCCTTCTTTAAAAAACATACACAAAGGGCTCAAGCAAAGGAATTTTTCCCCTTTTGTAGTTCACATTTAATGTATCCATTTTTCCAAACTTATGTATCCCTATGGTATTTAACTATTTGATCTTGAATAAAAAATTTCAATTCGTCACATCCATATTAGTCATGCCACAGACTGCTTGACAAGAAGTTGTTTCTGTAGAAGCTGCTTAGAGTAGAACACTAAGTAGTTCTACATTCTAAGCTACATAAACTAAAATTAATTTTGAATTTTCTCAAGAATATTCACTGAATAGTGACTTCAATGAAACAATACTTATCAAGAGTATTTACCTATAATATGTCTTTATAACTAATTTCTTGGTTGTTTTTGTTATTTACAAGGATGTATCTAGTAGTAGATAGTACAGGATATGTTAACACTTCATGTCACAATGCAGCAGGGGTTACAGATGACTAAGTTTAGACATGGAAATGTTAAATTAGCTGAGACTAATTTAGTCAGGCTAACTTAACTCTACTCATTTCCACACTAATTCATCCACAGCTATTGTGAATCTCTGTATATAGTACAGAACCACATATATCCCTTACTACTGAGTATGTTTCCTAAAGAGTTATGATAAGAGGAATAAACAGCAAGTAAGCACCTAGCAACAGTTATGCATAATGACATGCTATACAAAATAATATGTTTGAAATTACAAAACCAATGTCGACTTTAGTAATGTAGTCCAAGAAACCACAAAACAAGTCTGAACAGATATAATACTGCAAGGCAAGACAAAAAACAACAAGGTGAAAAGTACAAATGCAAACATTCTGCTCTCGTAGTTCATATGACCATGCTATCAAACCTTAGCTAGCTGAGGACAATTATTTCTCATGGTTCCTGGAAAGTTTAGTTCTTTCAATTTGATTAACAGTGTTATTTTTCTCTGTTTTATAATAGAAATAGAAATAAAAATAAAAGCTGATGTGATATTAATGGAGTCATTCAAGGTCAGGCTTGATGGGGCTCTGAGCAGCCTACCCTAGGTAGATATGTCCCTATTTGTTCAGGAAGGTTGGATCAGATGACCTCTAGGGGTCCTTTCCAGTCTAAAACATTCTATGAGTCTATAATGTCTTCTCTTTTGCTTGCGAGCTATAATGAATTCTCACTCTTCCAGCAGATGTGATAATAAGACATCTTGCTTATTTTTATACATGTGAATTGTTTATAGGTTATTAGAAACATAGCAGAACATGTTGTTAGATGCATGGTAAATTTTGTAATTTTTTTGTTATTTGTGCCATTTTTGTTAATTTTTCTAGAAAAAAAATAAGAATCTGTGATGGAATGTAGCATACAAATATAAATGGAAGAGTGATGGACAACTTGACTAACCTAGACTGTGTAAGAAAATATCAAATGGAATAGTTAATAGATGACACATTATGTAGCAGATCCAGTACAATCAATTTTTAATCAAAACTATGGCCTATATGCTTGTAATCAAAACTCCATTCATCTCTGAATAATTTTAATAGAGATAAGCCAAATGTAGTCATTAAAGGACATTTCAAATCTTAAAATTGCTTGAGGTAGTTAATTGAACTCATTCATAGAGTTATTTTCAGATTTAGTCTTTGCTTTCAATCTGTCACTGTGAAATTTTTGATAGTTTTGTTTTTTTTTCACGTCCAGTATCAATCTTCCTTAACTCATATAACCTTGTAATGCCTTTGAAGACTTCTTCACAATCTTCTGTACTGAAACAAGTTATTGTGACTGTATTACGCCATTAAATCCTATATTCATCTTTCAAATCTAAAACTTCTTTTAATATTAAAAATCTGATTTCATATTATAATTATTGTTTTGAAAATGAGGGCAAGTCAATTTAATCAGAAAATTCAGTCAAGTGGTACAGACAGTAAGAGAGTAAGAAATTTTGCTTATGACTTGGGTAGGTATACCTTACATCACAGATAGTGTAGTAATTCTGTAACCTAAACAACTAGTGTTAGAAAGAAACTGTATTTAAAAAAAACAAGCATGGAAACATTTACCTTCTATTTAGTGACAAGAATACCTGTTAAAAAATTATTGTGAACTTTAAAATTGACATGAATTTTTTAATAGTGAGAATTTTTTATACTCTGATGAGGTCAACACAATTTTTTTTAACTGCAAGAGGATCGGACATTATACTGGTCTCTGGTGCAATTAAATTGATACTTGCACCCACAAACTGTCTCAGTAGAGAGATTGAGAATTCAATGGAAATAACCACATTTCCTGAGGACAATACATAGCCACCTGGACGGGGCTATACTGGGGATCTTGCACTTTCAGTTTTCATGCTGGCCCTGATTGGTAAGGAAACAAAGAAGTATTGTCTCCAGGTTATCTAAGTGACACAGAATCACAGAACTTCCTCAGCTGGAACAGGCCTTTAAGATCCTTCAGTCCAATCATTAATGTAACACTGACAAGTCCTCAACTAAATCATATCCCTAAGTACTATATCTATACCACTGCCTTGGGCAAGCTGTCCAAATGCCTGATAAACCTTTCAGTAAATAAATTATTCCTAAATTTCCCTTGGTGCAACTTAAGACCTGTCATATAACAAAAAATAAATTTCTTGTGAATACCACAAAGTATATTTTTAAACTCATTATAAGCAGTGTCAGCTTAGACTTCATTTATTACTAAAAACTAAAAGGATTTTAAAAGCTCAGTTTCACTTAACTGTGGACCATAACTTATTTGTAAACACTGTAAGGCTAGCAACTGTTTCAGACTTTGCTATGAAGAAACCACAAAATATTTTCATGCACCTATTTTATTGGTCTCAGATGTAACAGAGTGGAAAAACATTTTATCAATACTGTGTTGACTTAGCATTCCCCATAAAACCTTGGAAAGTAGTAGCAGAATAAGTAAAAGAGAAAAAAGTAACTGCAGAGATGAGCATTAATGAAACATGTTATATGCTGAGGCGAGCTAAAAGATTTCCTTATGTTTTGTGAGTCGTTAATGTAAACTGATTTTTTTGGTGCCACTGCATCTTTTTGAGTGAGTTTTCAGTATTTTTTATTTTACAGTAAAGTGTCATCTTCAAAACTTTGTTCATCAAGGTTACTTTCAAGATATTTTTTATTAAATAATGTCAGAACCAGTCTAATGTAGCAAAATTTCAACTGAATACATTATTGCTTTACATTTTACACTTTTCTCACTAGAAATTTTTCTTAAAAGAGGTATTTAAGGACTTTCTTTGATCATGTTGATGCACCTTTTGTTGACAAACTGCAGTTAGGGCCTTCTTTTAGGTAGAAAATTTGTCTCATGGAGGTACAGAATTGTAAATTTAATTACAAAAATATATATGTACAAAGTCCCAACTCTCTGATCATTATTAAAAATCTATTGCATATTGAGTTCATCAGAAATCTTACCCAATACAAATATAAGAAAGACTGTAGCATTTTTTTCAAAAACCTACTCTTACATTAGTAGCCATAGTCCATCTTCTTTCTGAAACCATTGTCTGTTAACTGTCACATATATCAGTGACTCTCCTTATATCAAGAACTACTATCTCAGACAATTTTAAATATGAGAATGCAACAGAAATATGCTGTGATTTCTGGAAGTGTTTATTTTAGAATTACTTGCCATTTTTTCTTGCCTGTGGACAAATCAACATCTTATAAAGGAAAGGAGATTGACAGGTAGGAGGTCTCAGGCATACTGTCCCTCCATCAGTTACTTTCTGTAGAGGTCTGAGGTGACATTTACTACCCTCTTCCCTCTCCCATACACATTTTTATTGTGTATCTAAGTTATTTGTCTCTTTAACTATGTAACTAATTACATAGCTAGATAACTCCAAATTCAGCAACCTGAAATTGAACAGATTGATGATAGACATACTGTCATATTTAAATTTATGTGAATCCTTGTATGTTAATTCTGAAAGGCTTATTGGCCTCACCAGTTGGTCTGAGCATCCTGCTTCTCCATATAGGATAGATGCCTGCACTGCCATAATGTTTCTGTACAGTACTTCCTGCTACAGGGAGTTAATGATCTCAGCTCACCACTTTAAGCACTCCTTAATGTCAACAAATAGTAGTTAAAGGTGGTAAAGTACTATACCATTGGATAAAAGAATGTGTCATATTTTAAGGTGGTACTAATTAATGATATAATAGTCCAATTTTCCTCTTGCAGTGAATAAACTCAACTGGGCTAGGTCATGTGGAAAAGGTTAGGTATGAGGGACACAATGAATGACATATAAAAATGTCAAAGTGTAGTGATACCACATAGGTTTAATAAAGGAAATATCCTTCTTCTCTCTTGTGTGTAGTTGATTTTCAGTTCTAGATGAAGTCAAAGTTCCCCATTTAATTCTTTATATAACTTGTATATGCACAGCTTCCTGATTCCATACAATACTCCAGTTATATAGCACAGCAAATTCACTGTGTTTAGTTTCATGTGTTTTAACAGTGATGTGTTTACTGTCAACTTTTTTTTTTTTTTTAATAAGTTATTTCTCTGTTGGCTAGCAAGATAGAATAAAATGGATATATATTTCTCATTCAAGATGACCTATAAGTTTACCTCTTTGAATTTATGACCTGTAAAGCATAGAAATCAGATATCTGTGACCTTTTCCAGAGGCTTCTTTGAAATATGGACACTATGTTCCCTTATGAACACTTTTCATTGTTCATTACTGCTAATACTGTGTTTACCGAACAAGGTCTCTTCTTCCTAACTGTTATTTATTGAAGCCCTTTACAATGTCTCCATAGATAATTTCTCAAACTTAACATTATGTTATTAGAGTTTGGGAATAACCAATTGACACACATATGATATTACAAATTTTCAATTTATCTACTTCAACGTAGTCTTGTCACAAGTAACTAAAAAAAATCATCAAATACAGAGGTTACATGTCATCTCTTGGTCTGCAACAGGCTAAAATTCTGACAATGCTACATCTATCAGGCAACTATCTAGCATAAATAAAAATATTAAAGACCATGCTTCTTTCCTCTGACTATTTCAGGTTTACACATACTTTACTTCTACTTTTCTCACTAGGAGTTCAATCCAAATAAATGAGTTGGTCTTGAAATTTCTAACCTATTTGAAATAATTGGTAGAATAGCCATAATGTGGCATACAAGTGCAGAAATGTGTGCAACGCAGGAGGAAGTTATTTCTGAAAATGAGGTTACTTCAAAACCAGAATTTGAACAAGGATGATGGATATTGTAATTCCTACTGAATCCTTATCAGTGATTATACTTTTCATATATACACAAAATATTCATATCATTCACTATTCAGCATACTAATGAGAACACACCACATGAAACTTGTAGTGGTTCTTCCTGATACAGCAGATTGTCAGAATACAATCCAATATTTTGTCAGTATATAATCCAATAATCCAAGCAGTGACAAAAACATCCAATTAAGGCATGCTTTAAAATCACCACATGAAGTTGTTACCAGTATTTGTAAAATCATTTGTTCACACTGCTTCAAATTTGTTGTACAACATTTTTGTTCTGAAAAATCTGTTTTTGAGGAGGCGCCTCAGGTGTGAACATGGAAGGCTGAAAGGAAAGTAACTTAAAATACATGAATATTATGGCACAATAGCTGTTAATCATTACGGCCAACTGCATTGCACTTAACACCTACAAACCTATGGCTAGTGATATTGTGTGAGAGACTACCAGACAAGTTGCTGAATGGACATGTGTCTCAGGCAACATGAATCACAGAACTAAAGTTTGGTGAGTTCCAAAGAAAACATTTACTTATTTCTCATCTGTAAGCCTGACTCATAGAGAGTCAGAAAATAGCTTATTCTCCCTTATTCATTATTTTCATTCATGTAGGCATTTCTCTGTGTCAGTGTGTTTATGTACAGTTCCCAAAGTGGTACAAAAATAAAAGCAATAAGCACATCCAAGACTTTCAAAAAATGCTCCTACTAATGCCAATGGAAATAAATAGCTAACCCCGATAGAGTATTCATATTTTTGTAATAATCTGGCATATACCGTTAGCAACCCTAAACAAAGATATGAATGTGGCTAGTATCTGCATTATTATATGAATGCATGGGAATGTGAGAACCTGTTATTAGAAATCAAAATGTTATATAATGCTACTGCCCATGAATTTGGTAAATACCAAATCCTTTTAACATATTCTGCTACCTGTGCTGAGTATCTATCAAGGATATTTAGCTATCAGCCTCAAAATTATAGTTGGCTGAGCATTTGTCAATATGTAGCCTTATGATAAAGGTAGGCATGCTACTTTATGAACAACACATGATACCTGGTTAGGGAAATGAAGAAGCCTTCCCAGCACACCATTTCTGACTGCATTCAAACTGCAGATTAAGCTGCAAGCAGGGCTAGTTTCGTATGCTGTAAAAGTTTCTGACTGTCTGTTACATAAAATTCCCTTTTCCCCCAATGCTATTAGAACCCATATGTACACTTCTTCCAACCCCCTCCACCATCAGGAATAAAAAGAGACACTTTCCTAAACCAGACTGCCCCTGTTTATCCTTTTGCTTTCTGAATACTTCAGTGTCTCAAGACTGTTCCACTACCTAAACTTTTCTTTCCCTCTGTTGAACTGCTGGCCCATATGGAAATCACATTTTACACTGGGAAAATACAGGGAAAAAAAATCAGAAACATTCACCTTTACTTGAGTTTTTCTTGTTAGTGTACCACGGTATTGTACATATTTTACATGTTTCAGTATATAAACTCTTTCAAATATATGGTATCTAATCTGTTTATAAGTCTTTTGAATACAACAGAACTACATGTAGAAATACAAGTTAAAAATTTTACACTGCACATGTCCATGAAGAAAAATTTACATTTGCATAAAATGCAACATTAATTTCTTCCCCTTGAGATATAGTGAGACAGATGACTTAAATGGAAAAAAAAAAAAAATAGTTCTGGTGAGACTACAGAGAGTAAAATAGTTCCTCTTCTCTTGATTTGAACCCCACCAGTCAGAATAGAAGCTCACTGGTTTAGACATGAGGAAACAAATTTGTTATCCCTTAAGGTGTTGCAAAAGATGCAAATGAATATTTTCAGGGAAGAAAAAAAGTCCCAAATCTACTACACAAGATTTAAAGACTTAAAGTCCTGTGTCTTTATAGGTTAATGATACAACACAGATTTCTGGGAGCATGATATTCCTTTTATCTTTTCCATTGATGCATATGTGTGTATTTGTGAATAAAGAGTTAAAAGATTCTCTTTAGCAGAAAAAATCATGTATTTTTATAATGTCTCCATACAGCTGTTACTCCTCTGGGGGAGAAAAACCTAAATATATGAATCTATTGCTGTCTGAGCATTAAAATCAATAGATTTCCATAGTTATGAGAAAAACAGACCTTGTTAAACAAAGCAAGACTCAAATATAAACTGCTGAGGGAGTGTCCAGTGGAACAGGGGGGTGGTCTAACAGCGCTATGATATAATTCTGGTAGTTCTGCAAGGTTTCTTTCAGTGTCTGCATGGAGAATTGTTTAATTTGACTCATTTCCCTCCTTGTTACAGGGTATTCCTTTGTTGTGTGAAACTTTCATGTTTCTTTCCAGATAAAATCCATCTGATCTGAGGTGAGCTATCTTTTTTCTGAGGAAATAGAATTGTATTTCTTTGCAGCTTGAATATGGTATTGTAGTTTTTAATATGAAATATTAAAGTTTTGATTGTTCTGGAGCCTGACTTGCCTGTGCAGAAATCAAGTAATGACTGTAATTCTGCTGCTGATTATTAGTGGACAATATAGTAAACCCCCACTGAATGACAACTGCTGATGCTTCTGCTGAAAAAAAATGGAGAGGAGCGACTGTTTAGGGCTTGGGTGGGATCAGGGTGCCTCTGAGGAAGATAAAATGAGTATCTGTGAACTCCGGGAACAGAACCTGTCATTTGGAAAGCATCTTATTGCCATCCTAAGGAATGAGAGAGACTAGTGAAAGACATAGACCAAAGAGTGAACTGAGATAAAATAGCAGGTGCTTGCAAATGATAAATATGCTGCTGATGCCTTGAAATCAAGATATGGTGGGCTTTGAAGTCATGTGAGGAAAAAAATCTACTTGCATTATAAAAAGGTGGGTGGCTATTGATGCCATGAGGCCTGGAACAGGCACTGACACAGCAACACTGGGATGCTCAATACATTCATCTGTGTGTTCCCTTACTGGAGGAGAACACCCACCCTGCACCCACCCCAGACCTACTGACTGCTGCCGCAGTCTCAGCCCTTGTTTCAGTCAGACAAGAGAGTTTGGTTCCTTGTCCTGATTCAGCTGCTGTGAGCAAGAATGGTTCATGATAGGTATCTCCATACACAACCTTCACAGCATTTCCATACCTCAGCATCCCTTTCCCCTTTCTTGGATTTCTTTTTCACAACCTTGTATTTCCCTTTCTCCTCCCAGTTCCTAGGTAACCAACTCAACTCAACAAGTTTTTCCAGCTTCCCACACAGGTACTTACTACGTTCAACAGCTTCTGGTGCCCTGTCCCGCAGATTTCCACCTTCTGCTCATTTACCCTGAGCCACAATCTCTTCAGCAGCCTGACAGTTCACTTGCAGACTTAGCAATATCTTCTTTCCTTTTTTGCTTCTTTCCTTTCTCAGTAGTATTACTATTTTTAAGGAATGGTGACTAAACAAATATTGCTCCATCCCTTATTCTCAGACTTGTCTGTTCTTCTTTTCTCAGTGCACTCTTCTGTGCCTTAGAGAAATATTCCAACCTCTTTTGTATCCCACCTAGACATAATATAAGCTTTCAGTAAAGATATCACTGAATCTCCAGAGTATTCAAACACCTGGCACCAGAATGATTCATTCAAGGAGTGCTATATCCCTAAATTGAATCATGCAGCCTGATTCCCATGGTCATGCAATCTAGCACTCTAGTAAGGGGGCTCATGATAATTGTGTGAGGAAAACCCCACCAGCTATGCTAAAATTGTCTAACTCGAGGAGAAATTTTCACAAAAAAAAAAAAAAAAAAAAAAAAAAAGGCAGGTATCTGGCTCATCTACCTCACAGTGCACTCCACAAATGACATTAGACATGAAACTTCCCCTGCATTGATGACAGAACACTCCACACACAACTTTCCCAAAGAACTGACTGGTCCTAAGGGCTTGCCTTAATCCCACATTTTTTTCTTCCTATTTTTTTCTTGATGTACTGACACACAGTTCCTTGTGGAAAGTCGGACAAATCTAGACTTTAAAATGACGCATTCTTCTTAGACTTCAAATACGTAAAAGGTGGGATAACAAAAATAAATAAATCACTCCCATGCTCACTGAAGATAGGACAAGAAGCAATAATATATTGCAGCAAAAGGTATTTAGGACTCTGACAGGCTTGTGGCAGAAGTTTGAAATCAGACATCTATCTTTCATTTACCTTACATTGGACTGAATGCTGTGATAAGTCAGATGGTGATCACTTGAGGTATCAGGAATCACTGCTTAATGGACAGAGGAAGAGACAAACACTTCAGTGCTTTAACAGCTTTCCCTGTGTGTTTGGTCTGCCAAGACAAATCTACCACAGCCCTTAGTTTAACGGTTAAGGTAGGACTTCTTAGTGGTAAGTACTGTGGGAAAATAACAGAAGATTGCTGAGGAGGACTGTAAACATGCTGAAGTGACTTGCAGCTGGACTATCAAAAATCACATATACCATAGTAACCATCAGCTTTGTGTGGTTGACAAGTAGACCATCCCTGTTTAGATAATATAAATCTGTGAAGGACTCAGAGGTACTCAGGTATTGAAAATGCTTGAGATTCCTGCCCTGCTGTAGGAAAGATCAATGGAAAAAGCACAGGAAAGCACAATGGAAAATTACACCTTGTAGTACACAAATATTTCTTTATATTTAAAATTGTTAAAGGTTCACTCTTTATCCCAATTCCATGTGCAGATATTTTGTTATCAACTTGTAAGGGTAAAATTAACCTAAATTTCATTCTAAGTTCAGCTGTGAACAATTATGTGTTACATTTTTTTCTTCTGCTCCTAAGATTCTTTATATTAAAATACAAATAATTTTAACACAAAGATTTTTACTAAATCCACTATGAGAACTAATAAGTTTACACTTGTGTTGAACTCCAAAAAAGACAAAAGATGCCTTCAGATGTTTAATGTATCTAACCTACAATTTTCAAGAAATTGGCACTAAAAACATTAAAAATTAATATCCAGTTAAGTTTTTTTAGGAATTTCCTGCATAAATAATTACATAATATTTTCCCACATTAAATAAAACAGTAAATGTGGAAACAGTTAGAATTATTTGCCTCAGACATTTTTTTCTTCCTATAATTAATATATAACATTTTTACTAATAAATTAATATTTTACACTGTGTTATTTATAGGGTCATATTAATAATTTTATTGTTTTCATAGTTTCAAAAGGATAATCTAGAAACAAAGCCAATAAATGCCCAATGAGGCACTATTACCAATAAAGAATGAAGTTTAGATTGAACAATCAGCCAATAACTGCAGGGGTGAGAACTTCATAGTACTGTTGCGCATCAAACACATTTTACATAAACTGAGGTCAGTTCACTGTACAGCATATGATGAATCAGGTTAGACTTATAAATATTTTGCAATTTAATTGTTTAATAGCTATATATCTAATGACAAAATATGTTCATAATGTCTTCACATCTAGCAGTAAACAGCACTTTTTAAAATGAAAATGTTGTGGTTTTTTTTTTCCTAGTAGGTTTTCTGTCTTAATATCCAGACCAAGGACATCCAGTTAATTCTAGTTGTCTTGTTATGCAAGGGGAACTCTTCTGACTTGCCTATTCACAATTACCAACATGTAGTCAATGAAGTGTTTGTGTCACATTTAGATATATACTGCACATAGTATATTTAGGTTTGTTTGTATTCTTGTTTTGGAAAGTGCCAAGTTTTATTTTTGTAGTTGTTTAAAATGAATACTGTAGGTAGAAGATAAAAGGGCTTGCCAAGCTGATACACTTCAAATCAGTTTATTGCCAATGCTAATAATGCAAATAGTGCAGTACAAAGTAAAAGAACAACATTAAAAGCAAGCTCCTACAGCTATGCCCGATTCTGTAAAATGTCACATAATTAATAATTATCCAAATGTACAATTTGTTTTGTGATTTATGCAAAGTAGTTCTTCCTGACATTTCATTTTATTGCTTCAGCCTGAGTTTCTCTACTGAAATTTGTGACTACATATTTCTATGGTAACACTGGAGGTGGGAATGGAAGGGTGCCCAGGGAAAAGAAAGGAAGGATGTTGCAAGAAGGAAAACAACATGAAACTGAGAAAACAGCCAATGAAAAAACCAAAAGGAATTGCAACAGCTTTTATAGGAGACTAGACTCACACACATAACACTCCATGGCCAAATAAGAAAAATAAATTACAAGTATATTTGGAAAGAAAACATGTAATACCCTTGTGCTGGATAAGCCATCCCTTTTATTAGCAATGTACATTTAATTTGGGGACAGTGTAAAGAAAAGTAAGGGAAGATGATGGGGTCAACAGGTAATTTTTAGTACCCTAAGATCAATGTCTATGCTCCCTGTAGAGATTACAGTGAAATGAAAGTTTTACTTAACTATACAGCTACATAAGGGCACCTGTGTTATGGACATTGTCCTACCTATCTACAGTCATCTCCAAAAGGTGATTTTATCCCATTAGATGTGTCCATTTCTCAACATTGATTATATGAGGTCACTGATGCCAATTCAGGTAGGTGAGTTAGGCACTTAAAATTTTCATTTATTTTTATTTTAGTGAGAAAATAATAATTTTGTGCCACCATCTTAATGCATGGATTTGTTAGTAACATCCATCTAGTATTTTAAAATAACTTAAGCATCCAACATTTTTAATATACAATGACATTGGCCAGGAGCAAAGGTGAAAAAGAAAGAGCTATTCTGCAGAGTTTTTTATTTAGACCAAGCTGTCCATTTACGCAGTGGTGAACTTAGATTCTTATCTAGAATCTCAGTATGGTACCAGATATTTAAGGCTCATTGGACTGTCTATGGCTTCTTATAAAAGAAGGAGAAGTCTGCAAGAGCATGTTCTCTGTTTTCAACCCCCTTGCTAGGTACCTAATGTCAAACAGGCTGTGGCTGCTGAAATTGACACACTGTGACACATGGAGATAATTGAAATTGTGCACTTTCTTATATAGGCCACCACAGCTCATCACCTCCATATTATTTTACTTCTAGATGTCCCTCTTCATAAGTCATGAGGATAATAGAAGGCAAGTACTTGTCAACATCCTAAAAGAGAGGGTAGATCATTTTAAAAAATGAATTATCTTGCATATGACCTACTTGGCTTAATGTTACCCTTTTCTTCCCATGGCTATTACATCAATCTGATTATTTGTATTTTTCTGCTAGATGCAGGAGATCATCAGAGGGTGTCACACACATTGCTCACAAGCAGTGTTAAGCAGAAACACTCCCAAGCAAGAGGAATTCTAACAATGCCACTGTCATAGGTATCAGACAACCCTTTCTGATTCTCTATCATTCCATTTTTTTTCCCATTGAATAATCTAAATTAATTGTATTTTTCTACTGTTAATTAAGGTGACTGGTGCTATTTTGCTTTTGAGAAAGAGTGAACATATCGCTTTGAGAGCTATGATGACAGAGTCTGCCTTCTTCCTGTTCTCAAAGTCATTGTTTATGTGAATAAATGCTGTGTTGAAAGGGGTTAAGAGGTGGAAACAGGTCTTAAATCACGGTCATCCATCAACACCAGTGCCTGACTACTTGATTTTTTCATTATCTTGTGCATAAAAACTCAACAACATACAAAAAAGGTAGGGCAGAAGCAAGGAAGAATGCATAAAACTATTTTCTCTAATGAGAAAACAAAAGTGGAAAATAACAGATAAATGTGTTCCAAAGCTGTTTAGAACACTTTATTATTATTATTTATTTTCTATTTTTTTTAGAGGTGAGTAGGGGATAAATAAATAAATAGTATCCCTAAAGCAAATTTTACTTTAATGCCCATACTATTTACCTATCTTATACTATTATTTATGGGTTCTTCATTGGACATAGAAGGACAAATTCATGTATTCCACCTGAATGACCTGTTTTGTATTTTTATAGAAAAGCAAAGCAAGGTTTCCAAGACCATGGTACAGTCTGCATATATCATTTACAACAGATGAAAAAAATGTCTACTGGGTCTCAATATAGCACACATCACCCACTACCCCATGTAATCAGTATGGATCATTGGGCATAAAAGCATTCAGATGCGATAAGAGCACTTGATCAGTAGAGTAAAAGAAAGCAAAAGTAAAAGTAATAGAAGCTATCCTCCCCAGTCAAGACCTTAAGTAAAAACTAATACATTCTCTTCAGTTCTTTTCAGAAACACCAATGGGACAAAAATACATACAGAAAACCCAGTTGCTTATCTTTTATCTGGAAAGGAAAAGTCACTTTCAAAACCAGACATACTGAAATCTTTAAATAACAAACTACTGAAATATTTTTTATTAAAAAAGAGTTATTTTATGACTTGCCCCCTATCATGAAGGATATTTTAAGTGGGATAATCATTCAAAGTATTTTAAAATGTTACTTGATCAGCTAGCTTTGGTCTAGTAATGCTTGCTGACTTACCTTAAAATGTATGTCCAGTATGGCTTCTCTCTAGAAGGCATGAGAAAATCATCTTAAAAAATGAATAGTAAATAATTTACCTTCCTCAGAGAATATATTATTATTAAATAGCAAAAGATTAAATGCAGGCTTTATGTTAACACTAGTTTTTAATCATTTCTAGGTTAATCCAAATCTTCATACATGATACCACAACTAGATATTATGCTATGCCTTTTCAAAAGAATTGATTGGTTATGTAGGAAATAATACCACAGGAAGCAAACTAAATAATATCCAGCTATCACAATCATATCATTAGTATGATCAGTACAGCCTGGTTGTCTGTCACATCTCCACCTCTGGGGGGGGGGTGAACTGCAGTGTGATTTTGTGCTTTCTTTTTCCTTTTCACTTCCTTGCACTTGATCTACCACAACCCATGAGTTTCACAGTAATTGGCAATGCCCATAAAAGTGATAAGCAGGGACACAGTAGTCAGAATTTCTCATCCCATAGCCTATCAATCATTATTGGATTGATAGGTCAGGCAACTGGGCTTTCATACCATATGAACAGAGTCTCAGAGGGAGCTCACTGGTTGATAGACTCCTCCTGCTCCTACACAGAGTCAGTATTTTGATGGTTCATTTCTGGAACATGATATTTGATATATAATACATGATCAATGACTGCATTAGTGCCCATGATACATCAAGAGGATGAAACGTAAGATCCACTGATATAGATGATGGGAATATTTAGGCATTTGAATCTGTCTGTAGCTTACTAAGATGTTGATATGAAGGTACAACAAGGAATCTCTGTATGCAGCTGAAAACCTCTAAACTTTCAAACAGATATTGGCTTTTTTCTTTGTTTGTTTTTTGTTTGTTTGGTTTGGTTTTGTGTTTTTGTTTGTTTTTGATTCAGTAAAGTGTCCATCATGAAAGATGAAAATAAAATTTTTAAAAATCTGTAAAGATAATATAATAAAGATTTATTTAAAAATAAAACATTATTTTGATAATCACTTTGTAGTTTTTCTTTTCAAATAGATATTGGATTTGTTTTATAGCAATCAAGCAAAATTTTTTAGTTTTCTCTGGATAGGAATTGCAACACAATAAAATAGTATTAAGCATTTTTTAAAAAGCATATTTTGAATCTTCTAATGCTTATAAAGAACCTAGTTACAAAGTATCTGTAGACTTTGCATCTGCTTAGTGTGTAACTGAATCATAACACATGATATTCAAATCATTTGTGTCATAAGCACTTTTATATGAGTCACCAGAACAATTTTTAATTAAAGTTCAGTGACCACCATACAAAGTCCTTGTATATCATTCTGCTATACTATACTATTATGCTTTTTGAAGCATATCCAGTTTAAATTATATGTTCCTGTCCTTCTGAAACAATTAACTATTTTTAGATTCTTTCATGTTACAGAACTTTGCTTTCACTGATCACAGACTTACAACTCTGGAGTGAAACACAAGCACTGTTCCATAGTGCATAAGCTATGCTTCATGCTATACATAACTTACCAAGGCACAAGAACAGTGCACAAGAAATATAAGGCAGAAAGTGAAGGATGCAGTTCTGTTTATATCATTTTGACAGAATATCAGGACTCAAAATAAAATACATATTCAGTGACTCATACATTTGAAAGTGAATTAGAAATTTGGTATAGGCAGAAGGTAATGACCCAGGTGGGAATTTTACAGGAGGAAGGAACTTTACTATAGAGCCCTGCTCAAAGTCTGAAAAGGCCTTCAAAAGTTGTGTGACTTACAAAAGTGAATTATATTCTTCCACATTTCTGATTACTAGATAGGAAGGGTAATTAGCATCCTGATTCTTTATTCCAGTTGCAGAAATTGACAGTTATGACAAGTAGCAAGATAGAAAAAATCCTCGCAGGAGAAAGAGGAAATATAACATTGATTGGCAGACTGGTCAGTCCACGCTATCTGAAACCATAAAAACAGATCACGGGGCATCCAGAACACCATGGTCAAAGAGGAACTCATATCTGGCCAGCCTCTGTACTGACTGTGGTTCATAACAACAACCTGTGACCAACTGTATTTGGGTCACTGCATATTAAATAACACTCCACTTTCATTTGTGCTGTGACACAACACCTATGTCCATGGCATGCACCCCTGTTTTTCCTGAAACACAAAGTAGTGGTCACAATCTTCTTAAGCATAAATTCTTGATATGTGTCTGTATGAACCCTGTGTGCTGCATGAACCTTTGAAAATGGTAAGGTTTAAAAGAAAAAATTTTCCACAGACAATGCATAAAGAAATTTGAGGAGAAACAAATAAACAATAAAACCAAACCCATAAAAAAAAAAGTTCCAAGAAAAACCAAGAATCACGCTACCTCCCACAAAAGAAAACAAACAACCCAACAACACAAAACTACCCAATAACCATGTAATTGTTTTCCAAATTCTGGATTTAAGATTATTTTTCAAGCTTTAATAAGAAAATGGTTGCCTTTTGAAAACAGAATGTATGGACTCTAAATGCAAAGGAGTATCTAATAACAAAGCTATTCATGTTTGACTTTTGGATGTGACCTTCTGTTTAATGCACTGAACCATTTTCCAGCCTGATGACAAATTTTTTTTTAAAAAGGGGAAAAAAATCTGTAGTTCTGAAATTCAGTCCTTAGTGCTTTTTTTTTTTTTTTTTTTTACATTAGATAAAATCTGTATTAAGGAATAAGATTTACTTGTAGATTTTTAAACTTTCATAAAGTTTTTCACTGACATACAAATTCAAAGATTAAAGACATAGAGATTCTTTCTTCAGTGCAATTGTTTTTTGATCCTGTCAGGTATTAAGGTGTTCTAACATAAAAGAACTCCTGAAAAATTATTGTTCACATGGGAATGAGACTGTGATACTGTATCTCTCTTCATTCTTTTATCCTAACATGAAGATATAAAAAAAAAAGGATAAAAGAAAAGTGTTTCTAGAAAAAACTTCTTCAGTAATGTTTCCTGCTCAGTTTAGTGGATAATTGTACCTCTGGCTTAGAGTTGTATCTGACAGTAGATATATCCACAAAGACAAATCACAGAATCATAGAACAACATCATTAAACAACATCAGTTTCATTATTAGCCCTTGACAATGGTTCAGAATAATTTATTTTTCCAAACCTGAAAATGTGGAATCAGGACATACTTATCAGGCTGTGGTGCTACTTCAAGATAAAAATAAAGTCAAACCTATAAAACTCATTATTTTGCATCAAATTTGTCATTGAATACATGCAGAAAAATTCTTCATTTGGTCTCTAATTTTCCCTTGTTATGTCAAATACAGGTTTTCTAAGTGTTTTTCACCATTCTTCCACCAGACAGGAAATTACTCCCTACCCTCTACCACTAGTTTTGGGAGATAGAGTTTTAAGTATTTTGTATGTCTTTCTGTGACAAAGTGCAAGGACACAGTCTTTCTCTGAATTAGTCAATACATTCAACTAAATGAAATTATTATCCTTTCATAAAAAACTTTACAGTGTGATAGGTGGGAAGACGGTAGTTTGTATTGTATTCATATTCTAAGCATAAATAAGCATCCTGTGTCATTGGTTTGCAGTGAATAAAAGGCACCAGAATGCCACGTCTGAGCTAATAAATATTATCTAATGCTGTCACAGGGATTTTGGGGATCTCAACTTGAGGGCAGAGTATTTTTATGCTTTTTAAATGTTATGTATATGATTTATATAGTCAAGATTTGCTAAGTGTTTACCTAGGTTTCCATCTTCATGTGTCATTTTCTAGACAAGCCACGACTTTGAGCTTAGAAGTTCTAATTAGAACTTTCTCATAAGGAAAATTAATGCACCATATCAGAGAACACTCATGGCAAAATTATGCTGTTTGTTGGTAAAATAAAATGACTCCTCAGAGACAGAATAAGCTAAATGTGTGAAAATATGCTTCCTTAATATGACTGAAATTTCACTAGAAACTTCTGCTGAATTAACTGTGTTAGTCATGAAGAGAAGTGTAGGCTTGGCCTTAGAGATACATTTCATGAAGAGAAGTGTAGGCTTGGCCTTAGAGATACATTTCAGCTTCCCATACCTTGCCTTTTCCTTTTGGTATGTGTGCATTTGTGTATGTATACATACATACACAGATGCATAGATATGTATGTATTTATTCGAAGCAGTATCATATTGTTTACTATTTTAAGGTACACTAAGATTCTGAAATGTAAAGTGTCAAATAAAAATACCTTCAGCATGAAATAATGGAGTTATAGTAATTATAACTAGCGCTACAACTAAAGTAGTTATAGCAGATCACCAGAGCACCTCCCGACCAGGAAAGTCTTAGTCAGTCTGGAATAGATGGTACAAGACAGTAAATAAAAAACACTTGACTTTTTCATTCATATGTTGTCTCTTGTAAAGTATTTGTCAGATATTCTGGGTGAAGGGTTTCAAGGCTATATTTTGTTTTCATTGTGCTTTTGCTGATAAGAAGTTCTGGTATGTTATAGTTAATTGTATGACCTGATTCTGTCTCTGCATTTTTCTCAGACAAATGGTGCTTGTAAAGTTATTAAATAAATATTTTTTTTAAAAGCAACAACCTAGTAATAGAACGCTCAAATTCAACTCTTCAAAGATGTCTGCAATAACAATCAACATGTTTGGAAGAAAGTCCTAAAATTTTCCCTGTCTTCATTAGCTAAAGCACTGAGTTCTCCTTAGTTTCTTCAAAGCAATTTAATTTCTCCACCTTGACTTTTATAGACTATGACATTCATAAAATATAGAATACAGAATTTGCAAAATGTTGTTGCAATTTATCTTAACTGCTTTCAATTTGCAGAACAGCTCGATGTAAATATTGTTTGTTGTTTTTTTTTTTTTTTATCTAACTGAGAAGGTAAAAAATTCATGAGCAGAGAATTTTTTCTTTTATCACTTGGTTTCAGAAATGACAGTGCATACTGTATTCCACAGGAGCTCAGAATTTTGTCCACTTCATTTCTAAAGAATTACCCCCCCAAAAGAAGAGTTTTCTACATTAAACTATGGAAATGAATTACTTACAGTATTCATAAATAAATAGTTTTGCTGTGGGTCACCTTCTGTTCTGGGTCATTGTTTTCATACACTAAACTTAACTCATTTCTCCCTTAATAATATGGTATCATGACCTAACCCACAGCTCAGGCTTCCTTTGCAAAAGCAAAACTGAGTTCTCTGTTTATCAGATAGACTGTTTTTATCTAGTCTGCAAACACCAAATACAGTGTCTCTTGTTCCTGAAACTTCACTTAATTGCAGGTAGTAGGTTTTGAAGATTTTATGTTCATTGCAAGACTGCTGAAATATTTGGAGTTACACAGCCTGAAATTATTTAGAGATACCATATTTTACAACTTGGATCTTTTACTGTCAGTAATTAGGCCTTATTTGCATAAGTAAGGTAATTTTTACAATTTTTTCTTGAAAATACAAATACAAACTGAATTACTTTTGTTCTACTGCCTGTATTTCACTTAGCTTTATTTCTTACAAAAAAAAAAAAATTAGGATGTTAGAGAAGTGCCAGCAACAGGATAAGAATAATAAATCACCATTTCTCTATTGTTCAACACATAAAATGAGAATTTTCAAAGTTCCCTATGTGAATAACTAACCCTTTAACTGGGATTAGATTCTGGGTTATCCTTAATATTAGAGAAGGAAGTTTAAATTTATGGCAGTGACAATATTACACAATTCTTAACTCTTTTGAGACTTTCTCTGATAGTACTTCAGAGGCTGAACGTCTGTCAGTCCAGAACTGTAGTACTAATTCATTAGTCAAAAGTGTTCAAAACTACTGAGAGCTCCAGCAAAGACATGTAATCCATATTTCTTTCTTGGGTTATAAGCACTGTGGAATTAATGAGGTATGTAAAATTGTGTATTACAAAGCATTATAGTTCAACAAAGACATTTCAGGTGCAGCTCTATTTTAAGTACATGATAACATCTGCTGAAGAGAGATTTATGCTTTCAGGCTGTAGGAAAAAAATTTTATTTCCAAGAGCTTTGAGGGAACAGAAAGGATAAGTTGTTTTTTTTTTTCCTCCTGTAATTCAAACATTTTAAGAACTGAAAATCACATGTAAAGATTTTTCTTATGTTTATTCTTTAAGATTATTACATCTCCATTAGACATACGTGGCATTCACAAAGGAGTGTTTTCATGTTTTGTAAAAATATGCATTTAACTTTCAAAATGTATGTCAGTATTCTTGGATGAGTTCTTTATATATAAATACTACAGCATATGATGCTTTTACTACAAAATTTGAAAGTTTTAGAAATCCAAAGTCAAATAAAGACTGCCACAATTTCTATTCTTTTTTTAAAATATTTTTTCAATTTCTTGTATTACAGTTTACATTTTTTTAATTTCTAAACTGTGTGCTCTGTTTACATCGGGGGGGCTGCACAACAGACATTACAACAGAATTTGATCTGCTGCTCATACATTCCAAAGGAAGAAAAATTATAAGTATCAGCTGGAGGATTTCCTCCTAATTGAATTTATTTAGCTCTGGTACATAGAATAAAGCAAGGAAACTGTTTTCTGCTTTAAGTCCAAGTAACTTGCTAGCTAAGGGCTTCCTTACATAAAAAGGTATCAAGTTAACTTGAATGAGCAGTATCCTGATGAAGGCAAGGACAATTTTAGTTTTAATATGAGTAACAAGTCTTATTAAAAACACACAAGGACTATCTAATATATTACATACTCTTGTATTAGATACAGTTACACTTTTTAATATACAAAGATAAACAAGTGAGGTCATCTATTGCCTTAGAAATAGATCCCTAGTCATTAATTTATTCCCCTTTCCTAATTTATTTTGACATCCTCTTGTGCTCTGTTTGAGAAGACCAAATTTGGAATTTTTTTTTTTTTTTCTTTTAAAAAGTCCTTTCACTCTCTTAGTTGCACAGAGGTGAAGTACACTTTAATAAAGTTGCAGTCCCTGGGTTTGAGCCTGGAAGCTGCAATACAAAGCTCAAGTGATACTTCACTGGAATAGTTCTAGTATCTGTAAAGGCTTTGATTAGCTTCTTCCCATTAACCTGTGGCATCAACATTAAGAATAAATAATGTAGGCACAGCTGCTGAACTGCTAAAATGTTGTTCATTTTAGTTCTTTACCTTTCATTCTCCAAGCTGAAGGTTTTATGTAGAGATTTGTAAAGGAAATATACAGTACAGTCAATACACAAGTTACAAGTTTGCATGGAGTCTGAATGAAAGAGTGTGTGTGTGTGTGTATAAAATTGCCTGAAGAAATGTCACAGCAGGATTTAAACAGGTGATGAACATGCCTGACAGTCAATGGACTGAGAGCAGCAACTGCAGATAACAACAAGGAATTGAGCGGAGTGCTGATGGCAACAAGGCCACACAAGAGCTAAGTCCACAAAAGAGATGTGGGGAAATCTCAATGTGATACAACTCAGAGTGCCTATGTGTCATTTAAAGGCTGCAAAGAGCAATGCCACTCAAGATTAGCCTAGAAGATACGAAGAGGGATTGAGGTGCAACGTTTCTTATCCTCTATCATCCACCACATGCAATAACGATTACACTATTAGTACATGCAAGTTTAATTTTTTACATATATGTGTACATATATGTACATTTCCAGTGAAGGAAAATTCAGCATGTGGTATGATAAAAATAATCATACTCTGTTTATACTGTCTTATTTTTAAATTTGCTACATTATTTACACACACGGAGAGTCAGATAAAGGTGAAGAGTTTGGATACGAAAGGGATTTTTTACACTGTCCTTCCTAACTGAGTACTGTGTCACATCCTCAGATGAATCTATTTGCACTTTAGTTGCACTGGCAAAACTAATCCATTCAGTACTTGCTTATGTGGACTATCAAGAGTGGTGTACAAGGAAGAGGACAACGCTTAAAATGCAGGTTCCCACTCAATGTTACAAGAATTATTAGAAGAGTGGATCTTTTTTGCTTCTAGTTCTGATTCAACATGGAATTCAAATGCCTGTGCACAGTATCCCAAGAGACTATTTACAATTACTCTGAATATTTTTGCTATTAGCAGAATACATAGCAACATATGAAAAGTTTAGAGTTTGTGTACTGAATAGTTTGAGGAAATAATTGAATGTAATCACTAGCACTGATTTGACTTTGAGGTGTCACCAGCATTTGAATGTACTTCAACTTTTGATGAATTCTAACTTCTTTTGTCTCTAATACACATGTATACAATGTACAGAAAATAACAATAAAGACTGTTAATTCTCAAGCACTTCAAGCTGGTCAGCACTTAAGAGTCCAGAAGACTTTTTTTATTAACATGGCATTGCTCAATTAGGTGCTCTACAGAAGGTTTAAAATGCTCTTTTTCAAGCATTATCTATAGGTTATTGTCAGAGACAAACTGCTGTATTAGAAACATCACTGATCTTTTCTGGTAATATAACTGAATTTCACATGCTCTTGCTGTCTCAGTATGTTACTATTTTTCTCCATACCAACACTAGGATCAATGTTTCTCCTTTTATGAAAGTTTACCCATTTCTATTTTGCCATGCTGCGTGTTTCTGACTCTGTAATTAATCCTTTAAAAATATAAACATACAACCAAATATTAAATGTATCCAACCACNTATGTATAGATGATCAGAAGCAGAAACATATACTTATTCTTACCACTTTAACAGAAACTCAAAGTGCTATGACTTAGAGGCTTAGAGAATAGAGGAATCTCCATTTACTGCTGCAGATGGTGCATTAGGAACAAAATTCTCTGAAAAAGGTATATAGCTCAATTATTTTACATTTCCCAAATTACCTGTGAAATTCTTACTCATTAAAGAACATTTCTGACAAACACAAATGGCCTGGTCTACTTTACTAATACAATGGAAAAGTCATTGGATCTGAAGCTATGTAATAGCGGGAAGAATCTCAACCAAATATATACATAATTTTTGTGCTGCTAAAAATTCTGTAATTTTTTTTCTTAAAAAAAATTGAGGACGCTTAGGATATTTTTTTCATTGCATTTAAGGTAGTCACTTAAAAATGTGCAAGAATATTGTTTCAACTATTTAAGTAGTGCCACAATGAACCTTTCACTCAAAAATAACATGTCTGATAAATCTCACAATGCATTCAGAGACCTTTTCTTACAAGCATTGCTGTCACATCTCACAGGACAGAAATAGATGTTTGATATGATGCAACAAAATTTATATGACATCTTTCAACAGGAAGTTCAAGAAAAGTTTCTGTGAATACTGAAGATGAAGGAATTTAAGATATTGTCAGAAGGGAAGAGAAGTATCCTTTTTCAATGAAATTGTGTAAGAGCAAACCTTACACAGTTAGAATGGATCAGAACCACTAGTGTATGACATTTCTTGGTTCCAAGGTGGAAATATTATAAAATTAAACCAGGTATGAATAATGTAGACAATGAATGAGCAATTCATATACACTTTGTTAATTAATCCCTGCTCTGATGCATCATCACAACTATTCTTGAGATGTGCCTATTGATTTCACAGTCTTTACAGAAAGTAAGTTCCTAAGGAAGTTCTCTTTCATCTAGGGGTTCTCATTTTGAAACATCTGTATAACCTGTTAATAATCAGCACCTACTCCTCAGCCAGCTTTATTTTGTACACTCTTCATGATTAGTACTTCAGACCTTCCAATGCACCCCATCTTTCCCTTTCAAGCTTACCCTTTCTGCAGTCTAGTGCTTCCTCTTAAATGATATATCCCGTTTCTTTCCCTAGTCTACCTTCCTGAAGTCCTATCTTTTATCTTCAGTCTATTATCACAGTATTTTTGTCACAATTATTTTTTCTCTGTTCTCCCTTTTGAACTGGTCTGTGTTCACTAGCACAACCACAAAGACATTGGATGGTTGTTGATATTCCTCCTTTATAAAAGTTAATCTCAATATTAAACATATTTGTATCTTAAACCTACAAACTGAGAATTTAGGCGTTAACTCCTGACATGCATTGGTTACAGCAGTGTTTCTTCTGGCTTCTTTTAAGATGCACTTGCTCCACAATGCATAAAGTTTGCACAAGAATCCTACTGGAGTTATTAACATATTTTTTAAAGAAACTGACTTAATTTGACTCTTCTTAAAGAAATTAAAAGGAAATACAGATCCCCGTGAAAAAATTTTCAACATTTATCACATAGTGCAAAATATATTTACTGTTACACATTTTTAAAAAAATATAAGCCTGCTGTTAGTTCACCTAAAGGTCATCAGTATCAGTAAAGCAAATGCTTCACAGTTCTTATAAATCTCTAGAGTTTCCAAGGTACTTCTGCAACACACAGTGAAATTATTGACCCTTATGAGGTAAATGCTTCAGCAATCAGTTTCAAGTCATAACCTGTAAAGATTGACAAATAGGTAGCTCTTATGACAACCACAGATTTAAAGCTTAAACACTTAAAAAATTATGCCCAGAGAACATAGAAGAGCTGACAGAATAAGACAGTTTCTACCAGAATGTTAATGGATGACAGAAAAATACAAACATATCTTAAGAAATACACAAATACACTGTCATACCTTTTAACAGTCAAATGCTGACATAGAGCATCTCTATCACTTTCAGTTCATCCAGTCAAATCACAGGGAAAATGCAGGAAGAGGCAGTGACTGAAGAGAAAACTGTGAATGCTTGAGGATGCTCCACAAGACCCATGAAAGAGGAAACTCTGAAAGGAAACCATCCCTCAGTCATAACACTGCACTAGGATTTGTGGTATATTCTGTGTCTTTCCCTGTCTCTCTGTCACAGACAATAATCATCTCAGTAAGATATTAATTTGTTTCATCTAACACCAGGGGAGACTTTCGTGATCTCGTAGGGTCCTTGTTTTTCAAGGCGAGCACAATGTGACTGAAGGTGATTTCAGCTTTTTATTTCTCTTCATAAGAGGAGACACTTAATGTAGAATGCTTTGGTATTTGATATTTTCTGTCACTGAAGATACCTCTCCTTACATCAATATCAGATTTTGTCCCAACCTTCTATTTCAGTCATGATTCCTGTCTGATCTTCCACCCCTCCACGTTACTGCAGAATCTTCATGTATGACAATTCCCCCAAGAACTTCTTTGTTACTTCAGAGACAAAGAACTGAATTTCATCAAGGCACATAAACTTTGTTCAGTTCTTTGCACAAGAGCTCTGTCAGAGACCACTATATGCCTACTAAGATTTCTTGCAATTTGTAACATAGCACTTTATGATCTGGGCTTTTGCAATCATCATTAAAATAATAAAGCTTTATTGATCCCATGATTACTTTATTTACCTTGCTGTTTCCTGGTTTTAATTACAACAATTGAGAAACTGTCTGAAGTGTTTCATTTGTCAGACTAAACACCACCTGTTTGGTATGAAACCATTCAGAAGGTAAGTGCATGAGACTACACTTAAATCACAGAATCACAGA
>VWZY01010415.1:7195-27091 GCA_013399075.1 Chloroceryle aenea
CTTTTTCCCCCCCCCCCCCCAAAAAAAAAAAAAAAGTAGAGTCACTAATCCATATTTTCTTCCCTGGGACAGCTTTGTCTATCTTTGCTCTGTATAGACTCCAGAACTAATGATACTTTTTGCTAATATGTGTCTTAAGGTAAAAGCTTGGAGGATAGCACCAGTTACCAAGCTAACAGCAAGGAAAATAGAGATTAACATTCTCCCATCTGCCACCGCAGCAGCAGTTTATACAGAATGGGTTCAGTCTCACAGTCATGAGAGTTGAAGAAGGGAAGATTTAAGCTTCAAGAGAAAAGCTGTTAGGTAGTAAAAAGATCCATGGTGATCCAGTGTCCACTATACAAGAAACTATGTATGTTTGTGTAAAATTAAGAGTACTTACAGGGATGATTCAGAAAGCAGTATCTGCATGAGATATGTTCATGACTGACAGCTAGCAAAATTGAGAGGTTCAAAAGGATAGCCAAATGTTTGGCATTTTCATATGGGACACATCAAATCATTGTTAAAACTTTTTTCATTAAAAAAAAGATAAAATGGAAATTAGAAAAGGGTATGCTCTAACTTAAAGTACAATACTATATACTATATGAAATAAGGTGTCAGACATCTGAGAAAAGGGCTTTTCCCTCCAACATTCACTTTGTTACCTGCAGAGTTTGAGATTAAGTGTTGTTCCGCTGAGAGACACATCACTACTGAAAGATCATGATTTTAGGGGCCAGTGACAATAAACACAGATGAAGTCAGGTCTTAGGATGCTTACTATTCTGTTGTTCATATATACTCACACAATCCTGTTTGCTAACCTGAAGAGCAGAGCTTTGACAAACTTGGGAAACAGGAGAAACACAAATGGGTACCAAATAAGGATCTATATGTTACTTAAAAAAGAAAAACAAACAAACAAACACCACACACACAACCACACAAACCCTTGCTATCTGTGCTTAACATTTTCTATTTTATATTTTGGATTCTTCATGGATTTCCACAGACAGAACTATTTCATATAATTTCTATTTCAACACCAAGTGCTTGAAGATCTTTGTTCCCTGTAAGAGGGATGCAAACTACTTAAGCTCTAACAATTCCTTGCAGATAGTTTTAAGTAGCTAGATTTTTATTTCTCTTCAAGTACTTTAGTTTTCAACTCCAAAACAAAAAGTTAGTGGTCATCTCTAGAAATCTTACAATACGAAGCAAAAAAAAAAAAATCTACATTTATTATTATGGGACTGAAATATTTCAAGATTTGTGAACTGACAGGTTAGGCAGAAAGTCTATGTGAACTAGGTCTAAACTGCTGTCTATGGTAAGTCTAGTCTGAAAAAGGAAGAATGTCGTCAGGCCTTGAGCAACACAGCAGCAGGTCTATTTACTGTTGTTAATTATGACAGAAAAGTTGGATGCAACAGGGAACCCTCCAGTCTTCTACAATAGAGGGATGAAGAGATGAAGACAGAGAATGCTCTTCTACCATTGTTCCTATAGCAAGTTTCTTTGTGCTCTGATGATAGAAGGTGACAAACCAATGCAGCCTGACAACCTGAAATATAAACTAGGAACTACGACAGACATCCAAATAGGGAATGTGCAGCAGAGGTTGTGAATAGCTATGAGAAGTCCAGATACACACTGGAGACTCCAAAGAGTCACATTCTGTGTCAAGGCAGCCAGCATGTTTCAGATCACAAGATGAACATCAGAATCAGACGAGCACAACAGAGGAAAACATTCAACATTGCTGGTAGATATCCTGAAGAGCTGGTTTTCAAGAAATGCTGTGGAATTGAAATATGATTCAAGAATCTTCCCTTGTCCTCCAACTGTCCTTTGTTCTATACTACCTCTACATATAAAAAAGGAACAATGGCTCCAAGAACCTCTGGTCACAGCAAGTTAAAAGCAGCTGCCCGTTAAGACCAATCCTGGCCAAGGAAAACACTCAACATCAAGATGAATTTTTTCAAAAATATATTGGCAGATGCAGATCTTGCATGTTACACCAGATGAAGGAAGACTGAAGAAACTCTCAGGTTTTCAGGCCCTGTGAGATTACCCATTTGAGAAAAAATGACATCTTGAAATCACTCAAGAAATGCTTAAGACTGATACCTAAAGCAGGCTGCTACAGTCGCTGTACAAGCATGGCCTGTTTCCAACACTACTTAAGCAGCTACCTAGTCAGGAACCTGAAGCCTCAAAAGGATAATTCTTACAAGGCAGTCAGGTCTCCTGATTCTAACACAAGTTACTCTTTTTTTAAAAAGAAAAACACATATCCTTCACAAACCCCAGAACATTCCAAATGTACTGTTTTTCTGAAAACATTCAGTTCGATCTTTAGTATTATGGTAGCATATTTTCAGCACCCAGACATTTAATTACAAAAGTTACTGTCAAATAAGAAACTTGATATCATTAAATACACTGAAAACACAGGACAATTTAACTTCACTGTATCTTCAGTCTTTGTTGTCATGAACAACATTGAAGTTGTATAAATAATTCCCTCTAGGCTAGCATTTTATTGTTAGTTTCTACAATCTCAAAAAGCAACCTATAAACAAGGACAAAAAAACTCCTTGTGTTGGAAACTGTCATTACAATAAAAGTCCTGGACTCACAAGTCATGCTAAGTCGTTGAAGGTTTCACGCTGTAGTTCTACAACAAATACTTCTGAAAAAACTCTGACGTATTAATACACTATATTTAAATCAATTATGTGAAATGTAACCTTCAGGATAACAGCTGAATCATCTTTAACAATGTGGCCTTGATTATCACCAACACTGATGTTCAAAGGAACTGGTTCAGCTATTTACTTACTCTAGAGGTAGTTTTGTGCTCCAGACTTGCTCCAAAGGTTTTTTCTATCCATTCCTTAAAAGTTGGTAATATCATACCACCTAATCTGTACCTGTAAAGTCAATATTACAAAGGGTCATTTTAATTTAAAAGAATGTATGTCAAATACACTTCTTTCAATTCTACATAGGCACAAACAAAAGATTTAAATCAAATTCTTTACCTACCAGCCTGTAAACGTTCTGCACATTTAGTTTTCATGCAACTGCACATTTTGTTGTATTTAATTGTTCTGTACTTCACACAAAATCAAATTGTCAACACCTTAAGTATTACTTCATGACCTTTGGGAATTGTGGCATAAGAATTTCAGAAACCCCACAGTCCCATCTTTACATTTAAGAAGGTCTCTCCCTTTCACTGAATAAAGCAGTGTCAGAGTTTACATGCTAGTTACAGGTAGAGAACACCTGTGTATTGATACATTGCAAACAACAATCTTAAGCACACAAAACCAGCTCAGTACATCTTACATGTTTTCAAATAAAACTGTTAAAAGGTTCCTCCCTCACCATCAGAATCCATCAAGCAACATGAAATTATTTCTATCAAACTCTCTGGCAAAAGCTCAGCCATGCGACAAATGATGACTTACAGTCAAGGGACAGAGGCGCTCTTTGTGACCATGTATACCATGTGTGAAAACAAGGCTGAGGACACTTAAGTCAAAACTAGTGTTGTTCATTGCATACAGATACACACACCTTGTCCACATTTATGTATACACAAGCATTCTCAAAGGAGACAAGAAAAAGGACCTTTCACTGGTGTTAAGAGCTTCAGCAGCTGAGAGTCCTTGCTACAGTTTATACCTGGGTCACAGCATTAGACCTAGGGAGTCCTCCTTCTAAGATTATTCAGTCACTGTTAATCCCACTAAGACTCTGTCTTTCACAGCTGTTGGAACCAACTTTACAACTAAGTAACCTAATTCCTTTTGTTTCCTCATCTCGGTCCTCCTACTGGAGAAAAACCCCCCCACACACACAAAAAAAACCACACACACAAAAAAAAAACCCAACCACCAAAAAAACCCACAACACAACTATTCTATTCCTAAAGGTAGAAGTGTATAACCATATCTCAACTCAAGCTAGGCATTGCATTATACCCAGTTAAGTGAATTCTTTGAAAAGGGAAGTGCAATAAGCAATGAAAGTTTAATGCATTCACATCAGGAATTTGTAACAAAGGTACAAACTCACTCAAGTCAGATTTGTGTGTTTTCTTCTCCAGATACACTTTTTGGTACAGCTAGCTTGCAAGAGAAACCTTAATCACTTCCTCCAAAGACAAACTAAAGCTATCAGAAAACCAGTAGTCTTTAAGTCAAGACATAGACAGAAGTCACAACATAGAGGGAGTTAATGAGTTTGCTGCACAGAATGCAACACAACTGGGAAACAGTCCTAAAGGACAAAGAGGCCCAGGAAAGAGGGACAATATTCCAGAAGGAAGTCTTAAGGCCGCAGGAGTAGCTATCCCCATGCACTGTAAGACAAAAATGGCAGGGAAGACAACCAGCCTGGCTGAGCAGGGAGCTTTTGTTAGGACTTGGGGGGAAAAAAAAGGAGAGTTTACCTCTTGTAGATGAAGAGGCAAGCACCCCAGGATGAGTACAGGGGTCTCATTAGGTCATGCAGAGAAAAAAATGAGAAAGGAAAAAGCCCAGCTGGAGCTCAAATGGAGCCACTCCCATAAGGGACAACTGAAGTTTTTACAAATACATTAAGAATAAAAACAGACAGGGAGGATCGCCATTCTTCATTGGAAGCAGAGGCTGGGCAAACATTACAACAAGGCTGAGGAAAAAGCTGAAATACTTAATGACACCTTTGCCTCTGTCATTATTAGTCATACCAGCTACCCCCAGGTTATTCAGTCTCCTGGGCTGGAAGATAAGGACAGACAATCCCCCAGTAACCCAGGAGGAAGCAGTTAGTGACCTGATACAGCACCTGGTCATTCACATGCCCATGGGGCTGGAGGGGATCCACCTGGAGCATTGAGGGAGCTGGCAGAGGAGCTCGACAAGCCTCTCTCCATCATTTAGCAACAGTCTTGGCTAACAGGGGAGGTCACAAATGACCGGAGGCTTGCCAGTATAACACCCATCCACAAGAAGGGCTGAAAGGAGGACCTGGGGAACTACTGGCCTGTCAGCCTGACCTTGGTTCCCAGAAAAATTATGGAGAGGATCATACTGAGTGAACTCACATGGCAAGTGCAGGACAGCCAGGGGATCAGGCCCAGACAACATGGGCTCAGGTCCCGCTTGACCAACCTGATATTGTTCTATGACCAGGTGACTCACCTAGTGGATGACAGAAAGGCTGTGGACATCATCTACCTGGACGTTAGTAAAGCCTTTGACACCATCTCCCACAGCATTCTCCTAGAGAAGCTGATGGCTCATGGCATAGAGAGATAGACTCTCTGATGGATTAAAAACTGTCTGTTCAGCCAGGCCCAAACATTTGTAGTAAATCGCGTTAAATCCAGTTGGCAGCCAGTCACCAGTGGTGTCCCCCAGGGCTCAGTTTTGGGGCCAGTCTTGTTCAGTATCTTTATCGGTGATCTTGTTTAGTCTGGAGAAGAGAAGGCTGAGAGGAGGCTTTATTACTCCCTACAACTACCTGAAAGGAGGTTGCAGTGAGGTGTGTGTGGCCTCTTCTCTCAATTAAATAACAACAGGACTAGAGGAAATGACCTGAAGTTGCAATAGGGGAGGTTTAGACTGGATATTAGGAAGAATTTCTTTACTGGAAGAGTAGTCAGGTGCTGGAACAGGCTGCACAGGGAGGTGGTGGAGTCACCATCCCTGGAGGTATTCAAAAAACATGTACCTGAGGTACTTCAAGGACATCCTCTAGGGGGATGGCGAACTGTTTTTTCATTCATTTGGGGTTTTTGTTTGTTTTTTTTTGGTCTGGTGTGTTGTTCGATTGGTTGGGTTTGTTTGTGTTTTATTATTATTATTAGTGTTGGCATTTTTTTGTTTTGTTTTATTGATGGTTGGACACTGGTCTTAGGGGTCTTTTCCAACCGTGACAGTTTTGTGAATCTGCACTCAGGAAGCAAGCTTTGTATATATGCTGTTGGTGAAAGATGCCCCCCAAAACACCTACTACTAACACAGACCACAAAAAATGATTTAGTTGGTGAGACAGTAGAGCCTATAATAAAAAGATTGCTCGACACATAGAAAAGCATGATCTGTTGGGAAAGTCAACATATTTTTCATAAAGGGAAACCCTGTTTCACTAACCCTTGGAGTTCTACCAGGGTATAAAACCAGCGATTAAAGGAATTACAATGAACGTTAAATTCCACACTCCCTTTATAATTCCACAGGCATACAACCCAAAAGCTATTTAAAGAACGCACTTCGCTGCAGTACTGAAGGAAAGGCAAGAAGTAAAAGGCAGTGTTTATTGATCGCTGTCCCAGACAAAGTCAGAAATGCAGTCTGCCACACATTAGTACTGGGAGCAGTTTTACATAATATCCTTATTAATGATCTCGATTAATCAGTATTCTTCCCAGAGTGGGAGCATCCACTAGGTTCTTTTGGGGAGATAGATACTACACTGATAGAAACTTAGGACCTTAAACCTAAGCAGACAAATGAAGATGGAAAAGAAGATGTAGATGATTGCCGAAGTATAATACAAAAACATTACCTATATCTGTTACAGAATCAAACTGGTAGCCAGTATAGGAAAAATCATGACTTCTTCACTGGCAACATACAACAGCAGCCAATAGTGTCATGCATTAACTGGGCAGGTAAAAGAAAGGTGACAGTTCATCTGTTTTTGATGCTCTGTACAACCCTGATGTATCCATACCTAGGTGTGCTGCATGCAGTTTTTGTACCTGTAACTCCAAAAAGACACACAGGAGCTACAGAAGGTTCAGAGACTGGCAAGTGTAAAGACCAAGGGGCCTTCCAAGCAAAGACTAAAGGGCCCAGGACTTCTCAGCGTGGACAGAAAGTGAAAGAAAGGATATGATTGAGTCATATAATCAATAAAGCAGCACATAGACTTAAGAACTATCATTCACTTGATCCTGCCACACAGTATAGGGCACTATAAACTCAAGTACTTTATATAACAGCACCCTAGAACTTGCTGCCAAGGGATGCTGTAGAGGCAGACAGTATCAGCAGACTTGAAAGATATTAGATAAATTGAGGGACAGTAGATGGGTACGTGGATACTAAAAGGATGAGGCATGTACAACATCTCTGCAGATGCCTATTCTCCTGTTTTCATTTCATTCTCTTTTTGCCACTAAGACACTATTCCATAGAAACTACATTGGTATGACCCAACAGGGCATTTCTAATACTATTCTCCCCCAACTCTAGAACAGCAACTGGCACTCAAACAACAGCCTCAGTGCTTCCTCCTAATGAAAAGATCCATGTCCAGATCTTTCCCTTTTCTTCCTTCAAAGCACACGGCATAGATTTTTCCATGCAGCATAACCTATCCCAGATAAACTACAAATATCAGATAATATTTAGATGAAGTGGCAAAGTAATGCAAGTCAGAATCCTTGCAAAAGGAGAGAGATCGTCAAGACCTCCCCAAATATTATACAGTGAACTCAAGTCCCTAAAATGTCTTTGCATTTTAATCCAGGCTTGAAAGTGAATAAATTAAGCATTAACTTGCTCAACATCCCACTTAAGTTTTTTCAGCTAGTTTACAAAAACTCAAAGATCAGGAAAGAATTTTTCTGAAGTGCAGCATTTATTTCAAACTTATTTCTCTTCCCCATTATTCTTCTTTACTCTTATAAAGTTTTTTGGGGTTTGGGTTTGTTGGGGTTTTTCTTGTGTGTGGTTTTTTTGGGGTTTGTTTTTTTCTTTTTTTTAAAGCAGGGAAGAGACTGCAAGACTTTCCNAAAAAAAAAAAACCCCCCCCCCCCCCCCACAAAAAAAAAAGCCACGACCACAAACCAAAACCCAAACAGTAAGATGTCAAGTGACAGGCTTAAATCCCACTGGAAAAAAAGTTAAAGTCTGCTTTGGGATCTCTTAATGTCTTCTTCTAAAAAAATATTAAAATATTTCTTATAAAAACAAGCTTACTGTACAAAGAGCTAACAGGTAATAAATCAGAGATGTTGCTGCTATAAAAAATAAAAACTGCTCTTCAGTTGTATGTTCAAGTTCAGAGGATAAAGTAGATCCACGCACAATGGTTAAGAAACCTAAAACACAAATTGGAAGTTTAATAAAGCAACTTATTGATGCTCAATAGAGTCTCAAAAATGCACTGACCTGCTGCATATTATCTAAAGCTTTAAACCATGGTACAGGTTCTCACTTTGATTCCACTCTCCAAGGGAAGTTTAATGCACAGAGTAGGTCAAGTTACAGAAGAGACTCACATTAGTCTGCCTTTATAATACTTTCAATAAAGCCATACAGAATATTTTGCTACATTAGACTACTGTGGATAGAATTCAGTACATCTGTTAAATGCAGAAACATTTATTTGTTTTTCTATGAGAGAAAGCCAGGTTCCTTGTCTTTGGATTAATTGAACAGCGCAGTTTTTAAACACTTTAGAAAAACTAAGGAATATACTTCAGTTACATGAGTTTTCAACTTACCTTTTTCCTGTGAATTCTGCTTGTCCCTTCTTATTGAATATGAATTTGGAGTCATTATATCCCCATCCATTCCATTTCAGAAGTTCTTGCCTAAACAGATAACAAAGATAAGTGAAAGTGTTATCATATTCTAAGTCCCAAATGATTTGCAGTTACAGCTTTTTCAAAAAGAGTCTTATCAGATAGCAGTTCAAGAAATCAAGTACACATCAGAAGTGCATAGCTTAACAGAGCTAATAATTCTGCAGCAACAACCACTACTCCTTCAGATTGCATCCTAAGACTCGAAAGACAAAATGCTTTACAAAACAAAACCAACAGCTTAAGTCAATATTCTCAAACTGGCAATATTTAAAAGATGCTTGGTTTTAAATCTTTGCATGCATAGCAATATAAAAATAAGTAATAGCTAAATATTTTCAGAATGAAAAAGCTCTTTAGTATTATTATTCTCTGTCAAGAAAAATAACTTCAACTTTTAGTTGTTTAACTTCACTATTGTAATCCCATCACATTCTTAGTAACATTCACTTGGTGATGCACTCTCAGACACATTTGGATTGAAAAATCTATTTTTGAAAGAATAAAACAAACACATGCACAAAACCCCTAAAGAACTGCAGGAAAAACATACCAAATTCAACCTGAATGTGCCATTAGAAAGGGAATATATATAAAAGATCTCCAACCAACATATCTACAACCACCAAAATAGAACCACAACATTGAAATACCTAAAGCACTAAAATAAAGATTTCTTAATTATGATAGTCATCAGTTGTATATCAATGTAAACATTTAAGACTTAAGGTAGGTATATTAATCCAACTTTCTTAAAAAAAGTTTGTCATTTATTTACATTAGAAAACAAGCACTAACCTAAAAAACTAATTTTAGTTAATAAAAAGGCATCTTAAAGAAGTCTGAAAACATGATTTACCTCACTGCTACATACAGTGAATGTAGCTCTTACTCTGACTGTAAAATGTAAGCGTATGATAATGAGCGTGACCATTTCAAAAAGCCTGCTATTTACAAAAAGCCCTGCCTCGAGTCAGTTGTAACTCCTGCATTACATACAAGGTAACTGGATGATGACTGATTACCAAAGGCTTTCATTATAAAGATAATATTAACATAGGCTAACAGCCTGCGTTGTAATTAAACACTCTGCTTCATCAATTCATTTTCTTCAAGCTGCCTGTACACAAGGTTTTAATTTATCGAATGGAAAAAAAGCCACAGAGATGTATTTCACATCAATTGTTTGACTTGGACATTGCAACAAGCCTTGGACAAAGCTAGCACTATATAGAGCACTTTCAGTACTCTCTAACTGACAGTTTTGAGAAATAGCCAGACTATGTTGCTCTTCTGCATTGAGGAACTTACACTAACATTTCAGCCAAAATTAAACTGTTTGAGTAGACAGCTGTCCAAACACAGAAGCCCCTCTGTCTTGCTGCCTCCTCTTTCAACAGATGTGATCTTTACAGATCTAGTGTTCACTCAGAAAAGGGCAAGGATCCACTCAAGTTCGATAGCAGAGGAACACTTTGCGCCATTACACTGACAAGACAGATCATGAAAAGTGTTCCTGATGCATGTTATGCACTCTTACCTATTTTTACGTGTATTCCTACATTCTATATCTATATAGTTGGGCATATTGTACATTACTAAGAAATTTCACAAAGACATTAAAGTCAAACACAGTTAAGCTGTTCCCACCTGAGAACAAACTGACACAAAACTGGCCAACTCAAGCAGCACTTTTTTTTTTTTAAACTGAATGTTCCCCTCGAATTCCCATGACTGTAGTCCTCCAAGGCAAGATTTCTCCCTCTGCTGACTAAATGTAGTATTTCTATATACCTGATCTCTGTAATTTGTTGAATCCTGTAAAGTCAGAAAAGATTTTAATATTTATAAGAAAAATCTGAGGAAGGCTCAAGGAGGTTCTTCCCCTAAATGAGACATAAACCCTCTTGCAAGGCAGTGCCACAATAAGTATGCCAAAGTATGATACATGAAACAGGCTACAGAAACCAGCTACAAAGCTTAAGAGATAATCAGACCAAAATGCAAACAACTAGGCTCTAAAGGACCCGATGACATGAGAAACTGATAAAACACAGCTCTAAATCTATCATTAGTCCTGATGTCAGTGCAGACAGATACTTCCCACAAAATCCAGGGGAGATACTATTAATTAAGGCACCCAACAAAGACTCAGATACAAGGCTTTTCTGCTAAGCTCACTGCATTCCCAGTGGTTTACTTTTTCTAAAGGCCTGCTTTGCTAGGTTGGTGTTGAACTACCTGGTGCTTTCACCACTCTTCAGCAATACAGAGGTTGAGTTTTAACTGTTAACAGTTTATTTTCAGGTTGAACTATACCCGAATAAAAAAAGGTACACAAAAGTTTATTCTGCCAGACAACATAGCTCTTGTTACTGGTGTGATGAGAACAATTAAATTAAAACCTAATAGAACAGTTTGCATGTTTGTAGAAGAACTGGCTCTAAAACATTTTAGCTACAACAACCCAGCCTATAAAGATCAGATTCAGAAAGACACCTCTGATTTGCAATTGACACATCCTGCAGAAGGATCAAGCTGTTTACAACGTCTTGAATACCATTTGAAAGGTATGGTCTTCACAAACAAGAGCCAGTGAACTTTAAGAGTTGAGAATTACCTCCAGAAGAGAGGAAAGCAAGAGACATCCAGAGAACTGCAAGCCTTGACTACTGAGGCAACATCAATATTATAATGATGTAACTCTATAGCTGAACTTTTTGGAAGAGCGTTATATATAAGTTGACATATTACTCAGAAGAGGTGCAAGCAGCTCTGCAAGGTAGAGACCAGAGCAGTATGCTGTCTTCTACAGGTCTGCCCCACTATCCCAGCACCCTCAAGTAAAGGAAATACACTATAACACACCTCCTCTGCATTTCCTTGTCTTTCCAGCTTACATCTGGAAATTAAAACTGTCCTTTGCCTTCTGTTTCTTATTATGCTGTCAAACAAGGAAATGCAACTAATACATGCCACTATTATGCTTACCTCAACTTTTACAACTTGATATATCCTCTAACACTTCAATATTTTGTACCATCTGAAACAAAACTTCCCTTGCAGTAATAGTGTCTATCATTCTTCGAAAACTCAAGAATTTGGTGGTTATGATAAAACAACAACAAAACAACCCCAAACCTGAGTTAGCTGTATAATGCCTGAATATTCTGAATAGCATCTGAATATCTCAAAACCCGTTAAAAAGTTTCATGCACCAGCCTGTAAAAAAAGAGAGATTCTCAGTTTGGCTTAGTCAACTGACACATTATGAAATAATTTATACCCTCTATTTTTCTTCCCAGACCCCTTTCCAATAATTTATATATAGCAAAAATAGACTCAACAACATTTGGTGTTATTCTTGCTTTAAACTCAATGTTACTCAGCTCTGTATTGCACCTGAATTGTCTCAAAGACAACAGCTTTCCTATTCAGTACATTGGCTTCAGTAAAATATCAAGCTCACTCTTTCATCTTGAACAGAAATATGGAATATTTAGCCAGATATAGTAGGCAATGACCAATTCTTTTTTGTCTTCTAGCTTAAAAAACAGATTCACTACTGATACGTATGAAGTACCACAAAACAAAGGTAGCTTTTTAAAAAAAATATTATTATATATACGCAGACAAAGTATTGCCTGAGAAAAAAAAAATAAAAAGAAAAAAGCTATCATGGAAACAGTGACAGCAGGAGACAAAAACAGTGTGGCCAGCTTAAGTGAATTTAAATATTTCACTCTCATTATAATGCCCAGAGCTTTAACACGAGGTTGAAACGAGGATTTTTATAGCAAAGCATTTGTTCAACAAGTCAAACATTTTATGCATTTTTCTGGAAAACCATATATGGAATAATCAAGGAAACACTGGGCAGGATGCTGTTTGGGTCACAGCACAAAGTACTACTAAGCCCCCAAATGACCATTAAGGTGCCTACAAACTGGGCAGAAGCTCACAAGGTGATAGCATGCCCAGCCCAGAGGGGGCAAAAGGGCAGCCCCCAGCCCTTGTGCTCCTGAAGAGTGCAGATAGTCAGCTGGGCAGACAGAGGCCACCAGATCTACACTATTTCAAGAAGCTGTACCTGCCAGCACTCTCCATATCTTGTGCTTTAATCAGAGGCCCAGCCCATGGCTTGGACAGGGGCACTCTGTGCTGGGTGAGGAACTGGCTGGAGGGCCAGGCCCAGAGAGTGCTGGTGAACGGGGCTGCATCCAGCTGGCAGCCGGTCACTAGTGGTGTCCCCCAGGGATCAGTGCTGGGCCCAGTCCTGCTTAACATCTTTATCAATGATCTAGATGAGGGGATTGAGTCCACCATCAGCAAATTTGCTGATGACACCAAGATGGGAGGGAGTGTCGACCTACCGGAGGGCAGGAGGGCTCTGCAGAGGGATCTGGATAGACTGGAGAGTTGGGCTGACTCCAATGGCATGAAGTTCAACAANTTGGAGGTCTTTTCCAACCCAATCTATTCTATGATTCTATGACTGGCCAAAAAAGTTCTTGTCTCTCCCCAGGAAACTGAAGAACAAGCATAGGGTCTCCCACAGTTACCCAAGCTCAGCATCCAAAGTTCAACCCTCATGGAAATTAAACAATGGATATATATTTTCCAGTGGTTTCAAATTCACATTTAAAGTACATATTGGACATCTGCATACTTAAAACTGAAAGTTGAGAGAAGTTTTATATTGCAAAAGGAAATTATCACCAACAGTTTTATTTCTAAGGTCTAAAGCACATTGATATTATAACACCAGAAGTAAACACAAAGGTTTTTTCATTTACAATGAAGTAATATGAGATTATGTTCAATGAAATATCAGAACCAAGATAAAGTAATGAATGAACTTCAAGTCTTAGAGCATCATGTGATTTAACAGAGAACAGCATTACTTCTTTACAGACATTCCATATAAGCACATAAGTATCAACAAAACTTCTTCTCCAAAATAACCTGAAGATCTTATACTTTAAACACATGACGGGGACAAATGGGCTAGTTTACTCAAAGGACATGACATTTTCATGTCTTTTCTTCACAGAAAGTATAGTTCATCCCAGATCAATCAATGTAACCCAACTGAAAGAAAGCCAAGGTGTTCACATCAATTTCCCCACAATAACCACCATCATTTTCAACAATCACCAGATGATGCTCAGCATTAAAACAACATATACATAAAATACTCACAGACAATCCTATTCTATGATTCGAGATCCAGCACATTCTTAGAGATGAGTTTAAAGCAGCAGTTTTAAGGGCTGCTACAGGGGCTAAACTACCAGTATTTGCCTAATGCAACAATACAAAAAAAACCCACAAAAGTCTTGCATGTTGTAGAGTTCTTGCAAAACTCGGCACATGGATACAAGTAAGACTACAACAATATTATGGTACTAAGGTTTTACAACAAGACATTACCCAAACAGAAACTCCTCAAAGCCTCAGCTGGACTTTTAGTTACTATCTCAGACCATCAGCTGGAAATTCAGAACCTCTTCTGCAGATGATGCCAGAAGGTCACCCTCTCTCTTCTCTGGAGCAGTCTGTTTTGGTTACATAGTCACACTTATCAAAAAAGTAAGCAAGCCACAACCAGAGTATTTTTTTGAAGGCAGTAGTAAATAAGTATCAGGTACGTGTAAATTAGGAAAGAGAATGTAGTCACAGGAATCCCTTCAACTGCTTTGTGAAAGCATCATTTATCTGGAGAAGAATGTCATGCTGCAGGCATCTGCTTTGTTTGTCATTCTTATACCTCTTCCCCCTTGAAGGACCTTCCCTGCAGCAAACCAAATGTAACTGCACTCAAGTCTTAAGTCAAATAACATCTGTTTCATAACCTCAGACACATTCAGGTTCTGTATCCCACACCTTCAGCTAAACCCCTGCAGCTGCATGCACACCCGATTCAGTTCCTATTCTGTTTGCTGGATATCCGATATGGCAACACAAACGTGGGTTCACATTTATAGTTTAAATCTACAGTAAGCAGCAAATGCAGACATAAGATTTTAGGCAAAAGACCTCAAGGGTTTAGATACTCTAAAGCACAGTGTGCTGTTCTGATAAAACAAATGTTAACTGTTCTTACACATGTTCCTAGCCAAAACTATTTCATTACTCTTTGTTTCACCACACTGTACTACACAAAGCCCCAAGGAATAAGGAAATTAGTGTTTCTCTAAGTGTTCCTTCACAGAAAGCATAAGTCAATTAGGGTGAATTAAAATTTCAGGAAAGCCAAAACATTATAGCTATGCTTCTCAGCATACACTTAGCCAAATGATGATTCTTATGCAATAGAATACTTTACTCTCTCTATTCCACCTACTACTTTGTTTGACACCATTTTTTTTTAATCTTTGAAGACTGCTCTACTACAAAAATGCATGCATATGCCTACTTCCAGAAGGTAAATGGACAAGAACTGCAAGATTTTTCAAACTCTAGGGATCAGTCCTTTAAGAAGTAATTTTTGAAAGATTGCAAAACTGGGAAATCTGTTTTGCTATCTTAAAAAAAAAAAGTTAATAAAGCAATCAATTTTCTACCATTCAGTTGCTCAAGTAGAAGTAGTTAATTCCTGGACTACACTGCTTTAGCTACTGCATAGAGAATTTTTAGCATGCTCTGTAGGAAATAGGTAACTGCTGAGGAAAACTTTTGGCCTATACCATCAACCCAGAAACCTTGCATACAACAGGTCAATTCTGGATGTAACACTACAGAAGCATTATTCTTGTCCATCACATGCAGCTTACAATTGATTTTTAATACTTCACATTATTAGCTCTCTATTAAGAGGTACAGTAACATTTCAGGAAAAGCTCATTATTAGCTGCAACCTGTTCAATTGCAAATGTCCTTACTTTACTCCAGCTGAAAGCAGCTTCTATGAAGGTGATTACTCTCTTGCAGAAACAGATCATTCTTTTGTTATAACAAATCAAGTTTAAATAGCTACATATTAACACATTCATTTTCTTGTACATAACAGATCAGATCTCAGCAGATATCAAGAAGCTGACCTACAAAATTCTTTCAGTTTTCATTGTAAACTGCCACTTGATTTCATAAAATAATCCATATTGTACTTTACTTATTAAACATACCTTACACTTACACATCTATCTTGCATCTAGTTATTTTCTAATAAAATTTAACAAATTAACATAGCCACTTTGGTCACATGTTGTAATCAAATTATCTAACAATACGTATTACTTAAATTCTTACAGATTTCTTACATGCCATCTGCCTGACATTCAACTACCTAGAGCTAGATGACAGGCAGGAATTGCTATTGTATAAGACATCACATTTGCCTTCAGATTATAACACTTTCTTTTATCGGGCTAGTATTTCCATATGGGAATCTTCTTACCTTATCTGTTCTACTTCAAGCATTAACCTTGAATAACAATTAACTGCTTTGATGCAATCACTGAGCCTCCTGTGAATTGCCACACCTTTCTCGATGCAACAGGCTCTTACTCCTCTGACTTAAGACTCTAGTGGCACCAGCCCTTTCCTCCTTTGCCCTAAGTTTCCACCACCTTAAGCTCAGAAGCCAGTTGTTCTACGATTCAATTCAGTGTCACCTGTTGCTGTTGTCTAAAGAGTTAAGTGTTTATAACAAAATAAAAGATTGTTCTGAGTATTGGTGGCAAAATATGAAGCATCTTTGATCTTATTGTTAAATTTAAGTAGCACTAACTCTTTAGGAGTAAATTAATGTCGCTGTTTAATAAAGTCAGTCATAACTGGTAACTACAGTAAGAATTGCAAGAGCCTATCTGAACGTATGACGATATCATCACATTACCCTGAGTGACCTGGGTGTAAACCTGATGCAGAGCAGGCAGCTAGCTATACACTCACCCCTTAGTTTACCCTGCATAACAGTGTGCCCATAATAATTAAGATATCCACAAGCCTCTCCATCCCAGAGGAAAAAAGCTTCTTCAGAAAGAGATAGGAAAATCAGGAAGCCCTGCACTGCTTTCTCTTGCTCCAGGAGAGAAAAATTTTAAGCCTACAAGCCTACTAAATCAAGATTTAGCTACAGTCAATACTCCCTTTTAACAAAGGCCAAAATGTTTAAAGTTTGATTTGAATAAGTAACAATACAAGCTATTATGGCAAGATTAATATCACTGCATGCTCCACCTCTTACTTTCTAGCATACATAACTGTTACCCTGGAATAACTTTGTTCTAAGAAGTTGTAGCACCTTACTGGTTTCAAAGCAGTAAAAGATGAACACTTCGTGTATTTGATCTTCAAAATAAAAGTGATATAAGCTTTTAACTCATCTCATCAGCAAGGCAGCTTACTAACAGCCACTCAGCAAGTCAACAGCATTCAGAAAGTCATTTCAAGGAAGAATTATTTTCCAGCTCAAGTTTTAGTTAAGTTTTCCAGCATGCCTATCAACCTGTTAAGTCCTCAACACACACTGTCTAACTATGATCTCCATCTTCCACTGCAACACCAAATTAAGATACAAAATTCAAGCCAGGAATGCCACCAAAAAGTACCATCTCTCCACACACAATACCCAAAATTTCCCTTAAGAGGATACTCATGCAAGTATAGAGTTTTCTCTTTTTAGAAGCATTTTCCTATCCCAGTAACAGTCATTTTACAAACTAAGAAGTGTATGGCAATCTTTAAATGATTCAATTTGTGAACAAGCTGTTTAGCCTTCAGAAGCATTTTTATTTGGAAACAGAAACAGTTAAGATGAGCGCTCACAGACTGAGTCTCCCATGTATTCTCCTTCTGGTGATGAATGTCTGGATAAGATCCTTAAGAGTCTTTGAACTACCATCAAGAAAACCATGTTTCTGCAGGTCACTATCTAGCAACTATTAGATAAGCAGGCAGAAAAAAAATAAATTCTGCAATCAGAAGTATACACCCGAAATACTACAAAGGGGTTTTTTTAATCATATGAAGTCTTCTACTTTGCAGAAGAAATGCAGCATAGGAATGCACCTAAATCTGGTACAATAGTGCCTGTAGCTTTGTCCATTTCAAACACTACAGGAAAGACATAACAGGTATAATCAACAAAAGTGTTGCTTAAGGTACTTTTGGTTGTTGCTTTGCAAGGAAAAATTGAAGCAATAGTTCAGAAGAGCTGAATCATCATACAACAAACAGACAACAAAAAAAAAGCATCTGAGTTTGGATTGTCCTAATGTGGCTGATAAAAGTCATGCGGCATCACTGTACCCATCTATAGGTCAGTTATTTTTACCTGATTTTTCAGTCTTCTAGGTCTCAAAAATAGATCACCCAGCTCCAGATTAGCTCTAAGTCAATAGAGCAGGACTTGATGTTCATTGTTTGCCACCTCCAAATCAGTATAGGCAACAGAATTGTTTTCCTTCCCTTCACTCACTTAAAAACCCAGGTATTATCCTCAAACAAACTCTACCTAGATCCTCATATCCAAGATATTTAAGTATGAGAACTTTCACATGCAACATCTCAAAAGATGTTTCAACCCGATCTCAGATGTTTGGAGGGAACCTTAAGACAGAGATATGGGTCCCATTAAGGTTTTTTTACACATGCCTAGACCCCAGCCTTGTTGCATATCAAGACCATCGTACCTATGGCATAGAGTAAGCTTTCCAGCAGCTTCCTTACACTCCCACAGCAAAGTAGCCAGCATTTTTACCACCTTGTTCATAAGCTCCTATTTTTATTCTTAATACAAAGCAAGTTGTTTAGAGTAAAAATAGCAATTATGAACCCATAGCAAACCCTAATATGGGAGAGCGATGTAGATAAACTGTAGAAATACAAGTATGCCAAGACATATCTCCAAGGGGTCAAATGCATCTTCACAAAAGCTTCTCTGTTACTCTTCAAGGATGCAAGAAGTAGCTGTAGAAATTATGCAATAATCCACCGAAATTAAATTCCTGAAAACTAGATAAACTTATATTTTTTCAGTCTTCCTAAATTCAAACCAAAAAAAGGCTCAATATAGAAGGAAACGATTTTGGAATGACCCATTTCTCCCAGTGTGCAGCACTGTTTAAAACACCCCCTGAAAAAAAAAACCCAGTGAGAGTTAAATGTTTTCAAAGCTGTTGACTACATACCATGACATCCCAGTTCCTCTCAAAGCCACCAAGCTCCACTTGGGACCCTGGGTCACAAATGGCCTATCAGAATAAATCAGATTGTCCCCTGCTCTCTTCTTGAGAAAAGTTAAGGAGCAAACCCTGGGCTGAATAGATTTTCCACAAAGGAGCAACAACTCTCATCCACTACTTGCTCTGTTTGCCTCTTTACCACCTCCATACACTGTATGCAGCTCAATGAAAAGCAGTACACTGTCTATAAAGTGAATCTTAAAATGCTCTTACAGGGCAGCAAGTCACCACACATATAGAAAATTTACATCCAAGAAGAGGTAAATCACAAAGTGGATACAAGTCCACCCCAGTACAAAAGTGAGCCTCAGAGGTTACATGAAACTACATTACTATGTTATAACTGTAACAGTAAAAAAAAAAAAAAAAAAAAAATAAACAAAACAGCCAAAAAACTATTAGAAAAGTAAGTTCAAGAGCCAGTGAAACAATTTTGGACTAGATAATCTGACTATTTGACTTTCCTTGGTCTCACGTGACCTCTGATTCCTTACTACTAAATAAGTTAAAAACCAGAAAAAAAGTAGATATGAATAGTTTTAAGCATATTAACAAAGAAACTTGAGGAAGAGTCTAATATACAAGAACCTTTTTGGCATCATTCACATAAAATGAAAGTGTAACATGTCTATGAACATGACAACTGGAAGACCATACACAAACTTTGCGTTTTACATGTGCTGCATTCTTCACTAGAGCAACCTCAAAATATTTACAAACGTTGAACTTCTCCAATTATTAAGGTGCCTATGAACAACTTTCCATTTTAATATAACCCTGCCTACTACAGCACAAGAGGCTGAAGACCACCTTACTTCAGCTTCACCTAGTCCCTACAGTGGTTAATCATTTCAGCTCTTCACCTGGGTTTGGGATTAGTCTCACCATCCTCCTCCCCACCCCTACCTTCTCGACATCTCCCAGCCCTACTAACCCCGCAGCTCCCCGCAGGTGGGGTCTCTCCCGGCCCTCGTCAGCACACGCCCGATCCCAGGCAGAAGCAAGACCACTCTCCGCAGGACAGGCTGCCCTAGCTCCACAGCCAGCCGCTCCAAGAGCCCGCCCAGCTCGGCACGGACCCCCCCGGCGCGGCCCAGGGCCCGCTGCCCCACTAGGACC
>VWZY01010415.1:32237-53910 GCA_013399075.1 Chloroceryle aenea
GGATATTTGTAAGCATTCATAAGATCTCCTCTCAGTCTTCTCCAAGCTAAACAACCCCAGATCTCTCAGCCTTTCTTCATAAGAGAGATGTTCCAGTCCCTTAATCATCTTTGTAACCCTCCTTTGGACACTCTCTTTTCCTGAAAGGAACCCATTTGTCTAAGACCTACTAAGGCTTTGTGCCATTTTTAGAGTCAGCAAAGAATCTGGGGGAAAGGCACCACATCCATCCATCCATCCATCCATCCATCCATCCATCCATCCATCCGCAGCTTATGGTAGTACAATGCTCAGGTTTTTAGCCCCAGTGCCATAGAATGAGAAAGGCCCAGGTCTCAGAGCTTACAGCTGGGAAGAAGACTGCAGGACCTTAAGCCATTGGTAAGGATCAGAGTGGATTTTGAAAGTTTAGGAGAAACTGAGACTAGGAAAAAGGTGATAAAAGCCTACAGAACATGACTGTGAATGAAACCATCTATCAAGGGATCTTCAACAAGAAGCTCACCTTTTTTATATGGAAACGGTTAGGGGGCAGCATGTTCTCTCTTTAACCACACAAAAATTACGCATGTTTTTGTACATGTTTTTTCTCCTGGTTAAGAGGGAAAGTATCAAATATAATCAAATTATTTCAGCTTTCAGTCATCAAGATTATCTGAACAGCTTGGAAGTGCTGGAATTTAGAAAAAAGTTTGTATCTGAACAAGAGCTGATCACTGAGAAGTAAATGCTAAATCATTGTCCAGAGTGTATTAAATAAATGCCTATTGTCTCCTCTGTGAAACTGCTGTGACTTCACTAACCCTTCCACCAATGCCCCAAGGCAGAATTACTAGTAATACAATGTAATCTACGTACTAGTAGCAACTCTGGATCTGACTTTTCTGTATATCACATTTTGCATGAAAGACGAATACCTGCTAATTGTTAGCTGTATGCACAGATGCATTTGTGCATCAATCAGTTCAAGCTTGACCTTTGCAAACCGAGTAAGACATTTCTATTTGTATCTTCTCACTACTTCTGGTAGTTAAACTCTATCACTGGTAGCAATAGTGGCAGATTTGTTTATCAATGTAGATGCTTTGCAGGTTCCCAGTGAACTGATTTCACCTCCATTCTGCTGGAATGACAGTCCTGCTGCATCCGCATAACTGAAGGAAGACAAGCTTCCCAGTTTCGACTCTTGCATAACATTTGTCTAAATCCCGTAATGAGAAAAAAAGCTTTCATATTTATTTATTTGAGGCAATTTGGTAAAACCAAACATCATTACCACATATGGATTCCTGTGGCTTTGTTGGTGAAAGTAAGCAGACTTTGACATTTACAGATAGTTAGCTTTCAAGGTGCATATCCCAGAAGAACTCAAGTGTGGTTTGCATGCTCTTTTTTACTGCCCCAAGACTTTCTTTCCCCTTTAAGAGAGCTGTCAGTTAAAGTGAAATGTAACTGCCCGGCATGACAAGAGAGCTTCCGAAACTATTTGCCTGTACACTTTCCTGGCTGTTGCCACTTCTGTACCAACTGGATTTTGTCTTGGTGACTTCATCTCATAACTATTCTCAGTTTTCTTTATTTACGTTCAGAACCTTCATTTTTAATTCCAGGTTTATGCCCTCCCGTGGAAGAGCCTGACAGGAAGTGTTGCAACTCTGGATATCCCCTTTTAAGAAGGAGCATTGCCTTTCTCAACCCAGTCTATAAGCTTCCTTTTGAGACATTTAATGCATATAATTATGGTACTCTCCTTGTCTGGAGAGTTAATGTGTACTTGGAAAGGAAAAATGCCCTTCTATATTTTCCCAAAATGTACTGCTTTGATAGCCAGCAGACAGTAGAGAAACATTCCATGGGGAATTGAGGCAGGAGAAGCTGGATGTAGTAAATGCTAATCAAGTTCAGGAATGTGTCCTGATAATAATAATCCTGTATCTGGCGCTGTCCTGTCCCCTGTGCTCTAATGTGTGTGTGGAGTGTGAGATCAACTCCGGATACTGCTAGGATCAACGTGTACATTTGATCCTCTGGGGAGATACTGGAAACTAGATTGTACTATAGCATTTTGTTAAATAATCCATTCCAAATATGTAGTTTGATGCGCAAAAGTTCTCCTAGTCTGACACAATTTCTCAGAATTTAGAGGAGCAAGAGGAAACAACCTAATAACAGCATTTGCTTAAGTCTGTATTTCCCTTGCTTGTGTCCCTAGATGTATTACTGGTTCTAATAAGCATTGGTTTTACTCCTAAGGGTATATATGTAGAAGAGAATGTTGCTAGGGTTTTAATTAGAAACTCAATCCCTGTGTAACCTTTTGAGAAGAATATAGGTATGATGAGCTCTACAACTTCTGGGTGAGAAACAGCATCTCAGGAGGAGAAGAAATAGAAGGGTATGGAGAGGGCTTATTGTGCTTGAACATATTTAAGTCTGATGGATTTTTATTTGCTTAATTAAAATATGAAAAAGGCGCTGATGAAGAGCTTAGTGTATTTGTGTAGTTCTTGACTGAATCTTATTAAAGAATATTGCTGGAGAATGGACATTTATCAGATAACTTAGCAGAAATGTTTAACATATTTCAGCTAAAGCTGTAGCACTTAACTGTTGTGGCTAACTCAAAAGACCATTTCCTAGATCAGATAGCAAGGCAGCTTAGCAAAAGAAATCGTTTATTGCAAATCCTTCTTCAGAGTTTAATGAGAATGAATAATTTATTCTAGTGTCTATTACAATTTAAGACAATTACTGGAGTATGCTCTAGCAAATAGAGGGTGACGGAGCACTGGAACAGGCTGTCCAAGAGGTTGTGGAGTCTCCTTCTCTGGAGACAGAACCCACCTGCACTCAGTCCTGTGCAACCTGTTCTGGGTGACCCTGCTGTAGCAAGGGGTTGGACTAGACGATCCCCAGAGGTCCCTTCCAACCTCTACTATTCCGTGATTCTGTAAATACCAAGGTATGCAACATCAGACATACAATTAAGTAACGTAACTGTATAAACACTGTATTTGGGACAGGCAGAGTGTTCGAATAGATGCAAAAACTGTTCTCAGACAGAAGCAAAATAATCACGTGACTCTTCAAAATTAACAAAATACTCTTTAAATGTGACTTGCATTTGACTGAAGTATTTGAGTCTACTTTTAGGGTTCTGTTCAGATAGTGACATTGTTTTGGTCACTTTTCACACAAAACAGTCGATTTTTAAATTCCCTCCCCCCCTTTGCTTAAAACTATAGTTTTTTCAATCATCTTGAGGGAAATAAATATCAAAGCAGAATGAAACATCTACATCTTAGATTAAAACTGTTAATTCTGTTTCCATAATACATAGATTATCCTCATACAATCATATATTACCCCATACAATAGTACAGTTGTGCTGTAAAGGTAGCTACTAATAGAAAGTTAAGCTTTTATAGCTAATAAGAGATAATTTTATTGAACATCCGAATTTCCTAGTGCATGATGGATGCTTTGTGAAAAGGGCAGACACAATACAACTACCCTGAAGCCTCTGTATTGTTTTTGATATATGTAAAAGACGTGCTTCAGAATTGTAATAAAACATGCAAAGATGATAGTAGATTAGAGTCAGGCAGAGTGTAAACAGAAACAGGTGGTGCTACTAGGTATCCGATGGCCTCTCTTCATGTGGTGTGCCAAAAGAGGACCAAGCACCCTAAGCAACTGTATGTCAAGACAGTGGAGACAAACTGAACATCCAGCAATGGCTTTTTGTGTGCTTACACCACAGAAAGCTTCAGCAGGAGACTGCCAGTCCATGAGGACAAGACCTTCTGTGTCCTTGTACCAGCTTTCTTTTGTACCCCTGCTATTCCTTGAGGAATTAAGTAATAGGAAGGAGGAATTGCAGAGGAACTGGAGGAATGGAGCTGTGAAAAGGGAACTTAACCACATGTTGTTTTATGCCATCCACCACATGGTGTTGTACTCGTGGCTAACCACAGCAGAAAGGAAGTGATTTCCTGGTTTACTTTCAGATAAATTATCATTACACCAATACATAATGATTGTGCAACTTACATATGTACATGGTTTGGGCAGAAGCATGCAGCTCCCACACCTCATTTTCATTCTCCCTTCCCCAGACCTGGGTCTAAGCTCTTTAGTTTTGCTCCATAGGAGAAATTAAAACCAGGAGGAGACCATATGAAGTGATAATAATGAAATCAAGTAGTAAATTAAGGAAGTTTGAACAAATGTAGCTAATTCTGTCATTCTGTGAAACAAAACAAATGTTGATTCAACTGTAATTTCAGCTGGGGAGTCAAAGGCAGCTGAACAGAATATGAGTAAAAGCAACATTTCTGCTCAGATGCAAATCTGTTGCAGTTTTTAAAATACAGTTTTAACATCAGAGATGCTAGTAAAAAGGGATGATTTCAGGATTTTGTATATTACAGCATAGTATAGTAAGAGGAATGAGTGGCAATTTATCTGAATATGCAAGGCTATAAACTGGAGCAGTTCAGCAGCTGCTCCACAGGCAGCTAAACTGTCTTTGTGATGAGAGCGAGAGCCTCCTGGAGAAGTGTAGAGCGGACAGTCATAGGTAGGAACCATTAAAAAGCATCATTACCTATAAGTAAGCAAGCACTGCCAGAGCAGACTGAATTGTGAGCATAACTGGCAGGCAGCCTGGCAGCCTGTCTCCCCTTCCCTTCTGGAATTATTGATTGATTGTTGATTTTAACTATTTTTTTTTTCTCCTTGGTGGCAGTGTGATTTGATTATTGTATTGTAGAAGTTTAAGTATATAAAGAATAGCTTCACTTCATCCAGTGGGATTAACACCGGCAGGATACCTTAAATGCTCTTACTGCTGCTGCCTTGCCAGACCAGGGGACTCCAGTCCTGGGCAGTGTTAAGCCAAGGCTGTTCACCAGAGCTTTGTTTCGACAGAGAAATGTGGTGCATACAAGGGATAACAAAGGTAGCTCCTTTTATGAAGAACACAAAATAGATTAAGCTGGTCTCAGCTGAAAAGGATGCCATCAATTTAGACAGCAGCCTGCTCTTTCAGCTGAAAACATGGGAAATGGAGCAGCACAAATGGGTGAACTGCTTGATTCTCCAAAATATTTGTGAGATAATTAATCTCTACTGCTTGCTTTGTTTGATAGGGGAGCAGCTTACTGCTCCATTACATGCAATGATACCACTGAAGAAGGTAGGCATTCTCAACTCTGAGAGAAACAGAATTTATTTTCTGTTTAACACAACATTCTTTGTGTATTGAGAAGTGAAAAACCAAACTGTCCTTGTGTTCACAGCTCCTCGGCACTGCAGCACTGGAAGTTTAGGGGCAAAAGAACAGTTGTAAAACAGAAAGTGGAGGCAAAGAAAACAGTGCCAAACTTCGAGGGAGAAAGTACTACTGTAAATATACCTAATGACTAGGCATAAAAAGAAGTACTGAGTGATACTTCATGCTCTTGTCAAGTGAAAGCAGCTTGGTGAGAAACTTCAGGGCAATCATTCCCAAGCTTTCTGGAACAGCAAGACTTTAGGATAATAGTGTTGGCTCTCTGCTAGAGCACTCCCTCCTGGCCAATGTGTGAATTAGTTTTAAGAGGGCAGTTAAGGATAATAGTACAACCTAGTGACTGAAGGAAGAATAAAAACAGAATAATAAATTCAGGAGAGGGAAAGTTAGAAAACTTTCAGGATCATTTATCAGGATGATTGTCTTGCTGTGACAATGGGAGTACTTACCCTGGGCATCTTGGTACAAAGCAGCTTGGGCCAAAAGCGTTAAAACTGCCTCACCCCTATTTAAATACCAAACTTAATTTGAAATGGAGAGGGTGAGACTCCAGGAAAGCAAGACAGAGTTGAAATGCCTGTTCTTGAGTCCCTAATTTGAGTTTTTCTTCTGTGTTTGAATTTTTCCTCAAATGGCTAGAGATCATTTCTGTCTTATTGCTCCAATAAGATGTTTGAATTCCTCATTTACTGCTCAGTACATCATTCAAATTCTTCAGCTCTCAGAGCAGAAAGCACTGCTTTTGGTTCCTCAATGGAGAGTTCTCTGCTCTTGGAGCAGGAATGCACAGACAAAGCACATTCCTTCCACAAATGGCTTTTTAGCAGTTATTTTATATTCAACTGAAGTGTGTATTTGTTTATCAGCAAAGTATTTTCTAAACACTTTTGTTGTAGTGTCTACGTATATTTTATTTAGTCTTTAAACTCCATTAAATTTAAAAAGGGAAAACTACTTGCCTTAGGTTTCTTTTCCTAATAATAATCATGTATCCCAGAACTGACAAGCTTTCCTGACTTCTGTAGCTCTTAACTAACTTGTATGGCGTTGCTGATTGTGTTAAAACAGGCAAACTTCATCTTTATGCCTTGTCAATCTCACCTGAAATTTCAGTCAGCTGTGTTTTCACAGGATTTAACAGAAAAGCTTTCCAGTATTTTTTTTCCCCCCATCAACCCTTTATTTTTCACTCCATCTTACCTTGTACACTGTCCTCAGGACTCTTTAAGATGTACTAAATGTTGGAGCAACACTCTGGAGGGAGCAGCCCCTGCGCACTAATGTGTCCCAGGCTTCTAGAGAGATGAACTGTGATGAGCTGATTCAAATCAGTGCCTCTGTGATGAGCTTTTGATGTGGTGTCCTCAGCCCTGCAAATCCCTGCCAGTAGTCTCAGCATAGGCCAGATACAGAGCAGACACTGGGTCCTGGAGCCCCCAGTTAGCACAGACATTTCCACCTCATGTGTTGGAATGAAGAGGCTGAAGCTGCTTCATAAAATCTGGTGATATCTTTTCATTTGTCATGCCACATCTCGTGACAGCAAGAATCTCACATAGACAGCATCTCTGTGTGAAAGCCATTTAAATTTGCACCGTACTGAGTTCTGGTCTGAGGAAACCTGGTAAACTGAGCAGGGTGGGTTAACAAAAGATTTTGTGATCAGATACAGCTTAAACATGTTATTGGCAAATGACTGGGGTGTGCTGTTTGTGACCTTTGCTTCCAAATGCACCAAAGCACAGCTTTCCTTTTACCCAGCAGATGGCCAACTGCTCTTGGTAACAGAAAATAAACATTTATAGCCCTGCAGATGGATGCTTTAAAGGAAAGGCAGATATGATAAAACATAAACCAAAAACCTATGATAACTTTAAATTCAAGACCTGATTATTCTGCTCTGTAGTGGATCTCCCTTTTTTTTCAAACAACTCTTCTTGAGTAGGAAAATATACACAAGGTCTCTGAGAAGTATAGTGTGTGCTCCAGAGATGTGTGGTGTTTTACTTCTACTAGGAGTGTGAAAAGCTGTAATAACAGAAACAGTAGGCTTTGTATCCCTGGAAAAGCTTAAAAATACTAAGATGAACTGCCTTGAAGTTTTGTTCAATGAAACTCTATCTGCCACTCCCTGATTGTTATTTCTCTGAATGTTCTTTGCTGTTCCCAAGAGCAAGGCAGGTTTAACTGGTGCCAGCTGCACCTGATGGTTGCTATTCTGCCTAATACCTGCGACTTTAGATGGTTAAGAGGGTGCTCCTAGATAGGAATGTTAAAGTCTAAAGTCAAGCTAGTATTTTCTCCAAAATTCACATTTGGGATTAACCCAGCAGCTCAGACATGGTACTTCAATGTACAGTTGCTCATCTGGAGAGGACAGGTACAGCTCGCATGCTTAGAAGTGTCACTGATGTTCTGTTTCCCACCATGAACTTTTAGACAGTAGGTAGTTACCAGGACAGACAGGCTGATGGACAGGCATCTTTGAGCATCAGTATAAAGGTCTCAGAAGGACAAAATGAACTATCTAACAGAAAACAAACTAGGAATGGAAACAACAAACTTTCACCCATTGCTAGGACACTGTGCAGTCTACTGCAGTATGCCCACCATTGGCAGACCCTCAAAAGCTGGAACATGGGGTGCTTAAGAGGCTTAGACTGACCAGTCACAAGTTTAGCCAACCAACATCTCCAGGAAAGACATGGTAGGTGTCAGTTCTCCTCCCATACCTGCTCTGTTTGCAGTAGTTTTCCTCCTGCTTTTCCCATAATTTATAGCCAGCGCTATTTAGTCATCGGGGAGGTACCTGGGTGCCCCATCAGAAATGATGGTAGTACAGAGATTACAGAAAACAGTTTCCTGCTGTATTTGATAGAATTTCTAGCACTATCTGAATGTACCTCATATGCAGCAAATTAACTTTTTCTGTATGAAAATCTCTTGGATGGCAACACAGCAAAGAATATAAATTAAGAAAGTATGACTCTCTTCTAGAAGAGTGAGAAAACTGTCAGGGAACTCTCCATCAGTTAAAGTAAATAATATAACATTAACAGTCTTAGCAAAGCATTTAAGATTTTGAAATGACAAAGTACTTTTCAATAAGCTTTTTGTATTATTTAAACACTGACTGCAATGTATTGTACAAATAGTTTTAATGTTCTCCACTTACTGAAACAGGAGGTTATGCAACCAGACAGCAATACACACGTTGCCTTCTGAAGGCAAGTTTAAAAAGCAGTACAGTATTATAAAAGTATTGTTATAGAAGCAAAAGCTCTTTCAAGTCATTCTAGCAGCTTATTTCACAAGAGAGGGAGGTTGTTTAAACTCTGTGCCATGGTCTTTTACACATGTAAGCCATAGAAAGTAGCCTAGGGAGACAGGAGCGCTGCCGTGGGTGCCACACATAAGGCTGTCACAAGTGTTTGCCTTTCAGAGGTGGCAAATACTACTGTATATTCAGATACAGAAATATGTACAAATGGGCTAAGAAATGCCAAACAGGTGGAATGGAAAGTTTCTGGCATGGAAAGCAACTAACTTGAGGGAAGCTCCTAAGCAAGTAAGGCTGAGTGTGCTTCTCTCCCCGGCTGATGTTCTCTGCCATTCTGCCCTTCTATCTTGGCATCTCTTACCTTGATATGCTTGTACTCTTTCCTGCCCTGCCCCAGGTGTCCAACTCCTCTGACAATGCCACTCCAGCTCAGAGGCTGCTTTGCAACAGAGCTATTCCTTGCAGTCCATATTGGACCTTAGTGCTCGAAAAAGAGAATGGCTTGGCTGTAGCAGAATTTTCTCTGTAGTCTTGGAGTTTTTTTACCCACAAATTGCTAATTAAAAGGAATGGATCCTTAGAACAGATTAATTTGGAGGTACCAGTAAGACTTGCTATTTTAAGGACTATTTTACAAGAAAGAAAATAAAATGACAGTAAACATATTTTAATAACTTTGCATATTCCACTCATACAGCCAAATCCTATTTCGTGAAAAGCTGTATATGTATTGTGTATTTTTTGTATTATCTAGGATGTCATAACACAGGATGGCAGTGTATAATGTAATAATTTCAGTCTTTGGGATGCTCCTGCTACTCAAACAAAGCCTATAACATTTTATTGAGTCCTGTATTAATCTGATCATCTACTTGTGATATTAGAAGTAAACCTAAAAGTACTTGTCAACAGCAGAAGCAAATGCAATTTGCCAATAAATGAATATTGCATGAACAAGTGTTAGGTAAGGCTTCAAGATTTTATCACACATAACAACAGTCTGGAGACATTAAAAAGCCTCTGATGGAACTCCTCAATTGCAATAACAAGTGGGTATCCCTTTAGAAGGAATGGAAGTTGGCTCAGTCGTAAGAGCTTCAATGCAAAATTGGCTGCTGAGGAAAAGCATGTAAGAGAGCTGGCAGCTCAGGGTTCTCGAAGGAGTAGTGCAAACCACTGAAGTGGAACAGGCTGAACAGTATCTAAAATTGAACAGGTGCCTTTCTATGAAAAAAAAAAAAAAACAAACCCCAAAAAAACCCACAAACAACAAAGCGGACAACTGTTTGGCATGACAGTTCAGAGGGAAAAAAAAAATCCACTGAGAGGCATCAGGTTAGAGGATAGGTCTCTGGCTGGGGACAAAATTTCTTAAAGAGCTACAAGGAGTCAGACCTTTCTGTGCATAACTTCACAGAAAGCTCATGCAGAGTCTCTCTGGGTACCAGTGGGCAAAGAGAACTCCAGGAACAAACTTCCTAATAAACTGCCCCCCAGCCTTTTTTCTTTGGTTGAGTTGAATATTGGAATTAGTAGGTACAGCTACAATGTTGTCTTGGCTGCCTTTCTGAGCTGAACTCTAGCATTTGGTTGTGCAACCATAGCCTTATTAGAAAGTCTTGCTACATAGTAAAGAAAGCCCTAAGAAAAATAACAATATTTCAGAGCATTAAATAATCCTGGAAAGCATTATCCCTGGGGGATGTGGAACGCTGACAAAAGTCTAGGCAGTCCTGCTTTCTCCCTGGGGGACATTCAGGTGACATTGCCTCCCTGCACCTGAACTGATGGCACTAATGGGCAAGGCAGACTGACCCAGAAGAGCAGAGCTCAACACCGAGGTTCATAATTTCTGGATACAAGTCTTAATGGAACATCGTTATTTGGAATTAGACCATGAAAAGATACACATTTCTCTCAGACAGGTGTGATATAACTATTTTCTACTTTTTCTCAGAATGGGAATATTTGTGATCCTCCATTGTACTGAGCAGTGGAGAACCTCGCAGCAGTGTGAGTGGACTATGGCATACAGGGTTTCTGATAGAAGGTAGAATAGGGAATGCCAGTCCCCGAGTCTACTTTTCTTGTAGTCACCCATGTGTAAAATTATCACCCTGTTCCCAACCCCTCCGTCACAGCAGCTCTAGTGAAAAGTTTTCAGATTGTACATGGTGGTCCACTCTTGGCATTACAATTGGATCGATCGCTGCTTGTTATTGCCTTATGTTCCCACGCATAAATCACCGCGTTTATTCCAAGACTTTTTTTTTTCCTCTCTCTTTCTGAGTTTGCATAAGATTGAATTTGGCATTGATTCAAATCAAATAACTCAAATGTCATTTTTTGCCTGGTGTTTAGACTAAGGCTGGGTGTGGGTTTGTGACTAAAATAAAGTATCTTACCTCGCCGCTTCAGTTCGTTGGTCTATTTGTCACAGAAACTGTGGCATGCACAGAATTATGCATGCACTTTTCAGCCATCTAAAATGGAGGATAAATTGAACACGTCGTGTTTCTAGGGCAGTAATTTGTATTGAGTACAAGCTGGGAAGGGACCAGAGCCAAAATCTCAGATCTAAATTACCTTGAGTTCCATGGAAATTTTAAACCAAATAAAAACTTCACAGCTGTTCATTATATGATTAAGTGAACCAACAATAGACTATGTCTCAGCACTCCCAAACTAAAGAATTTACACCAAAATGGAAACTTTATGGTAAGTCCACAGATGTCATATACTGACCCTGATCACCAGAGCGCTCTGTATGCAGTTACTGCCTCTTGACTTTGGCTGTCTGTTGTAACCACTTCACGTGAGTCTGCTGGCTTTGCATATATCCCCCATTCTCTGTAAATGAATTTTTTCAGCATAATAGTATTTCTTCACTGAGAGTGTATTAGGAGGATTCACAAACTTGAAATTTTTCATATATTGACTATTGATGTCCATCTCATGGACTGGTAAAAGGCAATGTATTTAAAAATGGCAAAAGTAATATGCCTGTGAAACATGCTGGCAAATTGTATCATTGAGGCCAAGTGCTTGGCAGGATTCAGTAAAAGGTTATATATACATATTCATACATTTATGTGGAGAATTAGATTGGCACTGATAAAAATTCATAATGGATATAAATGTTCACTGTTCAGGGCATAAATCAGCCACCAGCCTGAGGTTAGAAAATAACTTCCCCTATAGTCAGGCTGTTACATAATTATCCATTACACTTGCAGAGTGGGGAAACGAGGTTGAAGAATGGGGCAATTTCCGTAGAGACAACTGGGAATTACTATTGGCAGACAACTAATTTAGATTTTATCTGGTATGAAAGTTCTTATTACATCAAATAATGTAATTTAAAATTAAAGCATATGATTTATTTTGTATTCCTTACTCTTCATGTAATCAAGTTCATGCCTGAGGGTAACTGCAAGCCTTTCCCTTATAAGCCATCCAAAGTTAGTGAAATTCACTGTGCTGCTTTTTCTCACGGAACCTCCTTAAAAACAGCTTCAAATTTTCCAAGGAAGTCAGGCAGAGTACCAGGAATTTAGTTTGTTGAAAAGCTAGCCAACTAATATAGCCAACTGACCGTTTGTATTAGCACAGAAAAAAATGTGTGCATGTACTGCAGTAAAAATCTCATATTCTGAAAAGTTCTCATTCCTGTTAAGTTTGCATAATAACATGAAAAGACTTTTAGAGCTCCTCAGCATCATAAATTCTAGCATGTGGGCTGCTCCAGGCTTGCTTTTTCTGCTTGATATTGTCAGCTCACCTAAACAAAACATATGTGTTCAAGCGACACACCCCTGGCTCTCTTTTCGCACTTGTGAACAGTCTGCCAGCTAATGTAACATATGCCACATGCTAAGAAGAACAGCCTTTATGACCCTGCAAACAGAGAGCCTGATTGAAAGTCAGATTCTTAATTGATTAAGAAACTGTAAGCGAATACAGGAAGTCATTTACATTCACTGCAGGGGTCAAGGGATACTAGTTACAGTCTGCTGTAGTTTCTGGAATGCATGTGATACACTTACTGTAATTACAGAATAAATTATTATCACAATAGATGTGGGAAACTGAGAAACATTTATTAACCAAACATCTCACTAATTTTCAACAGCAAAACAGTGGTACTTGACATCAGTCTCTCTTAAGACTAATTTCTGTTCCTAGTGAGTAATACTAGAAAAATTGCACAACGATCGCTCGACATCTGGAAGGTTCTAGGGCCACGATCAAGAAACACTAGGGTCTTATTAAAAAAAATCTTGCTGTGCAAATTGGAGTGATTTGTTTGCTTGGATTTATAAAAGGAATGACTGAAGAGAAGGCAGCAGATGTAGTAGATTTTTTTAAAGGTTTCAAATTATATTCTGTAAAAATCTTACTTTAAAAATAAATTCAAGCTGGCTTTTCTAGAAAAGCTATGAGTTTGTCTTGGAGCACCTGTCCCCTGACAGTGGGCAAGGAGGCCCCCTCCCAGCTGGGGCTCTGGGGAGGTGCCAGGCTCAGTGCCAGGCGCAGTAGGTGTTGGAGGCAGGAGGCTTTGCAGGCTCTGGTTACCAGTCTGTCCTCGTTTAACACGCAGGGTCTGCAGAAGCAACATGGCTGCTTTATGGCTTTCTTGGAACAAACAGGGCAGCTCCCATCAAAACTATTCACTCTTAACGGTGGCAACATTATCAGCCCTGCAGCTGAATCTCAAACGAGGGTTATGACCGTATGGGGTGGGCCTTGTTGGGACCATTTGACGCATCTTCTGCCAGTCACATATGCAGTTCTGTTGTGTCTCCTGCCTCCGTATGTCCTCCTGCTGCTACTACTGACACCCTGCCAGCACCAAGCTATTTCCCTCAGAAGCTTTCAGGCTGCTTACAGCCTGCCAGCCTCCTCCTGCCAGCTACCAAACTGCTGCTCTAACTCCTGCATAGGGTTCTCCCTCTCAAACGTGACTTACCATGCACTGGAAACCCCAGGGTACACTGGGAACCCCAGTACAGTGTTGTTAAGACATACAATGTATTGAACTGTGAGGAGGTGTTTGGGGTATGCTAGATATGGGTGTGAGGACTGACTTTTTGTTAGTTTTTTTCATAGGAAAATGAACTTCAGCATGCTGCTGACATTTACAATTGTACACTGCAAAAAGCTGCAAATACCAGTGAAGAGGCAATTATAGATGGAGTATAAAGAAATTACGCACTCAAAAAGCAACAGTTTTGATCTAGAATAAGGCAAATTGATAAATAGTGTGCAAATAATCCATTTTTTTTTTTCAGTAGAAGAAATAGCCTGAAAATCATTAATTGGAAAATAGGACTATGGGAAACTCTCCTTTTTCTCCCTGGGCAACTAGATGTGGGTTTGCACAGTATACAGCAAGGTAAAAGAGCAGTGTCATTTTGGACTCTACATGAAGAGCTGTAACAGAATCAAGTTAAGTCATTTTCTTTATGATTTCGGCCTAAAATTATATATCATATTATTATATCAGTTATATCCACAGCACTATCAAAAAGACAAAAGATAAATGAGAAAGAGTTCTGAAAAAAAGCCAGGAAAACAATCAATGCCTGGGGGTCAGATTTATTTGGAAATACATGTGTATATTTAACTTGTTCAGACCTTTAAGGGTGACTAAAAGGAACCTGTAACGGACAACTTCTTTAGAACACAATACTTAAAAATACAAAATAGAAAATAAGGGTCAGGGGGTCATGGGCTACCAGAGATCCCAAGACTGCTTTGCTAGCTGCTGCTGCTCAGCAGCTGCCAAATTACTCTAGTAGCAGATCCCAAAAGCGTGCATAAAAATGAGGGCTGCATTTATATTTATATTCACACTTAGCTTTTGTTTCCTCAGAACTCAATTCCAGAGACAAACCTCTGTCTCTAACACATATTTAACTAAAAGGCAGGCACACAGTCCAGTATAGTGCTGAGGATCTCACTGACTTCTTGATACTGCCTCCTGTTCAAATATAGTCTTCATTAATCCCTAGGCCTGTATGCTACCCTCTCCCTATAGCATACTAATGGAGATGAGATTAGGAGCGAGGCTAATGAGTGGCAACACCATAACGACAGGAGAGAAGAAAGCAATGCAAGTTAAACTAGAAGGAAAAAAAAGAACCATGCAAAATACCAACAGAACCATCATGACTCCAGGATTTCCACATTTCTGACTCTTGCCTTCATGCTAGGGCATAGAAGAAATGTCAACACTGGAAGCCAGTCCATGCAACTTGCTCAAGGCATCACCTCTGCTGCCTAGCTAGCAGTGAGGCTGCACGAGCATTCCTACACAGCACTGGCATCTGCTCTCCTGCCTATGCCCATCTTCACAGCCCTGACCACATGTGGAAGTTAGCACCTCACCAAATACATCAGGACAGGCTCAGCACTGATGGTTGCTGATGGCTAACAGGCTGCCTGAAGAACAGCCTTGCAGACAAGAAGCAGAGAATCCTCTGTGTGCGGCTGCTTCAAGAGCAGCTCTTGCAGAACAGTGTGAATAATCAGCAGGTTGCCTGTATTTTAAACATGGTAAGTAAGGGACTGCTGCTGGGTTAGCAGAATATATGGGGCATGACAAGAGGCTGAAGGAGTAAACAACATATTATATTCCTATGTCATGTGACTATCAGGAGGAAAATCTTAAAAAAAAAAAAAAAAGAAAAGGCAAGAAAAAGAAATGACAATAAAGCAGCCAGCTTCTCCATTTCTCTTTTAAAATCAGAACAGGAAATAACATGGAGTTTCCCCTATTTAGCAAATGCTTTTTTTTTTTTATCAGAGGACATACAGAATGATGAATTAGATATTTCCTAGAAGGGATTATGGATGTATCATAAATTAAACACTATTTGAGTTATTAATTCTATTTGTATAGATACTGCCAGTATACTAACATAATTTGATAGTGTTTGTATCTTGCATCAGAAAGTTAAAGTCAGAGACCTCAGTATTATTCTTGCTTTCAGACCTTCTGGATTTTTTTGGGGGGTGGAAAATACAACAAAAAATCCATGAACAGTTATAGTATGCATTTGAGAAATGCACAGTCTCCCTGAGCTCCCGGGAACACTTGAGAATTTAAAGAGAAAGGCGGGCAGGGGTGGTGTCAGCTGACTTATGGCATAAACGTATTCCAACATTTAAAGGATGGTGGGGAGTTCAACGGTGTATCAGACATGGGGTTCTGACTCCAAAGTACATGATGCACGTTAGGTTCTTTGTAATACATGTATGTATAGTTAGCCTGTCTTCAACAGTTGAAGTTACAAAACTGTGCCTTTTGAAACTGTTCCCAATATCTTCTATACAATGCAGGTTGCAAACATTTTTATTCACAGCATTTAACTTGAATTTAAATCATTATATACATAGAGAGACATTAGTTCTGGAGTAAGTTCCTTCCTCTGTTTTATCTTACTTCAATGTTTAATTCTAGAACAGTTATTCTATTCTAGAATTGTTCCAGGATTGTCTTGGTTCCAGGAGGTCATACAAGTATCTTTCATCAGACATGCTGATATTGTTTTATGCCCTGGGTAAAACAAGTATTAGAATTCTAGCTGAGTTAGGAGCATGTTGTGTAATTTATTATCTGCAGATACCAGGACATTAAAACTTTCAATTGTTTTCCCACCACAGTGAATGAGGCAGTTCATTAATACCATTACCTTTCTATAATTGGAAACTAAATCAATGATGACTCAGTGATTTGTATATTACCTTAAATAATTTCATTTTTATGATGCTATTTTGTTGTACATTGTATCGCCAAATAGCTTATTCATTTTCCCACTGACTGTGATTTGAGTTTGTGCTTTTCTTTGAGAAGGAAGAAGCACATTTTCAACATTTCTAGTTTTCTGGGACACAGTGTTCAATGCTTTTAGTTATTTAAGCTGATACACATTAACATTAAAAGTCCCTAGTTCATAGCAAGTGAAGTAAGAGGTAAGAATCAGCTGGACTATAACTGCCCCAGGAAGAGGAACAGGCACTAGAGGTCTTTGACAAGGCCCTTACAGGAAAACAGGAATTTGGGGTAGACAAACAACACAGAACTTGAGCGTTGTGAAGGATTTCCTCTGTTCCTTTCAGGGGAGTGTCCCTAGTCCTGCATGTTCACTCTTTTGGAAAGAGCAGTTTTAGAATATTTGGACAGTTAATAGGGGGAAGGGCCACAGATGACTCACGGTCTGTTTGGATCTCTCAAATTTATAGGAAAACCTATTCTGTAAATTAAACTATTTTATGAGGTCATTAGGAAAGAAAACAAGCAGGACAAACAAAGACTTAGTCCCCTTTGTACAGTCCTGTCTAGCATGTGAGTTCATTAAATTGTCACTTAAATCATGAAGTTTCTAACTCACAAATTCTCTAATTCATAACTTGTGATTCATTAACTCATAACTTGTAACTCATGCACCTATGAGCAAAATGATTACCTAGCCAATGGTGAGAGTGCTCATCCTTCCTCCTCCGTCACAGTGTGGGTGTCCCCTGTATCACATTGGGAAGCACAAACTTTAGTGGTTTATCACAAATTTTTCATCACATGTGGTTTTCATCACAAAAGCAAAACATAGCGTCGTGCAAGCTACTATAAAGAACAATAACTCTACCCTAGCCAGAACCAGGACAATCTCCACACCTTATTCCATACCATTTAGGTCATGCTCAGGTCTCACACTATCCAACAGATCCTCATTAGCCTCTTTCCCCCTTCTCATCCTTTGACATATATACAGATAGCACTCCCTTACTCTATGGACCACCCCTGTAAAATGTCCATGAAATGTCCGTTGAGTTAATTAGTCCATGACCTGAGTTCTATCTGTTATAGTGGACACTCAGGACAGGAAAGGTGGTGTGTTACATGGAGATTTTTGGCACCAAAGCCAGCTCAGTTTGGGTCACTGCTGCACTTGCACCGCTTCTTGTAAGGCTCACCCTGCACTTGTGGTGGTTCCTGCTGTAGTACTTCCTATTAACGTACAACTCAATCATAGGTTACAAAAACTTAAAGGTATTTCCCATTTTCACCTCTGGACCCTTTGGACACTGCAGTGTACTCTTCCCCTTACCTCTGCTCCAGCATGGACTTAGTAATGGGCCATAGCCTCTTCAGGGGTATACCTGCTGCAGCCTGGATTTATCCACGGCCACAGATGCTTTGAGGTGTACCTGTTCTGGTGTGGGCTTATCCATAGCCACAGATACTTCAAGATGTCCTACTCCCACATGGACTTATCCATAGGTCCAGTCCCTTTGACTCAAGTTCACACTGGAGCCTATCCAGCACAGCAGCACAGGCACAGCAGTGATGCCCTGGCCATCGGCCAGCCCAGGCATATGGCCATTGCTGTTATCTAAATGCTCCCAGGCAGAGCTGGGTGAGATGATAAGCCCTACAGCAAACAACAAGAGCAAAATGCAGCACTTAAAAGGACTAGAGTCTAACATACAGCAAGGCAAGCAAGCCCCATGGCAAGCACAAGATCCTGAGAGTAAATACCTAAACAGCTATAATAGCTAGAAATTGTCACCCCTCCAGTCAAATCTGTCAATATCTCGAACCCTCTGAGCCCCTCACTGGGCACAAGAAAGGACTGTTCTTGGGTGGACGCACAAAGTGTCTCCAAAGGTTTCTAAAATACTGCCACAACGTGGCTGGATTGTCATTACAAGCTCTTTTACCTGTTTAAAATATGTTGTTCTCGAGAATTTTTCAACTTGAAAAGAAATTAATTTCTATAGTTAAGGCATCAAGCTGCAACAAGATAGAAACTCTGACACTCACACATTCAAAGCATTTCAATGTCAGTTTATTCTACAGGATGATACAGGTACCAGCAGAAGATAATTCCTGATTCCTCAGAGCCAAATTTAAAGTTAAACCAGGAGAGACAGTGCCTTCTGTGTGAAGTGAAGAATGAACTTTAGACTGCACATTAACTTCATCTAACTTTTAGACAGGAAGGGTTAGAGAAGATGAATTCCAACCATCATGGCTGAGAACATCATCCTATGCCAATAACTGAGCATGGATCCATGTGATGTTAGATGGGAACAGAGCTTGTGCCACATTTGATATTGATTCCAGGGTCCTTGGTTTAAATTCACTTGGCAAGTCAAGACTCATCTCCAGCACTTTTCAGAGGTTTGAAAGATTTTATTCCAAAAGGTATTTTCTTCCATTGCCCTTTTATTTGAAAGTACCCAAACTAGCAACGTTTTTAAAATGTGTACATTCAGCAGTAGATGGCACTATGAAGTTTCTGTCTTCTTAATTATTCTAATATAAAATAATATAAATTGTTATGCAGATACATTGGAAAGAACTTCATCAAAATGTTCTTAATATTCATTCCATTATCTAAAAATATGGCCAGAACTTTCAGTTTTTCTATAATTAAAAAAAAAAAGCACAAAAATATTTTAGAATAAATTCTGATAATAAAATAAATGTTTTTCTAGATATTATTGTTGAGAAAAACCTAATGCAAGAACAGGAACAATGAGAATGTCTAATATAAAAATAGGCAACTAATAACATTTTTAATTACTTGTGTCATGGAAAGCTCTCTATACTCTTTGTTACTCTTCAGTGAAGTACCACCACATGTTCTTCTTGAAGGTACTACTTCAGCAACTTCAAATTTCCTGCAAATTTTATCTATCTTGTTTGCAGATAAGCTGTAATATTGCAGTAATCGGTGTCAGTACATATAGACTAGGCATTTTAAGTTATGTAGGGTAAAACAACATATATTAACAGGAAGAGAGCAAATGGAAAAACATTTGGATTTTTCTGTGCTTGGCCAAAAGTTCACATTTACAAGTGGAGGCCAAAGCATTACACGTGGGCTCATATTCCTCTGTGTATACCATATGGCGATGTTAGTATATCCCAAACAATCTCCAGGGGTAGAAAGACACAACGTTAATTGAAAACATTTTCTTGAAACTGTCACTATACACAAAGCTATAGAAGGCAACTAACAAACAGCCTTTGTGTCCAGATATTTCAGGATTTCTAATCAAAATAACAATACTACAAAAGTATTGCTCCTACTTTGTCTCGGAAAGCTCCTAATGCCATGCACCTCATTCAAACGTCAGTGCCATATGGTGGGGATAGTGCAGTGAGATACAGCATTTTCATTAAGCTGATGGTTGCATGGCTGCTTTCTCATCAGAGATGAAGCACCAGTCTGCCTGAGCTCAAGGTGTGAAGATAAGGAAAGGGAAAAAAAAGAAATTAAGCAAGGAACACACATTAAATATACAGCCAATGCTCTTTTATCTGGCCTGGCCAGAAAGTGTCCTTGTCTTTTTTTTTTTTTTAAACCCCAGGCTCCAAGCAAGCTGTTTAGCTTTGCATACTATTTCTGCACTATGATACCATCTATGCCTATGCCTAAGATCCGTGTTTGCTTTTTTTTTACCTTTCTGTTAAATAAAGCATGTAGAAAAGACACCTTTATAGCTTCAGGGCAATTTTTCATGAACTGACATTGTGTATTACTCATTTTGTGAAAATGTGGTCTCTTGCTGTGTCTTTTACAATACCGAAAAAGCCAAAAGCTGGTGCTTAATAAAAACATAATTTGCAAGGAGCTGGCAGCAGCTGTACTCAAAGTTTTTTTAACTTGTGACAGCCCATTTGTGTTTCTCCAGAGTCTCCAACAGAGTCCTTTCAGTTGGATTCAGCTGGGTTCACTTTTAGACGACAGGATAAAGTGGTACTACAAAAATAATACATAGGAATATACTTAAAATGTTGCTGCTGGTTCTCCATTACACCATGCATTTTCCCCCACAAGGAAGCAAAGCCATAGCATCATAAGAGTTCCTTCAGCATACCTACTTCTTTCAGTAAAGTGGCACCTGTCCTGCTTAGACCTCTGTGATATGTTTAGTCACTTCATGGATGTGTTTTAACTGAACTTTCTTTGTAAGGGAAGTGCTTCCACTCTATCTAGTACAGTTATCAAACATGCATAAAATAAATCTACTTACATTACAGGTTCTTCTTCCTTCAAAGGAATATATCAATTTCACATAATTACAGCAAGCAATATCTTTAAGTAGACACCCACCCGCAACCTGATGGTGCCAAGATTTTTTAAATTATTGCATATTTATCAAATGTATACACTCGTGGTAATTTTTAATTTTTAAAGCCACGCTCTTGTACCTTGAGGAGCAAAAATGAAAATGAGATCTTCATACTAGCCCTGTTTTACGTTGTCAGGTTGCACTAACATGGCTGAACTGTTGTGAATACCGAAAGCAGGCTTAGTGCCAGTCTGAGAGACACTACAGCAGCTCCCTGGCTGACAGCCACAGAAGCTAGATAAGCACCTGCAAAGGAATAGTTAGATCCTCTGTTATGGTTCATAAGTGTCCTAATTTTGTGCTATTTGGTTATATTAGATCATTCAAAGTACTCTCAGAAATAGACTCAAGGAATGACAAAGAAAGGATCATTTGAAAGGTGTATATATGGCCATGTACTGTCAGCAGCCTGCCAACACAATGGCAGCAGTCACACCCTTACAAAGCCGTATTCGCTGTGTGAATGGATTAACGGTTTGACTGCTACTTGTTATTTCCCAGTGGAATTCAGCTTGCTCTCTGATTAATGACATGTACCAAATGATGAGAAGTCATTTAAGATAAAACGCTCCAGTAATTTGAAAACTATGACATCGGGGTAGGGATCCAGGCCCGCTCTAAAGCATTCCCTTCTACTTTGAGGTGTGCTGTGGCAGGTGTTTTCTGTTATGCGTGAGGAACACGGTATGTTGTTGGATGCATAGTAAATAGCTGGAGAAGCCAAAAGGCTGACAAAATGTTACCAAGACCGGTTACCACACAGGCGATCGGCAGCTGCGCTAAGGCACAAGGCGCCGAGCCACCACCGCTCCCGAGGGCGTGTGCGGGGAACACCGATGCCTGCCCGGTTGGCCGCACCCAGGTGCCGCTGGCCGTTACCGGGTCCAGATCCGTGGGGAGGCAAGGGCAGACGGTCCCGGGCGGCGAAGCAGCAAAAGCGCCGGGGGCGG
>VWZY01010415.1:54012-93372 GCA_013399075.1 Chloroceryle aenea
CGCAGCCCCCGGCGTGCTCGCGCGCCTCTCGGTCCGTCCTCGGGTGAGTCACCGCAGGTTTCCTTCTGTTGCAGCGCGGCTGACCCTTCGCGGTCTCCCCGCCGGGGCTCTGTCCCCGCTGGCGCGGGGGCCGGGCCGGGCCGGCAGGAGCTGTTGCACAATCATGCACTTCCCCGGGGCGGCTTCGGGCTTGGTTCAGCCTCTCAGTGATGAGCCCAGGCATGGGTGACTCTGGCCTCGGCCTGCAGCGCTGGTGAGGGGCCGTGACCGAAGTGCCCCCTTAGCGACTCAGCCTGCTGGAAACGCCTCTCGAGAGGATTGAGCCACCGCGCTGCTCCGGGGTTTTGACACCGGAGGCAGTTAAGTCTTTGGTGGTCTCCAAAGCAAATCTCTCCGAGGCTTATTTGGGTGTATTTATATTTTGTACTCGTGCTGCGAAGCTTCTTATTTGAAAGCCTGGGGAAGTTCAGGACTTCAGTATTGCGGACAGGTTGCACAAGAGTGGGGCGAACAACTGGAAGTGTAATTGGACTTACATTTAAACTTACGTGATCATTGCGTGTTTTCGTTTGGCTTTTAAAAGGGAAACATATTCTTATCCACTAAGTAGTAGGTTTAAAGAAGTAATACTTGAAGCTTAATCCGGAGCTGTTTTAATTCTTTTAATACTACTGATTTAAGCCTCATGAGTTTTGAGGCTCGTTCAGTGTCTGTCAGTACAATATATGCAATGCAGTAATTTCTTTTAACATTGTTTGTCCATCCTTTAGGATATATAAGTGGGTACTTCCTACAGGTAACATACCATTACCAGTGGATATACCTTTTTCTCTTCATTGAATGCTGCTGCTTTTCTGTTTTAGGCCGCTTGTAGCTGTTTTTCTAGCTCCAGGTAGCATAGCTGTGACCTCAACCTTGCCTTCTCGATTTCTTGGAAAATACTGCAACAAAAAAACAGGCTCTTGGCCCGTGCTACATAAACGTCCTGTGAACTTCTTTTTCCATGTAGTGTCCAGTTATGGTATTTTTGCTCTCCTTTCTGAGAGGCTTGACAGACTGAGTCCTCTGAACCTGCCTTTGTACATTCTTGTCCAATCCACTGTGACTTCTTTGCCAGCAAATCTACCTTCTGTTACTTGCTTGCCTACTTTGTCAAACTCTTTCTTCCAAGACACCTGTTGCAGTTTTCCTGCACTCAAACAGCTGCTGGTTTCTTCTCTTGCAGACACAGCCTGAAAAGGCACTGCATTTTTTTTTTGGTAGCAAATGATTACCATTTTTGACATATAGTTTTAATTGTATTTATTTGATGGAAAATTCAAATAGCCTTTCTCATGAAACGTTTACTTAAAATGAGAGGTGGGGAACGGTCTTCATTTAGCCCTTTGGCATTTGCAAGTCAGTGGATGGGAAGTGTGTGCACTTGGCAATTACAGTACAAGCTCTTAGTCTTTCATGTGCCTTGTAGCAATTGTAACACTGAAGGTGCATATGAAGGATTGGGATTGATCTAGCTCCTGAAGCAGAATGTAAAGCAGCCACTTTCAGCTACACAGTTCTGTGGGAGTTAGCAGTGCTACTGCTTTCAGTACTTGTGGAAAAAGTATTACCTTGTACCCCTGCCTGGTAAGGGGACACACCTCTGTATGCAGAGATGAAATGGGATGTTATCTATTAAAGACTAATACCACAGACATTAAAGCAGCTAGGAAAAAAGAAAGCAATGGAACAAGTGTCGAGAAGTTTCAAATCACACTTGTGAAAGCATGATATTCTCCTACTAGCTATTCTCAACAAATTTTAAGTTGGTGAGTTTGCTTGTAACCTTGTAAAACAATTCAACAAGCTCATCAGTTATTAAATTTTGTGCCTTACAATGCAAAAATAGCAAAAATGATTCGCTTTCCAACACAAAGAATGAAGCTCTGGGTTCTTGGGCAGAAGCAAGACCAACTGGCAAAACCAAGTAGGCAAATCATTGGGTGCCTGTGTATCAGTTGGGTTTTTTCTACCTAGAGGATTGCCATAAGGAGTCTCCAGGTCTTACTGTGATCCCTTCAGTCTAAAGGGCTTTAAAGAGGAATTATGCATACTTTTTTTTAATGATATGCTGCATTAAATTTTCAAGTGAATGTTTTTTTTTTATTCCCTAATGGCTTATCTTTTCCACATGAGGTAGATTCTGTAGGCAAAGATAAACGAGGGCATTGCTCAGGCCTGTCAACGGGGCTTTGGTTTTGTTTGTGTTTTTTTTTCTTGATAAATGAGGTTTAATAACCTTGTTGATATAGGAATATCTGTAGAAATACCTATGTATGCGGGTAAATTTTAATATAAGAACAATGCATTATACCCACAATATAGTCTAGATACAGTATATAATACTAAAATTATGGCCATTTTGAGGAAGTAGATGAGAGAATGTGACAAGCTCTATCTTAAGTAAAAATGCATTTATTTTGAGTTTGTGCTCACCTTGATATCCTGCTGCACTGATAGAGCTGTCTTTCCTTCAAAATTCACACAAAGTATCTTTCAGTGAAGCCAGTTGCAGATGTAATGCAATGTAGTATTTTTGGCTGAAATGAATGTAGACTAGTAAGAGCAGACTGTGTCAGTCCCTTCATGAGAACAGCTAATTGGTCACTGTTGTTACTGAGGTAAACACCCCTTATATGAACACCCTTCTTTAGTTTGTCTTTAAAATGTACTAGGAATTGACAGTTATATTGGAAATTGATGGAAGTGTGAGAAGTTAATTGCCCCTGACAATTGAACTTGAAATTGTTTGTGGTTAGCACTGAAAGCTGGAGAAGAACTTGACTTTGAAAGTTTGTTGGGAAATGTTTGAAAGAGACCAAACTGGAAAAGAACAGAACATTCAGTGTAAGCAGAGGGCAGCTGGATGATCTCCTGTGCTTTAAAGAACTTGAGACATTTTTATAGCACTGTGTGGGTGGTTAGGAAGGTTTGTATACACTTCCCACCAATGTTCACGGGCAAGAATAAATTTTGTCTCTGTCCCTTTTTTATTTTTCCTTTTCTTTTTCTTTATTTAATTAAAAAAAAAATAGGTGTAATACTTACCCTGAATAAGAATGCAGCAGGTTATGCATAATCCTGAAGGACAAAGATGTTGTTAAACATGATTATTGTATCGTTGCACCTGAATACCCTTCTGTTTTCTCTTCTTCCAAGTTCTGTATCTTAAATTTGCAAAGCAGAAAAATACGTGTTTAAGTATTACTACTTTTGTGATCCTCACTGAAATGAATGTGGCAATAGCATATTGAACATGCTTTATTTTGTTAGATCTCGGGTAGCTGGAAGGTTCAGACAGTGACAGTAAATGATGCCATGTATGCCCATGCCTATAACACTGGGTGTGTGCTTCACTGGAAAGAAGGAATTTATTTGATTTTTTTGTATGTGGAAGAATACTTTTTTCCTTTTTCTTTTTTTTGTTTGTTTTTTTTTTCCCTTTGAAATTATAAAGATAAGCTTTAAAATGACGAAACCATTCACTGAAATAAGGCCAATTTGTGAAAGTGTGATCTATTTGCAATGATTTTGTTGGCTGAGGCTGGTGCAGTACAAGTCCAGGCAGTAACCTGTTGGCATGAATTAAATATTAATCCCCTGCTGCTGTGCTTGAGTTGCAGCCAGCAGAAAGTCCTACAAAGTCTTCAGGTTAATCACCTAGTTAAAGTTTGCTTTGGCTTCCATCTCCTTCCAACCCTAAGTAACCTATTATTTAATATAGCACATTCCTAGAGAACTTGAAAGGGTTTGAAGTCTGTTCAGTATTCTGGTACTGTGTATTATGACAAAATTGTGCCAAAAGAATACAGTGTGTTGGCCAGATTAGTTCTTTTTTTTGGTAATAATTTAGTTTAACTGTTTTGGAAACACCTGATCTGCTACCTATGCAAGTTGTTCTATGCTGATCAGTGACTAGTCAGGCAGAAGGAGTTTGAAGTCATGACTTTGGATATGTGTTATCAAAAGATGACTGATAGACAATGAACTGAAATACTGCTCAGGATTGCTCAACAGTAATACTTTTATGGTATATTTGTTTTATTGAGGTAAACAATTAAATCAGCCAGTAAGAAATGAAGGCAGCAGTGGTATCTGTGGTGTATAAAACTGCTTTAAACTGTGACAGGCTTATCTGAAACAAGTACCGGCAAATGTGTTTCAAGTGAATATAGGCATTGTGTAACTTTATTTTCCCTCCCCAGTAACTGCTTTCTGTACAGGGAAAGCAAAGCCAGTGACAGTCACATACTAATTAACAGTAGCAAGAAGTTAATGGGTTGTATAGCACTGAGATATTGGAAGAGTATTGCTCTCTGCAGCACAGTACTGAAGCAAGCACAGGGACAGCTCTGTCTCAATTTCTTTTGTTTCAGTGACTTTTAGATACACAATTCTTAATTTTTCTTTACCTTTTAAAAATAAGGAAATAAAATACATTCCGCAGCATAATATCTTGCTTTAATATTAGTTGATTTTTACCTTGATGTGCATAGTCCATTAGTGCCTGTTTCAAAAAGAAACAGTGTCTGTTGCAAATAGAAACAAAGCCTCTCTGAACCATCTATTTAAATTAAATATTAATTGGGCACTATACATTTAAATTAAATATTAATTTGGATAACCAAGCAGCCTGTAACAACATCAAGTAAGGATAAACATTTTTTATTGACTGCTTTTCAGAAGAGATTTGTCTCCATCTTACAAAGTATCTTGTTTTCTGTCTTTAGGCATTTTGAATTTTTGGTAAAATATTTGCCTAGTTTCCTTTAACTGACACATTGATTTTTTTTTTGATTTTTTTTTTCCTGAGTGTTATGAGCTTTGTGTCTGGCTCTTAATTACTATTTTAATATTCACTTTAAAAGAATGAAGTTAAGTGTTTTGATATGTTGATCACAGAGATGTTGGAAAGCTCATAGGAGTTAATATGAGTGTTAATAACTGGAAGTTGTTGCTGCTTTACCAGCAGAGTGTAACTGCTGCTCAGTGGTGTATTAATACTCCTTAGCACAGTTGCTAACTGGCAAGGCTGTGGCAGAATGGGTATAGCTTAGAAGTAACACTTATGTGGGGCAGTTTATGGTCAGACAGATCTGGTTGAAGGTTTTCATTTTGTCAGCTTAGATTTCTGTTGTTGACCTGATTAGCTGCAGTTTTTATACTGGGAAGAAGGAATATAAAAGTGTTTATTTATAAAAGTGTTTATTTTTAGCTAAGCTATTTTAAAGGTGCTGTGATTAATTTTTCATATCCTTATAGTTAAACTAAATTTCAAGAAATAGGTTGTTGTTGATGGTGTTGCAGTACTGAGGGTGTTGAGACCACCCAGTTGTGTACTTGTCTTACAGAGTCTTAAACCTTTTAGTCCAACTTCTGCAGTATTATGAGCAATGCAGTTGAAAAAGAGAAGAGAAAGGAAAGGAACTTCCTTTAAGTTTGCTGCAGCAACAAGTTATGTAAGACCAGTTTGAAACCATCTCTTTGAAACCTTTTAAGGAAGTATCTTCTGTATGACTATGAAACATAAAGATAACTTTCCCCTCCTTGCCTCCACGTTTGTTTTGCAGTTGCAAAGTTTTATTGCTGTTTGCTGTATTGATTTTATATGCTGCAGACGAAGTCTGCATACTTGAGAAATTGCTTCAGAAGGACCTTGGTTGATAGCCTGCCTTTAAGAAGAGGTTTGGTTTATGATTAAGGGATTGCTGGTTTGCTGTGTTTGAAATTCATGCCCACTAAATGTTGAAACAGTGACTGAGTTTTATGAAAAGCTGCTGTGATTTTGATTTGTTTCCTGCTCAGGTCATCACCGCCACTGAGCCATAAGGAGCTATGATAGAAAGATCCTGGGGGGATGGGGGGTGTCCATTTGAGCCCTTGTGGTAAAATTAGTACTTCCCACTGGTAATAGCAATAAGTAGGAGCAATTCTTGTGCTGCTTGGGCTGTTGGAAGGTCCTCCTTCAGAATTCCCAGGCAGCACACGGTCAGTGCAGGTCTGCCACTCTGGGTGCTGCCTGCTCCCAAGTGAGATGGCGATTCTCTCTGTCTGCTCTGCAGCTGGCACTCGTGTTTTGTGTCTCCTGGACTCTTGGCCGTTTCTTCTTTCTGTTTTCAGGAACTGATTGCGTGAGTTATGTGCTGTTGGATAAGAAGTCTGAGTATTGTCTTAAACTGGGGTATTTCCAGTTAGGTTGGTTGCAGTTTTATGACTAGATGACATGTTCCACAATCAGCTGGTAATAAAATGATGGGCAAAGAGAGCAGCAGGGGTGGGCAGGAAGCTTTGAAGGGTGGTACAGCTCAGCTCATGTGCATAACAGTTTATGGCTGGAAGCAGCTTATGGAGACTTCAGTGGCAGAGGTCAACAAAGACATGTCTGTCAATGGGAGCGTTCCACCGCAGCTTGTTAGACTGATACTTGTCTTGTCTGCTGCCACAGAGGTAGTGACAAATACGTATACACCAGCACAGATAGTATAATCCTTAAGTATGCTTGGAACAAGTCTACTGTAGACCTCGATGCAATCTTCTGTGAATTATTTGGCATGAGAAGCGTGAACGTATAATTCAGTGTTATAAAAGAGAAAATATTTGTCTTTTTTTTTCTACAGTAGATGGGTTTTGAGCAGATCTGTGCCAGCTGAGGGATTTCTGGAATACTGTCCCACAGGTATTTGTAAAATAAATCAAGTAAAACTGAGCAAACTTTTGAAACAAGTAGGCTTTAAGATAACTAAGGATGAAAATGGAGGTAATGAAAATGGTAATATTAAAATAGTATAATATGAAAAAGCAGAAATTCTGTTTGAACTAAGTCATAACTTCTGATAGCTGGTCTTCCAAATTATTTAAATTGAATTATCTGGCTATGGAAATGCCCACCATGTTTAGGTGCCTCATAGCTGTGTATGCTGTAAAAAGAGAGACAATTACAGCAGAGTGACTTCTGATACTGTGCTTTCTAATTTCATTTTAGTATTTGAACTATTACAGCTATATTATCAGGTCAATTCTTCAACTAGTATAAATTGTTGAGACTCAATGGAACGTTACAGTTCTGTGGTGTGTTTTTCAGCTTGATCTGTGATGTTTCATCTGCCACTTCAGGAGTGTAGTGTGCACCTACCTGTCTTGGGAATCCTGGCTCAGCTGGTAACCAGTGCCAATATCTCTAATCTTCTGAAGTTTCTTTTTATTAGGAAAATGAAGAATGGAAGCCACTTACATAGTGAAACTTAACAGAGAGCTTTAGTTTACTCTGAAAAATCTGTTCAGGTCACAGTCACAGGATTATTTTAAATTCAAAACAAACTTTGGGATTAGAGTTTTTGATAAATTGTGTGTTTGTGTGTCAGAAATTATGAACAAGGTCTTATAAAATGCAAATAGTAATGACAATTAACAGTTCATAGCCAACTCTTGAGTAGTAATTTACCCTAACAAGATCTGTCTCATCTGAATTAACTGTGCTATAGCACAGTTAGTGCTATAGAGTCCTGCAATTTTTACTGGTAATTTGCTATAATCTGATTTCCACCCCATACCATGTCCATTCCCCCCCTAAGAATTTACTGAGGCATAAGGAAGTAAAAAGTGTTTTGGTCAAAGGCAGAAAACTGTTTAAGATCCAAGCCTGACATTTTACTTGTGAAATAAGGAAATACAGAATGCAAATTATTTTCTTAACCTTTTGGTCAACAAATTGATTTTAATTACATCTGGGAAGTAATCAGATCTTCTGTCATGTCTTCTCAAAACAATCAGCTGTGAATGCTGAGTTTGAGACCCTCTGCTGAATACAGTGTACTGTAATGACTTGCACACTGCATAGCCTCCCTCTCGTATTCAATGCTGGTAACCTTGTTAGAATGCCTGGACTGTGCTTGCTGCATACGGAATGAAGAGGTATACTGACATTTCTATTGCTTGTGGTGGTCTTGGTTTGGCCATCGGAGGTGCTGGTAGGGTGTGTGCAGGGACACGCACTAGGGATTGGCCTCTTTTGTTTTCTTAGGTACATCTGCCCATTGAATCCAAAGGCTGAAAGAGGTCTCCCTGTGGGGATCGGCTGTCCAGGCGGTGGGCCTGCTGTGTGCTCCACGTGGGCAGACATGGAAGCCCCAGTGAAAGTGGTGGGCGGTGGAAGCTTTTGATTTGGATGGAAGGTTGTGATTGCTGATGGTTGAGTTTTGGGAGTTTTGTTGGGTTGTTTTGAGGCTATTAATTCCTGCTGCTATATAATTTGATAAGAGGTACAAAAGCATTTACCTACTTTGGTGCATTAGAAGATGAATTAGCTCCTTTTGCTTTCAGAGCTTTTAAATTTAATACTACATAAGACTTTAAAAATTAAGGGCAGGACTGCACCTCACAGAAGCAAAGCTTTAGTTTTGTACACACACTGTTGTTCAGTTTTTCAGTGGGTTTACTTTTTTTAAGTAAAAGCTGTCATTGTGTACAAGCCGAAAAAATTGGCAGGTGGACACCTGACACATTGGCCCTTCTTGAGCTTTCTGGCATAGTTGTTCAACTTTGCAGGACCTTGAAGTGGAAGAGCTTCCTGAAACCTTTGTGGTAGTTGATGAGTTTTGGCAATAGCTTTTTGCTGAGATATACATGATTTACAAGTGCTTAAGAAAATTAGTAAAATCTATCCTTGCCTCATTCTATGAAAAAAAGAACTCGCAGCTTGTATCTCAGTGTGGCTGGAGGAAGGGGAAAACCTCTACAAGCTACTTTCATGCAAATTAAATAACTATTTCTGTGTGTTTCATGTAAATAGAGGGAGAGCTGCTTTTAGTCATCAATGCACAACTGAATGATTTTGTTATTCACGGAAGCTTTCCGGTATGTCATAATGAAGGCTGTGCAGGCTGTTTAATAACATTTAACCATTAATTAGTTGTTTGGAAAGATAGTGTCACCTCTGCAAAAATTTGCCGTACTGGGCCTCTTCCTCACGTCTGTTACAATCCTGTATTGTCTAGTGGTAAGAAGTTGAATAGCAAGAGGTTTTTTGTCCTTTTTTTCTTTCTTTTCCCTTAAATAAATAACCCTTGCAAGTATATTTGAAGCTGAACTCTGGGGGGGAAATAAATAAATAATTTCAACCCTGCTTGTTTATTCAAAACTGTGAACCAACAATAAATTCCCAGCATTATCTGTATAAATTATGTGTGTGAAAAGTGCACATTAATTGTAAGACTGATCCACAAAGGTATTTAATACCAGTGGTCCCCAGACTGCAGCAGGAGGTTGGCACCTACATATACTCTTCCAGACACGGGCTGACGTAATACAGAGCACGTCACAGGTGACCACCTCTGAGGCAAACTGTATTCCTTGCCACATACCTGTATTCTTAAGCTTTTATTCTTAAGGTAGTACCTCTAGACTGATGAATTGTTTGCGTGGCAAGTTCCCAGAGTTTGAAAGCATCCTTGCTTTTTTTGTCCACTTAACTCAGGAGAATTTCCATGATGCAGCCTTATTGAGTAATGTCAGTGTTTGTGGAGAAGGGCTGATGGATGATGTATGCTGGCAGGACAGTTAGTGAACCTCATGGCTTTTTAACCCACATAGATATTCCAGTTGCTTGTCACTGTAGCTTGGCCCATGGACAACCATGTAAATTGCTTGTGAGATCAGTGAAGTGAAATTTAGTGGGCTGTGCTTGTAATACTAGAGGTAGGCTGTTTCCACAGCCAGGCTGTCGTGCAGCTGTAGTGACCCACATCTTGCCCAGCGATCAGCAAAATGACAGCTAAAAATGGGACTTCACAGTAAGATCCTAGTGCAGTGAAAATATGTAGTACAAGAAAGGTTCTCAATAATCCTGGAGGGTATTTTGACCCATGTGCACACAATGGTTTCATGTTTGGCTTGAAACAGGCTTTTCCCAAAAGTGTGTAATCCTGATGAAGTCAAAACAGTGGCTAATAGGTTCTAACTCAAGGTTAATACAACCTAATAAATAAGGTATTTGCAGTTTTGTTCAGTTCTTTTCTCTCTTCCCATGTTCATCTTTTTTGATTTGTTTCACTGGACATGAGAGCATCCTATAATTTGACTGGATCATGTTTCCCAGATGACTGAGCCATTATTATGAACAAATCCTCTTGTAGATAAACTAATGAGTAGCCTTTGGCAGTGTCTGCACACAGAACATGCCTGGCTGGGTGCAGCAGGAGAGCTTGAAGGTAATCATTTAACAGGTAATTTTTTTCCAAGAACTGTAGACTCAATATATAAAAGTAATTGGGACAGAAAGGCTTTTGTATTCCTATGGTTAAAAGATCAGCAATATTTTTAGATGCTGTATTTTTGTTGTTATTTGTTTACATAGAGGGTAAGGATTTTTTTGTGTTGCAGTATAAATGACAGAATTCCATAAATGCCCATTTTTTCTTCTGATGGAGTTAACTAGGAAGGAAAAAAAGGCCAAACATAAATAAAGCCGTTAAGACTAGCTTTTCCAGAAATGAAGTAGACTTCTCCCTGAGATGGCTGCTATTTGACTACCTTCCAAAATGGAGTGAAGCTGTGCAGTACGTGGTGATTGGACAACAGCTAGAAAGTCAGCTGCAACAGAATCACTCGCTTTACTTGCAGGGGCAACACAGCAGGGTTTTGTTGATGTATTGAGTATGTAAAAACAAATAGACAGCCTAGCCCACTCTTTTATAAAAAACAATCCCATGTTTTTCCCAGCCTCCCAATTTCATTATGCAACTGCTGTAATAGATTGTAACTTGAATACTTATTAACTTGGCGTGCTTATTGATTTAATCCTTTTGTAATGCTCAAATGCAAGGTAGGTGAAAGTATTAGTAAATAAAAGGCTCTGCTAAGTTGGAAGAGGGATTCAGAATTTGAGTAGAAGGGACCACAACACTATACCAGCCAAATATACTGTAGAAAAGTGAAATTTAGATTAACACAATATAATTAAGACCAAAAAAGAGAAGAATGGAACCCATCGAACTGAAACAGTAGAGCTTGGAAAATGTGCAAGATTCACTGCTTTTAGAAACTGATGTTTCAGTAAGTACTCTGGGATGTCAAGAGGTTTTGGACTAAGTTTGAAGTGGGTTGACATACATGACCATTTTTGGCTTTTTGCTTAGCAGTCAGGGTAGCGCTTGTAAGTAGGGGCACAGTTGTTCAAGAAAATCATCGTTATCAGCTTGCAACATTAGATCCCATTCAGTCCCTTCCTTTAGGCTAAAGCAGAAATAGGGGAATTTGTAGCAGATACAATTCCTGGCAGATCTGGCTGCGGGTACTGGAGAATAACTTCTGAAAAATTGGATATTGTGCAAAGAAAATAAGTGCCAATGTCAAATATAAACCTTTGCTTTCTCTAAGCCATGCAGTTGATGGTGGGTTTAGGATGCCTTTTTTTATTATTTTTTTCCTCCTGTGTGGTGGTTCGTTTTTTTTTGGTTGTGGATGTTTTTTGTTTTTTTTTGTTCCTAGATGTTGAGGCAGGCTCACTCCTGGGACCATTCAACACTGGAAAACGCGTGCTCTATGTTAAACTCCATTATTTTAAAGCTACCTTCTAAAATATGTATTGGTTAAACAATTTAGAAAAACACAGCTACTTCTGGAGTGTCTGAGATAAAAGCATGGAACAGGCTTCTGCAAAAAGATCTTCAGCACTGAGCAGGAATCTCCTGATCTGTGCAGACTGAATGTGGTGGGAAAATGAGAAATTCATGTATTTCTGACTCCAGAGATTAATGAGCCAGAGAGGAGAATGTTGCTCCTAGTGCTGTGCTCCAGGCTGGGAGTGCTGTGAGGCTCTCACGCAAGTTCAGTGTCTTAAAGAGTTTGGATTGATTGATTTTGCAGAAGAGGAGAAAACTGTTGTCAAAGTGGAGAAGTAATCTGCTCTAAAGAGCAGATGTCCCTACTTTTCTTTGCTGTCTTTCTGATGAGGGTATGTTTCTCTACCTGATGCAGTCTTGTGCTACTGTAAGCATGAGGACTTTGTAGCTTCTAGAGGTTAAGTGACATTCGTACATTATGGGACCATAACTAGCCTGCAACACTGATTCTTTATGGGGGTTATTTCCTTGCTCACTTTACATCCTTCAGGCTTAAAGAAACCTTCTTTTCACTATTACTGGAGAATGTATGAGGTGTATGTTTTCCCTGTCAGTCTGAAAAGCTTGCTTGCCCTAGGATATATCATATGGGAAAACAATCACGTTGGGAGATGTACAGCTCTTAGTCGTAGCTTTTGTTGATACCATTCCTGGAAGATGACACTTCAGGTGAAATACATAAATCATCCACTTCTCAGAGGAGTTATTTCTGGAGTGAGAGATGGGAGAGTAGGTGGGTCGTCTCCAGAATAGTACTTGTAGGAAAAGATTGTCCTGCCAGCCAGGGACTCTCCCAGTCTTTGTCAGGATGTTGGCCAGACAAGGCTCATAGTGAAACTGTCTCAAGAATTATGGACAGTCCAGTCAAGGAGTTTTTCAACTAACCTAATTTATATGAGTAGATTCTGACAATTTGACATTTACTAGAAGAGTCTGCTGAAATACAGTGGGAGATACAGTCTGAAATATGAGATGTGTGTTAGGAGAAAGCAGAGGCTAAATACTTTAGCATAATGAAGTATCAATACTACTTCTGTTCCTGGCCTGGCAAAGCATTCTAGAGGATTTTTCTTCATCAAGATAATGAAATTTGCCTACAAACTCGTATGTTTCAGGGGCTGAGCTTATCTCATATGTCTCTGTTAGGGCAGAGGAATGTCCCAAAACACACGGTCAGCATTTTTCAGCAGGTTTATATATATATATAGACATGGAGTGGAAATTCCCTTACGCCATCAGCTCTTTAAAGCTGAGGCTTTCCAAACCTTTTAGAGTCCTTTTCCAGGTAACTTAGCCTGCCAGGCCTTAAAAAGAGATTGCTGACCAAGATCTTGGGTGTCCAAAGACTCTTTAGTGCCAGGAAGATAAAATGGGCATCAAGAAGCAGAAAAAGGTGAGTTTAGTATCAGTCCAGTAACACCAGTAGTAACTGGCATCCCCTCCCACCCACCCATGCACTCCGTTTCCTCCTAATTGCCTGCAAGGTCCTGGTGAAGAATGTGGGACAGCAGGCAGCTCCACAGGGCGGTCAAGGATTTGACCTTGTGCATTCAGAAATCACAGGTTGCTGTCATGTGGCTGTGTTTGACAGCTGCCTGTTCTGTCACATTTCCAAATCCTAAATCCAGACATCTGAAATTGCTATTGTACCCTTCTGCCCTCGAGTGTAAATAGCTTCTGCAGTTCCCCTTTCCCCATTCTTCTCATAACTGCTGCTGCTTGTTCAATTTTTTCATGTCCTTACTGTTCCTGACACTCTCTTGAATTAACTTTTCAGTTTCCAGTTGTGGTAAGGTATTGAATATTATATGTCAGCTTTCAAAACTCAATTGCTTTAAAAAAAGTTAAGGTGTTGGGCTAACTTTACCTGCTTTTTGTGCTTTCTCTGAAGCATGAGGCTTATGTGTTCAGGGTTGGGTTTTTTTGTTTGATGGTTGGGGTTTTTTTGTGAGTTGTAATTAAAGAAGTAGCTTACCTTGAAAAAGATTTCAGGACCAAACTACTAGTTATGGTGATTTCAGAGATCATATGAAAGCATGTGATTTAAAAATAATTCTTAAAACCTACTTGAATAAAATCAGTTCCTCCTGAGGATAATGAGGGGGAAGACCTTCAGCTCTTGCTACCACTGCTGGTGCTTAAGTGGTAAGATGCTTCCAGCTCCTTCTCTTGCACTTGCTCTATTACTTATACCCCCCCTTCATTCAAGCCTTAGAGTATCTTAGACCCTTGATCCTTACTTCCCACACTTTTTAATTTTTTTTTAGTGCAGCAAAAATTTAAGGTGCTTTTTGTTCATAACTTCCATTTTCTGGAAAACAGGAATTGGGAGATACTTTACCATTTCTCTTTCTGTGAGTGAGCTACAGGAGTGGTTTCCAGCTTCTTGTGGAATGCTGGTCCATGCTCTGTGTGGGATGCAATAGCCATTGATTCTGCTCCTTCATTTACTCATGCTGGCATGTGCAATGGAGTTGGGTGCTAATGGATCCTGGGTGAGATTCTGCTAGTGTTAGCCTAATTTACCTTGCAAAAGGCATGACTTGTAGTAAATGCAGACCATTATGTGCTCTGTATTAAGGGGATAGCTAATAATGAGTTGAGCAGTGTCTGAGATAGCAGATTGTTGCTCTGCTTACACTTGGGCACTGGACCAGTGTTACCTGTAAATGGCTTATATTCCAAACAAACCCCACATCGGTCAGATAAACCAAACAGGAGTGAATTTAAAGATTCGCCTTTTCTTTGAAGCACAAAAGTCAGTCTGTGATAATAACGTGAAAACAGTCTCTTGGCTTTGTTTACCCTGTTGCAAATATGCTTGCTTAGAAGCAATAAGAGTTAATTGTCAAACCTGACAACGTAGTCAGATTTTTCTCATAAAATGTATAACAGACTCTGCCCAGATGGCAAATGTTGGTATGCAAATCTAAAACATGAAAATTGCCATTGGGGGACAGATGGTGGCTTAATGTGAATTGTTTAACATTTATGTTTATCTTATTAAAAGTGCCTTTATATGTCCAAACTAAGCCATCAATGTGGTGGAAGAACATACCACTAAATGAACAACAGAAAAATTCAAACCATGAGTACAAGGCACCTCCATCTTACATGCATCGTGGGAAAGCAAAACATGTCCTTATCTGTTGAGAGAAGTTCTTTATCTACAGAATTGTGAAGAAAATGGTATAAATAAAATCAAATCATTGCTTATCTGCTTGGGAAAAAAAAACCCAAGCTTTAAAAACGTACTGCTTTCCTGAAAGTTGGAAATGTTGGTAATCCACGCATTAAATACGTTAATGCCTTTCCCCTCGAAATGAACGTTGGTGCTGAGTGGGAAGGAGCCGAGCTCCAGGCGAGGCGGAAGCGTTGCGGGCACCGTCCCTCCCACGCCCCGATCCTTCCTCCCGCAGAGGAGCCCTGGCTCTTCCCGCACGGCTCTGCCAAAACCATCGGGTCCTCTGATGCAATCCAAGGAATTGCGCAACGGAGGAAAGAACAAATGGGCACTTGTGGCCTCTGTCACATGAGGGATCGCTGGTGCCCTGACAGTAAATATGCCTGATGTTCAGGGAAGTGGTTAGTGAGGCTCCAAAGGGCAGCAACGAGCCCTGGGTCAGATGAATCTTTCACAGGACTCCCAGCACACGTGCTCCAGTTCAGATGCGAAGCAGTGCAGGCTCATCCCTCCACACCTGAAAGTCAGAGGGTAGCTGTTGCACAGGCAAGAAGTAAAATACCTTTTAATAGCTTTAGTTAAACACTCCAGGCATCAAATAAAGTTATTTTTGTGATGCTGTCACGGGGGGGGAGCAATGCTTCAGTGATAAAACTAGAGTGCCTGCCCCTGTCTGTGGATAGCTCTGTGTACGTGTGCTCAACCAGGCAGAGGAATAACTTAAAGATGAAGTTTGTGGAGAGGCCGAAGGAACAAGATTGCAAAATACTTGGTTTAGACTGCAGTTTTTATTTTGTTTTATTTTTAGTTCTTTGCCGTGACTTCGTGCTGGGTTTATGATTCACTCCCTAGTGAATCACTGGTCGATGCTGACCCATTAACTTTGACCTGAGGCTTTGGAACAATGGCCAGATTTTTAATTTTTTTTAATTCTTGAAAAAGGCAGCATTACTAAAAGCATTGGCTGAAATTACAGATAAGTGTTAAGTGGTGGATTAATATCTAAGTCAGTGTGCTGTTTGATGATATTATATAGAAGCATATTGAAGAGAACACTTCCTTCGTGCAGCCTATTCAGGTGAAGAGTAATTATTTGAAGTGTTATTTGAAGTTAAGTCTAATATTGCTGTATTTGTAGAGAACTCCTCAGATTGAAAATAGGAGCACTCTTTTACCATTGATAATTTAAAAAATCCCAAACCACCGTTTTGGTTTTAAATGCCACAAACACAGCAGTGAAGTAAAATAAAAAAAAAGTGCTCGTGACAAGTCTCTCTCTCCAGCGTAGAGCACACCACCATTTAGCAAAGCTCAGCCCTTTGCCAAAGGTAAGCTACTGGGCTAAATGTGGGCCTTTGTAAAATGGTGACAGGAGCCAATCAATGCTGTCATATTTCTCAGACAGCCCAAGATCCTGAAAACCATCCAAGCATAATCATTCAAAAAACAATCACGCTTGATGAATTGATTGGTTGCTGCAGACACGCAGAGGTGATGCTGTATGGCCACAGCATTTTTGTTTTGTACAGCTGGTGTATTTGGAGAGATATTCCATCCCACAAACAAGGCAGCATCCAAAACTACTTATTTTGATAAGGAATATATCCAGGAATATGGCTGGAATTTTTAAAGCTGTTCCTTAATATTTTCTACTACAGTACATGTTTTTTCTGAAGGAAAACTTCGTTTTTGTACTTAATTTTTTTTTTTTTTTGGTAAACACATCTTCAGGTTTTTGTGATTTAAACAGCACTGGAGCGCCAGTTCTGCTATTTCTGTGCTGTAGGCTGTTGCAGCTCAGGGAGGAAACAGCTCTGTTAATTCACAGCTTCCTGCATTAGACACATACACACACACAAATATTTGGAGTCACATTTTTAATAGTGTCTTGTAAAGGAATAATTCAGAAGCGAGCTCTGTAATCCAGATCCTGCAGTTTTATCCAGAACATGCTGCAAATGCTCTGAGACTGGGAAACAGTTCTGAATCTGCTGCAGAAAACAGGGAGCAGCACAGTGAGCAGCTGGTAAACGACTGGCCCTTACTGAACCTCTACCATATTGCCATAGCTCCCGTTGCTGCTGAGCTTGATTAGTGGGGAGATCAAACATTGTCTTGGGCAGCCACTGTAATTATTTCAGGTACTACGTTGCTGGCTGTTAAAAGTGGAGTTTGGTCCCTCCCAGAAAGGTACATTCAATGTGCCTTAGATTGGGAATGCCTGCACTGTGTCACACGCATATTTTATGTAACATCCCAGTTCTAGAGAATAATAATTTCTTTAGTTACTAGTAGATGTAGTTCACGCCATGTAAATATAAGTGCTATTTTGAGTATAGAATTTCTAACAAAGAAATGAGAATGCTGGTTTGTTCAAATGTGGACTTTTGCTAAAGCTTTTTGCCATAACTGTTCTAGAGAAGTGACTGCTTTGAATAGCAGCATGGCTTGGTGTTCAGGTTACTTCTCTATTTACAAACAGTCTTTAGAGATAAGGGAATGTTTTAATTTGATATGATGGCAAAATAAATGTATCATGGGTGTGGGACAGCTAACTGAACCAGGAAAGTTATGTTTAAATTAAATGTAGTATTTTGTCTATTATTTGTAGTGTGCTAGTCTGATCAGAACACCCAACACTGAATGTTATTTTTGTGTGCTGCTGCTAACTTTAAGAATAATGAAATGTGCCATAAAATCAAAACTTCCAGGCACCAGCTAGAAATTGTTAGCTTTTACCCATCTGACAATTGTGTTTACCAGGTATTAAAAACCTGATGAGCTGGTGTCCAAATTGGTTGGTTTTGAGTGTTAGGGGATTTTTTTTCACAAAAGAAAATAGTCGAGACTTCAGCCCTTTAAAAATATTATTTGAAGAGTAAAAAAATGAAAACAATCCACTAACCCACTTCCCTGGCCCCAGATACTCCTTATGTAATAAACTCAACGAAATTGTAGCCAAATCAAACAGTATTAACCAGTTGTGTTTTCCTAAGCAGCAGAGCTTAATTTGTCTTCAGACACACAGGGTAGCTGATTTCCAAGACATTTAGGTCATTGCTAGCTGCCCGATAATGATTGACTCTGAGCCAGGCACCAACTGATTAGCAGTATCTCAGGCCTGTTGACCCCTGGCTTGTACTCAGCTGCTCCAAAACTACACATAGAACATCCACTTAGACTAAGCTTTATTTTTTTTTTTAATATTCTTAATAATTGGATTTAGTGCTACAGTGATGTTATTTCACTTGGTGACTTTGAAACCCAGTTATCCTCCAATTCTGAAGGCCTGTTCTGCTGATCTTTAAGACGAATACTTAATACCAGGAATGAACAGAAATATTTTAAAATACATTTTGCAGCATGAGTCTACATAAGTCTACCTGTTTAATACAGAAATTAAGAGCTTTGTTATTATTCTAAACCAGTTTTTCTGGGGAGGATGCTTGCTTAAAAAAGGCATTTCTATTACAGGACATGAACTTGATTGACATCCTTTGGCGGCAAGATATAGACCTTGGGGTGAGGCGTGAAGTTTTTGATTTTAGTCAACGACAGAAGGAGTATGAACTCGAGAAACAGAAGAAACTTGAAAAGGAAAGACAAGAGCAGCTCCAAAAAGAGCAGGAGAAAGCCTTGCTGGCTCAGCTGGAGTTAGATGAAGAGACTGGTGAATTTGTTCCTGTTCAGCCAGCTCAGCGCATTCAGTCAGAACACACTGAGCCACCAGTCAGTTTTTCCCAGGTAAACTCTAACGTGTTTGTGAGTGTGCTCAAACCTTTTTCCATTCACAGGAAGACCTAATGTTAGTGGTTACCTAAAATGAATTTGCATTTGTTGCTGTAATGGAAGATTTTTCAGTTATTCAAAGATGCAATAACATTTTTTTCATAACTTTCCTATTTAAGACTACACAGACTTCAAAACCAGAAGCAGAAGCCTTGTCCTTTGATGACTGCATGCAGCTCTTGGCAGAAGCATTCCCATTTATAGATGACAATGAGGTAAAAGTGCACAAATTGGTGGCTTCATGGGTGGTCTTCTAGGGGATCAGTTTCGTGTCTTCTCTTAGTAAGATTTGTCTTCAGTATAATACTAATTTGATACAATCTGAGGTTTGTCCTTGGGCTGACTCTGGCTGGAATAAGGCAGGCAGTGTAGGGGGCTGTCCAGAGGGAGTGGTACTCTCGTGTTCCTCCTGCGTACTGAATCCCGCCGCTGGGATGACTCGGTGTGTAACAGCAGCTGACCGCAGCCGGTGCACTTACTGCAAATAATGGTAGTGGATGTTGGCAGTTTGTTACAGTGAGCCTAGTGCTGCTCTTTGGAGCTAGTGCATTTGAGTTTCTTTATTGCCATGTGCTGACCCAGACTATTTGATGTGTAAGGATAAGCCCCACCAGTCAGTTTCCACATTTTTTGTAGTTTGTTTGGGTTTTTTTATCCAGTACTTAATATGAAACCACTTTCATGGGAATATTTTTTTATTGGCCCCTTATTTACAAAACATGTTTTAGGTAAGAAATACCCTTCTGTTCTACAGAAATGGTAAAACACTAAAAACCCAGGATTTTGCTTCTGAAGATTCAAAGTTGGTTTTTGAGTGGGATTTTTTAAGTGCTTGTTTAACTGTTGTTTTGGATTGGTTTTAATTTTTTTCTTTTTAAACACTCCAGGCTTCTTCAGCTGCATTTCAGTCACTGGCTCCTGATCAGAACAATAGCAACCCAGTCTTCATTTCCTCTGATCAAACTCAGCCACCTGAATCACCTGCTTTAGTTCCACTTACTGATGCAGAGAATATGCAGAACATAGAGCAAGTTTGGGAAGAATTACTGTCTCTTCCAGAGTTACAGGTAAAGGTCTAGTATGATGAGCACCTGAAAAAAATAGTGTGCTATTTTGGAAGAGTGTTGTATTTTGGAGAACGCGGTGCAATGGCATCTTAGCAGATGGTGATCCCGACTGTCAGGTTGGACTCTGCACCTGGACTATGGCTATAATTCAATATAAGCTCTTAAGTTTTTAAAAATCATATATTGAAAAACATGTAGGGGGAAGGAATTTAGTTGTTTACCAGAGGACCTTAATAAAATACAAAATGTCTTCTCAGTCAGAACTTCCCTGTGTTTAGCAAATCCTTATTTGTCTCTGTATGCAACTTGTTACAGCATGATTGTGGTTGAAACTTTAGCTGCTTAAAACCAGATGCTTCTGAGTAATGGATCTACAGCAGAAACTGTTTCCACAACCATTATCGTAAATGTTTTTGTTTTGTTTTCATCAGTCTGATTGTGTGAATAATTTGTGGTTACTTTTGCATTCAGCTTTTATCTGAGGAAAAGGGTTTGCAAAGATTATGCTAGAACATATATTTAGGTACACAGAAGTGTCAGCTATAGTTACATAACTACTGTTTATCTATGTTCAGTAAGAACTAATTATGTGATGTACATAAACTGAATATTTCAAAGGAGCAACAAAATAATTTTGCTATATTTCTAAATTGTGTATTACAGAGGACATCTAGTTTATTTTTCCTTAGGTTTGACTATAAAATTGAGTGTTTATTTTTAAATATATTACTAGAGAACATTATTCTTCAGCACGATGCTGCTCTGCTGTTAACACAAGAGATGAATGCTTGCTAGAGTACCTATAAATCCAAATCCTATTTGAAAAAACAAAAAGTTTTCAGGAACTGCATTTCCCTTCATCTATTTATATATTTCTGAGTTTTCCTAGCTTCCTAATCCCTACTGCTATGCTAAGCTTAAAAGCCCCATGTAAGTAACGTGGGGAATTGCCTGTGAAGACGCAGAAGTGATGCCAGAAATACATTAAGAAATTTAAACCAAAATTGTCTATTGCAGTAATTCTGAATAGTAGTTGAAAAATCTTCTGAAAGAAGTAGGTAATTGAGGGCATTGTCTTATGAATTATGTTTGAAGGAAAAAAAGAACTCTTGCAGTCAAAACTTTAGCTTAAACCTTGAATGATTGCTGGTTAAATAATCAGTGTGTGGTCCCTTCTGAAGAGAAATGAGATCATTTTGGTAATTGCCTAATTCTTTGAGGACAGCAGGCACACTTACTTCAGATTAGGTTAAAAAACTGCCACCCTGTTGGAAAGAACATTGGTCTTGGTACCAGTGAAAGCTCATCAGTGTAATAGTCTTTGATGCTCACCCTGATGTTAGCCAGATTAACTAAAAGTACGTGGGGTGAGTTAATGTTTGCAAGGCTTCTGCTCTATTTTCTGAGAATGGCATTTCTCTGCCCTGAACAGCTGTTTCAGTACATCCAAAAAGAATCTTTGTTTCTGAGGAAAAGAAATCTCTCACCTGAGATGAAGTGTTACAGTAATTGTTTGCGAGTAATGCTCACAGTCTCATTCAGTAATTTTACATTTACTGTGCTTTCCATTTCTAGCAGTGGTGCTTATGAGAAGTTCAGACCTAGCGGCTCCAGGATCCCCCCTAGCAACTCAGCGGAACAAGAGGACTCTGTGCAGTTTCATATAGCACTGGAATGGGTCTCTCTAGCATCTTGCTATGAGTTTTGAGAGGCTCTCCTCTTTTAATCTAAATAGTTTTGTCCAGAACAAATTGCTTCATACTCTTGCTTAGGTATCCAGTCTTTTTCCGTGATTGCCTCCCCCAAACAAAGTTTGTTGTAGTCATGCAGATTACAGCAGTGTTGCAATACCCATTTATGTTTGTGTTGATTGCTATAATATTTAACGTTTGCAGGTTATAGAAAAAGGCTTTATCAGTCAGATGTGTCGATTAACTTCTCTCTTGCATTTCCCATGTAGTGTCTTAACATTGAAAACGATAACCTGGCTGAGGTGAACACGATCTCAAGCCCTGGAACCAAGCCCCCGGAGATGCACAACAGCTATAATTACTACAGCTCGTTACCCACGCTGAGGAAAGAAGTTAACTGTGGTCCAGATTTCCTGGATAGTATCGAGGGCCCCTTCTCCAGTGTGTTGCCACCAGAAGACACCAGCCAGCTGAGTGCAAACTCTTTAAATGACGCTTCCCCTTCAAACTCTGATTTCTATGACGATTTCTACAGCACCTTTATCGATACAAAGGTGAACGGTGATGCAGCAACCACAAACACTATCGGTCAGTCACTTGCAGAAATTCTGAGTGAACCTATTGATCTTTCCGATTTCTCGCTGTGTAAAGCTTTTAACGGCAGCCACTCAGGAACTGTACCAGAATGTAATGATTCTGACTCTGGTATTTCACTGAATCCCAGTTCTAGCGTCACATCACCTGAACACTCTGTTGAATCATCTGCCTATGGAGATAAGACTTTTGGTTGTAGTGATTCTGAAATGGAAGACCTGGATAGCGCTCCTGGAAGTGTGCCCCCGAGCAATGCTAGTGTGTACTCTTTGCAGTTCCAGGATCAAGTGCTCCCTTCTGGGGGGCCGAGCACTCAACCACCTAGGTTGCAGGGTACAAACACGCTAAAGAAGGAACCCCCTGACAGTCCAGGCCATCCCAAGGCTCCGTTCACAAAAGATAAACCATCAAGCCGCCTTGAAGCTCCTCTCACAAGAGACGAGCAAAGAGCAAAAGCTCTGCAGATCCCTTTTCCCGTTGAAAAAATCATCAATCTCCCTGTTGACGACTTCAATGAAATGATGTCTAAGGAGCAGTTCAGCGAAGCCCAGCTTGCGCTTATTCGAGATATTCGCAGGAGAGGTAAGAACAAAGTGGCCGCTCAAAATTGCCGTAAAAGAAAACTGGAAAATATAGTGGAACTGAAACAAGACTTGAGTAACCTAAAAGATGAGAGAGAGAAATTGCTTAAGGAAAAAGGAGAGCGTGACAAAAGCCTTCGTCAAATGAAAAAGCAGCTAACCACTTTATACCTTGAGGTCTTCAGCATGCTACGTGATGAAGACGGGAAGTCTTACTCTCCTAGTGAATATTCACTGCAGCAAACTAGAGATGGCAATGTTTTTCTTGTTCCTAAAAGCAAGAAGTCAGAGACTAAACTTTGAGGAGCAGCATATCTGGCTACTGCTTTCCCAGTTACTGTTTTTGTATTGTTACCCTGATAAGTTTTTACTGTGAGGTGGAATGCTGAATTTTTCAAGTAATTCTATGCAATGATAGTTTTAAAGTTGTTAGTTTATGGAAGACGCAAGTTTAAAACTCAGTGTAATGCAGGTGGACATACGCAAAATTTGCAATCTCACTTTTGTAACAGACATTTCCTTCTTGTAGCACCACTTTGACTAGTTTTCATATACATGTAAATATTTAAAGATAACATATTTATATACTGTTCTTATCTCCTTATAGATTGATATATCAATGATTTTATCCTTCTAAATCTAATGTCTTGCAAGACAAACAGTATGGCTTCTGCTACTTTTTATAAATACGCAACATCTTCCCTTTTTCTTACACATTTATACTTGCTCTTTATTTAATACATAATTTTACTTTAGTATAAAAGTTGATAGGTAGTGGTTGATCTTTGATTTATCAGTTCATTAAACTTTTTTAATGCTACTTCATACACACTTATTTCCTAAAGAATGGAAATCCTCACTAGCTTTCTGAGGTTGTCTTCACATAACAAATATGCTTAATAATCAGGTGTATCACACAGCATTGTCAGCATTACTAATGCTTTGTTCAGCATAATTTTAAGTGCCATTTGGAAGGTTTGTGTTACAGAAAGCTTCAACTCTATGCTAAGTTTACATAAGTTTTTGTTTTGCTCTTTGAACACTACTTCATGATGAGATGTTTCTCCAAAGGCATGTGAAAATACATTGACATTATCAGCATTATGCATTTTTCCAACTAAAAATTCTGTACACTTGAGTAATTGTTCTAGAACTATACTATGCACCTTTTGACTGCACAGCGAGCACTACATGAAACCAGTGCTCAATTATTGAAAGCAGCAGTGAGTTTAAATTATGATTTATAAGATAAAAATTGGGCAGGTAAATAGTATTTTGTGTACTGTTTACCATGGACTCTGGGTACTCAATTGCTGTGGAATTTTCTGAATGCAGAAAATGCTTAATCTGTACTTTGAAATACACCTTGAGATGAAAATTAAGAACTGCCTAATCTTCCTTCATCTTCCCTATGAAACTTTTAAAAGTGTTTAATCCACAATGTTTTTTCTGCCACTGCTTGATGTAATTTTTGGAATATTTTATCTATTACCATATTATGCATAACTTCATTTAGTATAATAAAAACTCAAGTTGTTTTGCAAGACCTTATGGTGGCACTTTTTTTTGAAGAGGAACTGGAGAAACTGAAAGAAAAAAAAAGGGTAGAGTAGGACCACAATGGTTGTTTAATAATGCTCTAGGAAAAAGAATTTAGAGAGACATTCGGAGTAGGAAACCAGCCTTCCATTAGCTCCTTACTCACAGAGTAACACTAAATGATACAGTTGTTGGTGAAATCAGTCTTGAAATGATTTTACAAACTTAAACTGTGCTGGAGTTGCATATCCATCAGAAAGCAGCACCTGTTTGACCAGTTGAGATAATCCCAATTCCATACTTTATCCCCCTTTAAGGACCTTCTCTGTGTCCTCAAAAAAAAAGTGCAAAGTACAGAAAGCCCCAGTTCTGATGAATATTATTGTGTCACAGGCTACTGTGGAAGGTCTCCCAGTTTTGACTGGTGTGTGCTGTTAGCCAATTTTTATGCAATGCTCTGGTGACTCCAGTCCCCCTCACCTGCATAGCATCCATCAACTGTTTTGAAGCCTACCATGATGGAAGTACCAGTTGTTTTTTTTCCCTGTATGCACAGAATTTCAGAATGTATTCTACTGTCCAGCTAGTTAGAGTAGTATCAATAACTCTCCTCAATCAGCTTTTGGTTTTATTACCCCAAATAATGTTTTATTTCCAATCTTTTTCACCTTGTAGTTCATCCTCCTGCTAACTCATTTACCAATTCTGAAGAGTTAGAGGCCTCTCTAGTACCCAGATAGACTCACTATCTTGCATTCACCTGCGGTGCAACCTTAGCTAACCAGAGAAGAGCAGGGGTAGGAAAGCAGTGCCAGCTTTAACCAAGGCCAGTGTAATGCCAGGAACCATGCTCCTGTTGACCCTATCCCTCTTTTAAAGGCAGGTGTAATGCCAACTGCCCGTTTCAGAAGAAAGTTCTTGTTACCTAAACATTGGACTGGAACCACATGTTCCAGCCCTGCCTCCCTTAAGAGAAAAGCAGCAGTTTCTCATAACTTCTCAGGCTGCATTACTTGCTGCAAACTTTCAAGTAAGGTCCTGCCACACAATGTATCTTTGCTTATCTGCTCCCTCAGATAAAGACATGAAAAGAAAAATGTAGCCTCAGATTTCCAGTACCCCTAGAAGTGCAAGGAATCCTGCCCCTTACACCAAGTAGTAACATCTGTGCTTTTGCAGAAGACATTGGGATACATGACCCAACTTGCACTTTGAGGCTGCTTACCTTGTTTATACTGACCTTCTTCCTTGGCAACAGCCTGTCAGTCCATCCCCCTGAAGGCAAGAACACTTCTCTTTGGAACAAAATGGTCCATATCAACAGTCAAAAACCTACAGGCTGGATTTGATGGACTAAGGAGATTTACTTGCTCTAGGTAGGGCAGCTAAGCACCAGCTAAACAAAAGCAAAGATAGTGCAGCAGTGAGGGATATTTTTCTTGCTGCTGTTGCTCCAATGTGCCTTTATTGACTTTGCCATCAGTGCTGCTGAGAGAGGAAAACACCCCTCACAACTGCCAGGCCTGCTGAGCACCAGGGGAATACAAGACCCTGCTGCCTTTTACAGCAGGTAGGTCTAATCCATATTTTAGGATGGCATATTTATAGAGCACAGGCATTAAGAAGGAAGCACAGCAAGCTATGGCCCTGGACAGGCTTTCGACACCAATGCACAGTAGTTCTAATGCAGAGGTAGGGCTGATGGCCAAGCAGAGAACCTAAAAGAAGCTCTTGGGTTCCCACTGCCTCCACCTTTAAGCTATCAAATGTCTTAAAAATTCTCTCTAGCTGCAATAGAAATACTTTCCTTACAATTTGGCTATAAAACCAAGACCTCAGAAAGTCCCTGCTCTCCGCTTGTTATATTAGTGCCAGTGCAAAAAGCCAACAACCACACAGCATCTTCCATACAGTCTTTGCAGGGGATGTTGTATTTATATTATCCACATGTTTAAAACCTATAACGGGGGTTACTTACTCCATTATCAGGGTGAAAAGCACAACAACACAAACCCTGCAGTTAAGGCAGAAGCCTTGTTGGAATTCCACCATGCAAAAGAATCAGTCTGAAATGACATGGATGACAACTTGCATTTAGTTTAAACCAGTGTTTTTCATACCATGAACACAGTGAATGCTGTGCTTGCATTCAAACAGCCAACCTCCACCTCAGCTTATTTTGTTACATGTGAAAACATCAGAGCAAACATTTTATTAGCAGTACCAAGTACAGAGTAGGTTCCTAAACCCGAGAGTGACCAGTAACATTGCCAAGTCTAATGCATCACAGCGCAGAGACCTCACAGGCTGACAAGCCTCTGTGTGCAGATCTTTCCTTTCTTGACCAAAACATTCAGTTTTAAAACTAGTACAAGTAAAGTTGAGCTCAACCATGGTTTTCTGACTTGCAGCCCCAAGTTATATGACCCTGTAACTCAAGGTGTTGCAATAATTGAAGGCTGCTTCGTGCTCCTCGCAGCACTAAAAAAAGGTGATGGTAACGCATTTTATACGGTAAGTCATTTGACAATATACACTTTATTCTGATACAAAATTGAAATATTTTAACAAATTTCAATCCATTATGGACTATACTGAAAAATTTCCATGCTATTTTTAAACTTGTTTAACCACAAGTTCTAAGATTTCAGCACACTAGCACCATTACTGTTGAAGTCTTTGCCAGTTATTACAACATATTATTCTGTTTCCCATCTTGCGATATTATCTTCTACATGAAGGCCATTTTTCTTCTATGGAGATACTTGGATTACTTTAGTTCAGGAAAAAGCTAATCTTAGACAGAGATGTCAACCTGCAGCACCCATGGCAGAAAAAGAATCATCCATCAGTTATCTGAATTGTAGCGATACCTCAAGATCTTTCATGCTCCACACAATTTAAGATACAAACACTTGTCAGAGACCACAGACTGGCATGTAAGTGCATGTTCCACCGCACTGTAGACAGCATACGGAAACATGTTAATGTCTTAAACACAGGAACCAAAGACAAGTCAGTACATCACACAATCAATGCTTGAAAAACAAGGAGCATTCCCCTTCCCGCCTTCAATACTTAAAGGATATCAAAGTTAATGGATGGTGTGTTTCATTTCAGTGTTGTATAACACCACCACACTTAGCACATCTGCAATGACCTGGGCCCCTTTTGGAGAAATACATTTTTACTACCAGGAAGGACCATTTGCTTTTAGATTAACACACAGGCTTAGGCATCAAATAAACTTCTGTAGAACTGCAGCACAGGGACCAACGCTTTGATAACTTTACATTTACAGCTGCTACTGTCTGTAGCAGCCACTATAGAAACACCTGACCATAAACCAATATTCTTAACTCTTGGAATGCCTCTTGGGCAAAGACACACTTGACTGAATACTCCTTCGGGATGTGTTTGACAAGGCTTGTTTCTGAGAAAATCAAGAGTATAAATAATTAAAGGTAATTAGTTTAACAAAAGTGTTACAAATCAAAAGGTGAAAAAGATTCTAAAAGTATCTCCTCCTATATGTGGTGCAAAGACCCCACTATAGCACAGGAACAATGCAGAATGCTCTGGTGTTAATGTAGAGCTTTGCTCTACAGACAGGCCTAGTAACAGGATGGAAACTAGCAAGTTTTTTTAAAGCACTTTCAAGATTTTACTGTTAAAAAAATCAATGTTCCCCCTTCTGAGCACAAGAGCAATTTGCCCCCAACTGAGTAATCTTGAGACACACTTATGGCCTCCCCTGCTACCTGTACATGCAGAGGGCCTTGGTGAGCTCCCAAGGCACTTCAGCCTGGCAGAGGAGAGGCAGAGGAGCAGCAGAGGTTTCGCACCTCCAAGTGTAAGAATCAAGCTTGTCTCCTCAGCAGCAACCTGCCCGGCAGACTACACTGAGACCGTCACCTTACTGCAGCACTTTCAAATTTTGGCCAACACCAAAATAAAAACCAGCTTCACAAAAACAGTGTGTAAAAATAGGCACAAAGATGTATTGTCAAGTTTAAATAGGTACCAGACCACTATATAAAAGGAGTTATAAATATCCCAGACCTGCAACTATCAAAGATGCAAGAAAAGGAAATAGATGTTCCAAGAGTTAAGAACCAATGTGTATAAAAGGCGGATTCCATGAAAAGTTCTTTTCCTGCCGTTCATCTGTATAAATGCAGTTGTGCTTTCAGATGGGTATCGTGTGGCAGGACGGGCCTCCACTAAACTACCCTGCCCAAAAGCACCAAATATCTGAAAGGGAATGCTCTTGGCTTTTACAGATAAATACAAACCCACCTGGTAAGCCAAGATTCATTTATTAGGAGAGAAATCACTGCTCTAACCCCTGCCAAGTGCCTTTACAGAATTACTGCAGCAGCAGCACATTGCACACTACAGCATTTGTTGAGGTAACGCTGCTTCCACGTCTTCACCTCTCTGGGTTTCTGCAGAGTGGCCCTTTCTGTATTACAAGGTAACGGAAAAATTCCCCTGCCCCCAGCAACTAGAGCACACATTTCAAAACATTTATCATTTCTGTTCTGTTGATTTCAGACACGCGGCGATTCTGTACCTGATAGGAACAGAAGATTCTCGAGCAGCAATTATGCCAGCAAGCAACCCTCATCCAGATGGGCAAACACTGGACGGCACATGCTGGAATACTTGCTCCTTAGTATTTAAGGCTTTCCTTGGCATTAACCGTCTGGAAAGGAAAGCCTGGAAGGAAGTAAGGGTTAAACAAGTGTTTTACTATACACTACAGATCTTACCCAGTCAGAAACCTTCAACTGAAGAGGATGTGCAAGACATTCCCCATTTTGTCAAGCAGCAGCTTCTCATTCAACCTGAAAATTAAAGAAATTACTCTTACCTTGTTTAAAAACCTCCCACTACTCTTTATAATTCATGAAAAATTTTAAAGGCAAACCTTACCTATGCTCATTGCCCTTCCTTTCAGGTCTAAATGCTAGACCTATTGATTTTGAGTCAACTCAAGTAGCTATCACTCAAGGAGGTTCCAAAAGGTGAAGAACTCTTGCTAGACTTTCTTCGTTATTTCAGCTGTGATAAGCGGATTTAACTAGCCTTTGGAAAGCTGCTCACTATCAGCACAGTATCTTATGCCTTCACTTTTCTGGAAGTTGAAGCTGTTGCTCCTGCTGCCTTGTCATTCTTTAATTATGCTGACTTCTCCATACTCAATAGGCTGCTGAAGTCCTGTCTTAAGAGTCTCCTTAGCAAAGTATGGATCAAAGAAGTACATCCTAGGTTCTTTAAGGCTGGTTCATCACTGTCCTCATGGCTTACACTTTTCCACGTCACAAACAACAGCTAAGCTACCCCACCCACCTACAAAGTGGTCACTTACATCCATCTCTTAAAAGGTTGCATACAGATCTTGTTCATAAAGTTTATTATGACACTATTTTTCAAAGTTAACATTCTTGTCACAATACAGCTACAAGAGGCCCTGTTAAAAAGAACACTGTCAATACATTCTAAAAAAAATTTAGGAATACCAGATCAATTGTCAGAAGGGACATCAACCCCATCTTCCAGTTGTCCCTGCAATCAGGTGCAGGCCCCATGTACAAGTCTACACATCTTCTAAAGCGTAGCAGCGTACAAAGCAAGTCAGTAGTTGGGTGGCTCACTCCCTAGTGAGTTGTGGTTTAGTTCCCAATGTTTTCAAACTCCAAATGGGTTGTTTAAAAAAATGCCTTTATTGAAATACAGCCACNACAACAGAAGCGTTCACTAAATTACCAATTCTTGCTTTAACTTTAGGTATTTTAAAACTCCACAGAAAAGAATAAGCAGACTCTGCAATCCAGTTTGGAGGCTACCATCTTGACACCGGTTCCTTGTTTTAGTGTACTGCAGCCTAGATACACTCCAATAACAGTGTTTGAATAACATTGTTTAATTTTTTCCAACAACACACTCATTTTTCTACTACTTCTTTAAAGTATAATTCATTATTAATATGACTGATTATGCCTTGAGCCATTTCATACATCTTTGCAGATTCATTCCTACACTGGAATTGCATTTACCTTATACTGCACATTGACCCGGCAGTGAAACAGGTGTAATTCCAAAACCACATTGTCAAGTGTCTGAGTATGTCTTCTAGTGACTGGGTCCCTACTCTTCCGAGTCTGAACGGACAGAAAGCACTGTCCCAGCAACAGTCGAGAGAATTCACATCGGATGAGAAAAGAACAGACTGCAGCGCCTTAATTTGGAGGTCAGAAGTGAGAATGAAGTACAATTTCTAAGCCACATGTGCTGATAAGATTTGCTACTCCAGTGCATCAAATCAACGGGTAACACACTATCATTCTACCTATGGAGACTCGAGACTGTACCATTCTACACCATGGGCAGTGTTTCTAGTCAGTAAAATACATCTAGATCGTGTTTTGGTTTATCTTCGAGCTCTTAGCTGAGCGCAGACATTTGCGAGGGGGGAAAAAATATAAAATAAAAAGCTTGAGAACTATACTACTTAGAGCCCGTGGTGAACAGGCTTTTGGAACGCGTTACCTGGGACTGTCAGTGATTACACCTGCGCTACCCTTGGCTCCCAGTCAGAAGAATGTGTCCAGAAAATTGCCTAGGGTGCATGCAAGAAAGTATATAGCCATTAAGTTATTAAGGAACATACCTATTACTCTCACTGTGACGCCTCATTTAATTGAAACAGCGCAGTCTGGTGTGAGGGACAGGGAAACAGGGACGAAGGAAGGGGATGAAAATTCCAAGCCACCCTCCCCAAAGTAGTTTTATTGAAACAGAATCATTTTATATCCCAAGGAAACAGGCACTTGATTCCCCCCACCTTAACTTCTCGGGAATTACAATAAATATAAAGGTAAAAAGCAAGTTTCTTTTTGTCTTCACCCAAGACTTAAGCAACTGCAGTTATCCCTTATACATCTCAAAGGAGACGGGAGACAGCTTTCGTGTGTCTAAAGTTGGTCTTGTTAAAATATTTATCATGCCTTATTTTCTTGAAGCGCTAGTACTAATACAGAACTACAAATTAAAAAAAATATGCACAAACCAAAAAGTAATTTGAAATTTTCATTAAGGTAAAGCTTAGTTCTATAATTCACAAACACTAATTTGAGTAACTCAATCCTAGTTATACATCTAAACAAACTATAATGCAACATACAGATTTTTTTCCCTCTGTATGCCTATGTAACTCATGTCAATGACAGTTACATATATACACTGAGACTAGACCCCTTAAGACTGCAAATCAATAGGTGTTTCTATTGTTAACTTTAAATTAATACAAAATAGTAATTGAGAAATGCATTAATCCTCTCTATTAACTAACAAGGAAACACCCTAAACTACATTTTATTTCTGTTATAGAGTTCTCTGTACTAAATGTGGAAAAACTGAACTACACAAATATTGAAAAGTTAAAAATTCCTTAATTTGTTTATTCCTGGTACCACTACCACAATTTACAGGGCAATATACCTGATGTAATGGGAAAATAAAAAGAAAAAAGAAAGACAAAGCTACAACAGATAAAGACCTCAGGAATGTACATCTAATCGACACTACATTGCATGAATCAATAGCTGCACTTTTTGCAAACTGTGGCTATGACAGTCCTGAACAAGAAGGGTTTCCTGTTTAAGCTGCAGTAACTTTTCTGACTATGGATCATCGTTCCTTCTGTGGCAGATTTTACAGTTCCTCTAATGCATTTGGGACGACTGTCTCAAAGTAACCTGCAGCTTTCCTGACAACTCCTCGCTCTCTCTCCTGCTAAGAACTGTAGCCTGTTGAATACAGGATAAGAAAATTATTACTCTCAGTGAACAGTTGTACATTATTAATCATCATTATAAATATGCATTACACCTACCCTTTTTCTGGTAGCATTTTTAGAATCTTCTACCACCATAGCCCCCACTTCCACTTCCAGATCCATAACCACCTACGAAAAACAGGGTATATATTGAAATTCAAGAATCACAAGAAATTTTAATCTCAAAAATATATCCTGTACAAAATATTTACCACCATAGGGACTGCCTGAACTTCGGCCACCAAAGCTGCCACCACCTTTCATGGGACCATAGTTAGACTGCTGTTGTCCACTGTAATTGCCAAAATCATTGTAGTTTCCACTTCCACCATAATTACCTGAAACAAAAACAGACTTATAAAGTCATGTTTTTTCAACACTTAGGACATGAAGCTTGCCAAAAGTGACATCCAATGTAATGTAAATTGTAATAGTTTAAACTAAATTAGAATAGAGTCACAAGCATTTTGCATGCTACCTCTACTCACAATGTACCAATGACAAAAGACCTGTAGCAATGTGAAGACTAGAAACTGGTATTTCATTGAAGATGAAAAACATCACATGATGTAACGGTTGGACTTGATCTTAAAACATCTTTTCTAACCTTACCTATTCTATGACATTTGAAAATATATGCAGATCTGTGTAGACAATGTGAAGTTAAAACAATAGTACAAATTTAAAGCCACCATACTCTGTAAAGCACGAGTTTCACCATCATTCTTCCGCTGCCAAATGCTCTGCATGTACCATAATAATGTCACCTACATACAATTTATTAGCTCCAAAAAGTGATAGGACTGTAACAGGCAAGCTGCATACACACATCACAAAGTATAATGAAGCAAGCAGGGAATTTTGCACCTTAACTCCCCACATTTTGGGGTGAACAATTAAAAAGCTTTTATAGACTTCTAGTCCTCACACGGGAGGGCGTGAACTACATGACGTGAACTGGTATCTGATGGCAACAGCACACTTTAAATGCTCAAAAGCTTCAAAGGTCTCCTACTCTACCTCCAAACACGGATTTATAGCTGCTGCTTTGTGAAAAATAAGTTCTGAGCGAAACGGTGTGATAGAGTGTACTGAAGCTGATATAGATGGAAAACAATTTTCCTTACGTAACACAGTCTACATCAAAACCTAACTCCACAACTCATTTTATGTAGTATCATCCTCAAACCTGACTAAAAAAACATGGATGTCTAAAGCAGTCATCTTACCACCACCAAAATTTCCTCCTTCGTTGTAGCCATCATATCCTCCTCCTCCGCCTCCATATCCACCACCTGGGTTTCCATAGCCTGGTCCTCCACCACCACCATAACCCCCTCTGCTGCCATAGCCAGGACCACCTCCATAGTTACCACCTTTGAATAAGAGAGTAAAACTGAGCACACTGAAGCTAAATATGGGTAAGGAAAGGTCCATTCAACAACAAAAGACAAACACAACGTGAACATCCCTTTCCCCTGTCCCCCAAACAAACCAACCCACCCTCCCACATGCAATAAAAATGTCCCACCGTGTTTCCCCTGGATTATATTCATTGCAGCTGCATCATTCATCTAAACTTCTAATGCGAACAAACCCCCCAAACAAACCCCAGCAGATACGCTGCTGCCACCACCACCCATTTCATGCAGTCACTGTCCCTTTACAGCACTGTTTTTGTCAGTACTGCATATCAACCTCTTTAATCCTCTGAACGGAAACCACTCAAGTAGGAAAAGCCTCAGACGGATTATGGTTTACAGTTTATCTAAACATACACATAAAGCACATCTGGAAGGCTTGGGTATTCCAGGTACTGATGTGGTCTCTGATGTTTTGTCAGATGCATTTTGGATACTCATCCAAACCTCATAATGAAAATCATACTACTGAGCCATGAAAAGCCCTACAGATGATTGAAAAGATATCTGGTATGTCAGCTGGTTACTGGTTTACTCCATATTAGTAATCTCAACTGACAACAGAATCTTCATTTAGCTTTCAAAAATCATAAACAGCTTCAGCATGACCTTGTGACGTGAGGTCATTTAAGAGGGTAAATATGGAGCAGTATCTTTTTTCACCCCTTTCATGGGGGGACACACGGACAACACCTTTAAATCTTCAAAGCTCTGTGATGCAGAAAACATCAACAACGTAAATTTCATTTCCATGGTGAAGGCAAAACTTATAACTGGTTATAACATTGAGAGGTGAGAAAAGAAAAAGTGAACAATACACTTACCATCACCAAATCCATTGTATCCATCACCACCCCCAAAACTTCCTCTGCTCCCACCACCGCCACCACCACCACCATAGCCTCCTGGAACAAAAGAAACAAGACAGGAATATTTTCATGAACCTATGTATCAAGTGCTTAAGCCAACCAACACCAGAAAGTAAAAAAAACAAACACACACAGAAATCACATTCAATACAAACACTGACATTTACCTCTTCCACCAAAGTTTCCTCCTCGGCCAAAGTTCCCTCCACCGCCTCCAAAGTTTCCACGGCCCATGAAGTTGCCTGAGCCACCCCCACGACCTACAAAATATTTTACTTAAAATTACATTAATTGAAAACCAGTTACATAAAATAACGGTGCACAACTCTAAACTCACCTCTCTGAGAGCTAGCAGTCTGCATCTCTTGTTTTGAGAGTGCTTTTTTCACTTCACAGTTATGTCCATTTATAGTATGATACTTCTGAACTAGAGAAAATTGTGACATAGGCAAGTTAGAAAATAAAATAGCAATATGTTGCAGAAGTCTCATAGAGAAGTACTGTAAGGCATGACCACACTTTTTAAAAGGAACATTAAATTTACCCCACTTCTTACAATAGTAAAGCAGCTGATTGTGCCAGCATCTTATAGTCATTTCTCACTAGAGTTACATACCAACAATTTTATCAACTGTATCATGATCATCAAAAGTTACAAAAGCAAAGCCTCTCTTCTTTCCGCTTTGTCTGTCTTCCATGACTTCTATGGTTTCAATCTTGCCGTATTTTTCAAAGTACTCCCTTAAATTATATTCTTCTGTATCTTCTTTAATTCCACCAACAAATATTTTCTTTACTGTGAGATGTGCCCCTGGCTTTACAGAATCCTACAACAACGAAAATTACATTCAGTGTTTTAAATGATTAGGTAGAGGTTAGGAAATAAGGTTAACTGGAACTCTAACTTACCTCCCTCGAAACAGCTCTCTTTGGTTCAACCACACGTCCATCAACCTTATGCGGCCGAGCACTCATGGCAGCATCCACCTCCTCCACACAAGAGTAAGTCACAAAGCCAAAGCCTCTGGAACGTTTTGTCTGCGGGTCTCTCATCACCTGCAAACACACAGGGGGTTCTCTGCATGTCTGTACTAGATTAAGTTACCTATATCCTTCAGAAAGCACAAACCAATATATACATTTTTACCACACAGTCCGTGAGCGTGCCCCATTTTTCAAAGTGCTCTCTCAAGCTATCATCTGTTGTTTCAAAGCTCAGACCTCCGATGAACAGCTTTCTCAACTGCTCTGGTTCCTTTGGCTCATGACCCTACAAAATACAAAAATCAAAACCACATTTTGAATACAAACCACAGAGTTAAAATTTCACAGAATTACTAAAATGTATCTGTGCACATTTTAACTACAAATAGGTGAAATAAATTTACAAAGACACAGTGACTTCTAATGGGTTTAGACAAAAGCATTAGTAAACACTTAATGAGGTTTGATTTTAATTAAACACTAACTAACAACTTAAGAATGATCAAATGAAATCAACAGTAAAGAGATTTCAATATATTACAAAATTGGCTTGCTCCCCAGCCCCCAAGAAGTGCTTCTGGTTTATGCCCATTTTGTGTTCCAGCTGCATATTGCTCTGTAGGGATTAGCAATGAAACACTGCTAGATAAAAGTTCTAACACTTTATGAAGCATTATGAGGAACTATAACAAAATTTAAGAATGCAGTGTACAATAGAAAAGGTTATTATTCAAAATGAGTACCTAGACTTTTGGGATATCTATTCTGAAAGGTTATTATTATACATTTTGAGTAAGTTTGTCAATGTTTAAATCCTTAAAATTTTAATTTGTAAAACTGTAACTGGAGTGCATGCAAAAGCAGCAATGTAAAAGTACAGTGGTGGTTCAGTGTGACAGGAAATACCTCAAATGTGAATCAACACTGACTTAGGTCTTACAGATAAAAAAATGTCTTGAATAACAACTAATCAATGACCAGTGTTGGGTACAACTACTGGATTAAGCCTAGAACCTTAACAAGCACCGTAAAGCAAATAAGTTTAATAAAAGCTTTTAACAATATCACCTACACATGACTAGCTTCACTTTAAAATGTGCTGATTTTCAGAGCTCAGTTTTCTATAGCACAACCGAAGTGAGCTTACAAGTGCATCAGTGTTTCTGCTTTCCTACAGTGTTGCACAGGGTTTTTTTTTCAGTTAGGCACTGGAACATTCCCTTATACTTGACAGAAGTTTACGAAGAAGGCTTTTACAACTTTTTCCCATCCCTAAGACATAGAAATCTTATTAAAAAGAACCAGATGAAAACCTTACTTAGGAAGCTGGTAGTTTTGTGCACTTAAATGCTCCACAACAAGGTGCTGGCCAGCTATGCTGCTGGCTAGCCATGCTGCAAGTGACTTCGATTCTGCAGCATGAATGCATAACAGGCTTCGATGTCTCTGCTGCAGTGGGTTAACCTTGACTAGATGCAGCATTAGCCTGAGAGATGAACTACATAACATCAGCTACAGACTTCTACAGGGTCTTCTTTCAAACTTGAAAGTGAAGTGCTTTAACCTCTGCCACAGTTTAAATAAAGGAGGTGGTAGCGCTAGGGTTGGTCGGAAGATTGTATACCAAGTGCAACACAAACACCTTAAAGAGCAATCAATGAAGCAATACATGGAAGAAAGAGGATTTCTGAATTATATACTGCTTTAGGAAATAATTAACTTATAATGTTCTCATTGTACTACAAGAAACAGTATCTAAGTTAATGAAAAACTGTCTAGAAGTAAATCCCTGCTCCTTTACCCCTGCTAAGCTTAGCAAAAAAAAAAAGCCACAGTATTCTTGGTAACAACTATCTATTTAAGACACTTTGTTACTAAAGGAACTTTATATAAATGATTGACAGTCAATGATCCTGTGGCTACAAAGTAAAGCTTCATCTCCATAGTCTTAGTGTCTGGACTACAGAAGTTTAATAAGCAACATTCTCAATTATATGTAAACTTAAAATCTTATGAGTAATATAACCTAAAGCAGCTTTTATATACAATAGGTAAGTGAAATATTGTTTTTTGTCAATAACTGCATATTTCATTTTTTTAATTGACTTTTTAGCTGGGTTATGTCAAAGCTGGAAACATTGTTTCAAACTCTCCTGCACATACTAAAGGAAATATATTGTGTGAAAGTGTAGTTTTGACTCCTCCAAACCAAAAAACTTATAAGGAAATACTGAACAGCCGTTTTGCACTTCTCTGACACCACTGAGGTCTGCAGGGTTCTCAGGTGGCAACTCAATACTTAAAAGGTTAACCACAGAAAAAGAGTTCCTTCAGGTCACTCCTGAAAAGTCAAATCCTTTTCTCCTTATTTTTATTATGTGCACATGAGCTGACAATTCTCATATGGGAGCTAGAACGTTGTTACAGCTTCTCTTCTATGAGAGAGAAATTATCTTCAGTACACACCTATGTTACAAGAATGTTCCACAGAAATAAAAGTCAACATTTTATTAGGGAATTAGTTGGTGGTTTTTTTTGTTTGTGGGTTTTGTTTTGTTGTTCCCCCCCCAAATCTTGTTCTTTCTGGGGTTAAACATCTTTAGGATTTTCAGAGTGCTGCCTTCTATGACACAAAATGCTGTTACTCAGTTCTTCTGCTACAAGCTATTATAACCGTGGTCTCTCCTGGAGAGAAAACCTTGCACAACACACCTCTCCCTTCATCCCTTGTGTAATTACCACACTGCGTCAGTAAGACCAGCAGACTCCCTCCCACTTAGCTGATACTGCGGGTCAGTACGCCATTTTGCAGCGCTCCTTCGGGGGCGGNCTACCTAAAACCCCGAGCGCTCAGCGCAGTAGAACTGCACCTGCCTCAGAAGACAGCAGGATAAAACAGCACCCCCCAAGAGATTCCCGTAAAAATCCTCATCCCCGCAGAAACCCAAAGACCGTTGGACAATGCTGCTTCAAATACAATGCAGCCTTTAGTCTGACTTCGTTCTTTAACTTTCAGATGGCAGAGGTTCTGAACAACCAGCCTTCCGGAGCTGCAGTATTTCTCTGCAAGAGCCCTGCTTTCATGTGCAGTCCTCCAGGGCACCAGACCTCAGCGAACACCAGCAAGTACCCATGAAGCGCCTGGCACCACCCGCACCTAATAATGCTCTTCTGCAGCTAAACCCAAGAGATGCAACTGCTTTGTCCCCCAGGCAACAAAACCCTTCTGAACGGGAAAGCTTACGGCCAACTGAGGCCTCAACAACTTAGTCTGTGAAACATTTTCCCTAGAAACGTCACAGCTTTGAAGTATATTCCAGGAGAAGCTACGTTTGTACATTACAAAGGCTGATTTAGGGCAGCCCAGCCACCCCAGTTACTTTCTATCCAAAGTCCAAAACTGTGCGACAGTTGCAACATTCCTTCCAGGACTTTACCCACCATACTTCAATACAAAATACCCAATACATGCAACCCAGAGAAGGTTTGCTCTGAAGTGCACAGGCCCTCCCACATTGCAGTACTGTAGCATTCCCCAAAAAGTTTAACTAGCTAAAAATATTCAGGCACATTGGAAAAGTAACATTAGAAAGCAAACAAATCAAAATAAACAATCAGAGAAAGTCTCAGGTACAAGCTATATATGCATATTTTAAACCCTCTTTGCTGATCTTAAAAAATGACTTTTCTGTAGGGTATTAAAAAAACCCAACAACTTTCCCCCCTCCCCTCCCATTTCCACACCCTGCCCCAAAGTAACTAGCTCCCATCCTCCCATAACAGCCCCAACATCTTCTCTATACTACGCACCTTATTCAGTCTACGGTATTTCTGCTAGAAGCAAAAGAAAACAGTTATTTATACTTAGTACAGCCTCGCTTTCATTTGCAGTGACTAGTAGGCAACCATTTGTTCTTAAAAACAAAAAACCCAACAAACAAAAAAAAACAACCACCTGTTTTCATTCCCACTAAAACCAGGATTTTTGAAGATAGGAAGGAATCAAGTTCCTGCTGATAACTCTGAGGATGCATTAATTTCTTCAAAATATAATTACACCTCTGCTTTAATCACAGGCATATATTTAATTAATTTTGTTAGAACCAAAAACTAGAAAAACAAGATTTCCCCACTATGCTTA
>VWZY01010415.1:98678-118363 GCA_013399075.1 Chloroceryle aenea
CGGTTGGTAGTGCGCCTGTCTGCTTCCGTGGGAGCGGCTGTGCGAAAGGGGAGCCCTCGAAATACTGCCCTTGAAGGGAGGTTGTCTATCAGGCGGGATAAAATACTTTGAAGGAAAGGGGAAAAGGAAGGGTAAAGGAATGTGAGCTTTACAGAGGACTTCTTGCAGGAGTGTCAGGGTATGCCCGAGGCGGCAAGGACCTTCTAAAAGAAGAACCTTCCACGTGTTGGGTTTTTTTTGGTTGTGTTTTGTTTTTTGTTTTTTTGGGTCTTTTTGTGTGTGTTTTTTTTGTTTGTTGGTTTTTTTGTTGTTGTTCTGGAGACGCTGCAGAGAGGCAATGTAAAGATTTGCTCATCAGAGCACTCAGCCTTTGAAAGTGACGTAGGTTAGTGTAATTCTGGTTCAATACCAAAACAAGCAGTAACTTTTGCAAACTTCACCGTGTCTTAAGCAGAGGAATCGCTTCTATCTTTTAATGTCATTTGTTATCATAAATTAGCATAAAGAGTTTAAAAGAAAGGTCTTCTGCAAGAACTTTGTGTAGAATAAAACATAGTTCAGCACATACATAGCATTTTTTTCCTTATCTGGAAAATGGCATAAGGAAAAACAGCATTATAAAAACCTGCCCTCAGATTTTCTTCAGTCCTGGTTATCTCTTACCCTCTCACGGTACCAGTAGCGATTTCAGTGATGACCTAACTTAAGCAGGGGGTGTTAGCACTTAGCCTTTTAAAAACATCTTTATGCTATATAAAAGGGTAAAGCAGTTAGTTTTATTGGGGGCTTTGTAGGCAGGTACCCTCCATATGAAATGCTTGACTGTAAGGGTTACAAATCACTGGAAGTTTAGTATTAGCTGCTAATTTAATTCCTTTCTATTTTTACCCTGTAGTTCCNAAAAAAATACCCACAAACCAGCCAATCAACCAACTAACCAAACATGCAATCTTTGCATTTCTGATTAGCAACTCATTTATGCAGAAGTGTCAAAACCTGTCTCATTTATCTAATTAAAGATAATTTTCCTAATACATAGATAAATTCCCAATAGGTTTAGAAATGTTCTTGCTACTGTTGCATAAGGAAGTTGAAATAAAATTTTAAATTATTACTCTAGTTTGATCTCCATGAGAAGGTACACAACTTCCTAGAGAGTAAGCCCCATGAAAAATCTAAGCAGTCTCCAGATACTCTGCACTGAGGCCAAATCCAACAATTTCTCATCTTCCTTCTTCTAGCCAAGTAAACCACACAATTTAACTTTTTATTTCAAATAAAATTCTTCCTATACCTGTCATTTATGTTGGATGTTCTCTTGCCCCTGTTACCTGCAGGGTGAGCCTGCTGTGAGACTGACAACAGTACTGGCTCAATATGTCTCCCGGTTTCAAAGATTCTTGTAGTTTACACAGGAGCTGCCTCCCTAAGTTTGAAGAAGACCATGCCTTTAATAGTTTGTTTATCATTCATTTCACATTTAAGTGTCACTCATGGAAGCTGATTGTCTTTGAATCTCATTTGGTTGCAAAGACACAGGCAGATCATATTTGAATTCTACAGTTTCAGTTCATGATTGTCCTTCCCTGTGTGTAACCAATGTACAGAATGTGATAATTTGGTAATATTGTGCTTATGGCACTGACAGACAAGCCAGTGAATGACAGACATACACATTTTAGAGTCACAGTTGCTGATGAAAATTATCCATGTTTGAGGTTGTAGATGAAAAACTGTAATTTTGATTTCAGGCAAACAGTTTTCTGCTAGTAAAGTGTTTTCAGGCTGGTTGTTCCTAGTAGAATATTGCTTCTTATTTTGGACCACATATTTCCTTAAGAGAAAATGTAGCATTTAATACCCCTGTATATTCTGGCTGATATAGTTTCATAGTCAGATGAAGTTTCATATTGTGTAGCAGATGCACTATTAGTGATCTATGCAGATGGCTAGAATGCTTTTATTTTTTTCCTAGCAGTATTTGCAAATGTACTCTTCTTTTTCTAAGCCAAGGGAACAGTAATTTGTACCTCATTCAAAAAAAAAAAAGTGGGAAGGGCTTGTAATTTTTGTATATTTCTGTGGCTAAAACGTCAGTTTCCCTTCACTGTCCTTTTTTGTTGGGGGTTTTTGTTGGGGGTTTTTATTGCTTACTTCTTACATGACATCTGTTTGTGAAGTGAATCTTTGGATGTGTAAATACTGCAGGTGAAATTGTCCAAAGTTACTCTTTAGTGGTACATAGAGATTAAGATGTGAATATGAAACTGATCGTGAATTCTCATCTCCAGAATAGTAATGTTAATGGAGCCAATTCACTGAACCACATATATTTTCTATAAGCCTCTTAGATGGCAGAAACAAATGACCTCACTATTAAATGTTAGTGTGGTGATGATACTTTTGCAAATACAGTTGGTTTGAATATATTTAAGACACAAGATACAATTTTTATAAGAAGGCCTGAATGCTGCATAGTAAAACATTCATGTGAGCTTCAGGGGAAAAGTTTTTTTTAACACTGGGTTCTTTATTTTCTGGGTTGTAGAAGTACGGTATATTTAAACGAGCGTTACTGCAAGTGTTACTGCAGGCACTTGACTATTGTGAAAGCAACTGCAGCTTCTGCTATCTTCTTCCTTTAGAAACAATTGTTTTCATGTCAGAATTTGATTTAAATTGCTGAGCTTTGCTGAACAAATACAGGATAATAGTGTAAAGTATGGTAACATTTTGACAATTCTTCTTGTGCTTGTATGCAGAGCAAGATGCATGAAAATCTTTTACTTCATTAATTCAAAAATACAGAGAACCAATAACCTGATTCTTGATATCAGAACTGGTAGTATGATTTTGCTACACATATATATGTGTGTATATATATATTTGCTTTATTTCAGAAGCTGTTAGAAATACTCTTCATGTATACACACAATATACATATACACACCTCCATTTGTTTACAGATGGACTCCAGAACCAATAAATCCTAAAGACTCTTTCCACTTCAGATTGTGCCGATCCCAGTGTCTTGTGCCTCAGAACTCTGCCTGTTTCTGAAGGATGTTGTTGCAATAGTATTGCAGCTTGCAATAGTATTTCCCCTTTCTGTCTGCATTTTTCCCATGGAAGTTACTGAATGCATGTGGATACATCAGCTGTTTCAATTTACAGTCTTCTATATTAACTTTAATAATTGATAAAGACATGTTTGAGGTATTATGCCAGTCTGTGAGCTAGTGTCATGCAAAACCATACAGATATTGCCCACCAGCATAGCACAGGTTTAATAACCTCCAGCAAACATTTGGGGAAATAACACAAAACTCTTGCAACTGTGTCTGTTAGACTCTGTCTGTCAGGGACCTTAGATCAATTTTGCATGACTTATATTCTTTAAGAGCTACATCTCAGAGCTATGATCCAGGACATGAGAGAGATCAAACAATTAGCAACTAGCTCAATTTAAAATACTTCTAAACTGCATTCCCTTTGTATATTTTGGGTTCATTCAGGAACATGGGATTAATTCTTTCCACAAATTGTATGTCTATAAAAAATGTTTATTCTTTAGTATATTTTATATCTGTATCACATATGCAATATAGAAAATAATCCTGCATTTTGTATTGCTATAAAAATGAATCATTTCCTAAATATTTTTTTCCCATTTGTTCTGCTCTTCTTTGGATTCTAACCAAATCTGATCATATTACACCCAATTTTATTCTATAACCCACTCTCTCTATTTTATCTGAATTTTCTTCTTAAGATTTTATTTGCTTGAACCCTTCTGATAAAAAAAAATAAAGAAAGAAGAGTGCATTGGGAATAGTATTAGGACTACCTGAACAATAAAACCGCTACAGTGAAGAAAGATGGCTTGCTAAAATGCCATTGTAACATAGCTAGCTCTGTAACTTTGTGCACAAGAATTTCACATTTATTTTCTAGATCTCGGGTCAGGGGGAATTCTGTTTCTAGCAAAATTATGCCCTAGACAGAGTGTAAAGATGTCATGTTAAAGTGTCAGCAATCATATTTAAGGAGCTTACTTGAGATAAAGTATTGTATGCCTAACATTCTATGCTGCTTGATTTACACAAGGCTCTAGGGTAAAATTAGGGCTTCCTTAAAAGGAATATAGTTCGTTTATGCTGGACTTTTTTATTAGCAAGCATACATTTTCTTTAAATGTAGATGAAATAGAAAGAAGTGTATGTATTCCTAGGGGGAAAAAGAATGGGATAGCCACTTAGAGTTGAAAATACCAAGTAAAATTAAATTTAATATGTTGTGTTTGAGATGCTAGTGCATGAACAGTCATCTGTGCTAAAATTTGTGTAATAAAATCATCACAACTGGGTAAAATGTAAGAAATAGAAGATTTCTAGAATAATTTTTAATTGGATTCATATTCTCTAAACAGGAAGAAAAAAAACCAACAACCTTGAGATGCAGAAAAAAGAAGAAACATGGAAGATGTAACAGGTAATAACTGCTGTTCTTCTAAAAAGTAGTCCATGGTTATACTTGATGATAGTGTTCATTCTTTGTTACTAACATTTGGAAAACACAAGGTAGCACTAATTGTACAACTAGCTAAATAATAAGTATTTTTGGGTACATTTTATTAAGGTGAGGAACTGCAGATTTCCTGCTCGTCTGGGTATCTGCAAGAGAGTAGGGCACGAGAAATAAATCTTGTTCTTTCCTTGACTGCAATGCAGATCTGGCTCTGGGAGGGGTTTTCATATCCACACGGCTCTAACACATGGTCAGTGTTCAGCCAATAGTTAGCCTTACATCTGGCACTGGGTTTGTGTGGCTCAAAATGCCTTTTCTGACTGCTAAGCATGAAAACCTGTGACTATTTTTTTTTCCCCTGAACTGAATTTGCACACATTCTTCAGACTTTGATTTATATCAAACATAATTTTAACTGTTTATGTGGTATACACTGTAGCTACCCTTGTTACTACTTTGCCAATGACTGTGGCAGACAGGATTTTTTAAAAAACACAGCTACACAGATGATTCCTTTCCTGTTCTTACCCTCCCAGCCATGCTTAAGCTGCTCGGATCATGCTTTTTGATGGCGTGCTATGTTTTAATCTGTTTGCAAATTGTACTTCACTTTTAAGTATTATACCCCCCTGGCAAAACAGATATTTCAAAATACATTTAATTGATTTTTTACATAATTATTTTCTGGTCTGTTGCTGCCGAGAAACATTTTATTAATTTTATAACTTGTATTTGAGATTTTTCAGATTACTGTGATGCAAGGACATGTACAGGGTTGGTTTTTTTTTTCACATACAGCATGAAACATATTTGAATAAGGTTATGTCTTTCAAAAGCTGCAAAAATAAATTTAAAATCCAGAGGGAGATACCACATGGCTAATGTTTGCATTTGGAACATTAAGGCTTTTCTATTTTTTAAAAAAAATCAAGTTTTCATAATGAATTCCATACCAGTCTTTTAGTCTGGGTTTTTTGGTTTGGTTTGGTTTGGTTTTTTCTCTTTCCTAACATAGAAATTTTGTATTTAGTTATAAATAGGTATTGCTAAATAAAAAATATTACACCCTGAAAAAGGAGTGTGTGCAATTTAAACCTGTATCATAAGCATTATAATAGCTTCTGCTAAGTATCTTATAATTCTTTATCACTACATTTAAAATCATTGTACTGACCAATACCAGGAGTTAAATGGGCACATAGAATAAAACTCCAGAGAACATCAAGAATAAATCTACTCATTGTGCCTGATTAAATCACTTAATTAGGAGAAATACATTGTAACTGCTGGGAGAATATAGCCAAAGATGAGGAAACTGCAGCTGGTAGTTACTCATTTGTACATTCAGAGACCTCAAGTGTGTGAACTGATGTATTCCATGAAAAATTGTTATGAGTTTAAAAAAATGCCCTGTAATGCTAGAATATTTGCCACGAAGATGGCTGCGCGTGCTTGTTTACCTAATATTGTAGGTCGTGTGCAATAAACACAGTTGGAAAATGCTGAGTAGTGGAAATATTTATGGCAATATATAACCTGCTGACATTTCTGCCTTCAGGACACACATGGTTTGAGTTCATTTGCCATATAATTAATCATTTTCTATGTGTTAATATGAGGATGGTAATATAAGCAGATAGATTATACAAGAGAAATCTAACAGAAGGTCAACTATCTCATTCATAAAAATGTATTAATGTTTAAGGCTGTAACTTTTAAACAGGTTACATTGTGTAAATGGGAACAATTCTGATTTTGGAAAAATGACAGACAGGTATTTCTTGTGGCGTTTCCCCTGAAACCTATCACTCTTGGTAAAATGTAATATAAAAATTATTATTTTTTAATGTTTGCAACCACAATACTGTTGTAGTTGTATCCTCTGCATTTCACACGTATTTAATCAATCTGCATTATCTAAGTGTCAGAGGGCTTGGTTACAGTATCTTGTACCAGATATAGTTAAAACAGTTTGATTTTGTGGTGTGTAAGGGATTTAATAAACTGCCTATCAGGGGCCCCAAAGCATACCAAAAAATCTGGATAAAGGTTTTGGAGCTGTGAAATCAGAGTCCTGTCTGATGTACATTCCTTGCGCTTTAAGCTGCATGAGGATGAGGCCTTCAATCTGAGGAGGCCTAAGTAATTTGCAGGTATTATCCATTTTCATATTCTTTCTGGGTGCTATTTCAGAGACTTGTTACTCAAAACCTGCAGATAAATGGGTCTATTTGCTTCACATAAGTGGGGTCAACTCAAAGAAGTATTATCTGTGAGTCTGTGACTTTGGAGTTTCTTTCTAAGCTTAATCAATCAAGAGGGCTGTACCATTTTGAATACTAGCTGTAGTTGTAGCACAGAATTTCCGACGATAAAACCAGTTTTATTTTATTTTTGTATCTATCAATATACAATATTTTATTTTAAAATCAAGAAAGGTTCTTGTAACATGCAAATATAGAAAATGCACTAGCTGGCTATTTCTGTAATTTAATGTTTTCATTTTATTTATGCAAGAATTAACTGCTATTTATGTCCTCATATGGACATGTGATAAACCTCCAGTATACTTGTTGCTTTTATTCCCTCCCTCTCATGAAGTTAGCTCTGAGATTAATTGACTTAGTAATTTTTTGTTCTGCTCTATAGTCTTGTGCCCAAACAAAGCCTCTGTCTTGCCTCCTTTTTAGCTTAACATCCTCCCAAGAGTTTCAGAAAGCAGACTGATGCAATTATACAGCACATCCCAGTGGAAAACTAGGACTACTATGTCAGTCCTGGAGCAGCGAGGCAATATTCCAAGCTGACTGCTGGAAACCACAAATCTTGACCATTATTACAAAACTTGTGATAGAAACACAGAGGAGAGTATTATTAGCCAGTCATGGAGTATTAAATTATACATGACTGCAGCACTGCTGAAACATCAGCTACCAGCCTAAAGCTCTTCTTTTTTCTGTTTTGTTCACTTCAGTGACAAGAGGCAGATTTTCCTGTTTTGACCTTTGGATTGAATCTGTCAATAGTGATTTAAAAATCTGTTCATAGTCCATCTTTTGAATCCAAGTTTTGGGTTGGTTTTTGTTTGTTTGTTTGTTCTTTTGTGTGTGTGGTTTTCGGTTTTGTTTGAGTTTTCTTTTTGTTTTACTTGTTTGTTTGTTTGTTTTAAATCTGTATCTGACATCTCATTTACCCTAAAACACAAGCACGTAAGTTTCCAAGTGTTTTACATGCATTTTGGCTTTAGGATGCTTATGGAATTGGCATCTGAGAACATTTGTACGTGTTTTACCCCATTATTAGGGTTTTACTCTAGTGGTATTTCAGTAAGAATAGAACATAAACTTTAGTCCATTCTAGCATGACTTCTATACATCTACAGTAGCAAGCTGCTTTATTCTAACAAAAGCTAATGCTGGACCAAACCAGCTGTTGCTGAATTACTTCTCTGTGAAGAAGGGTAATGAAGAGAAGGGAATATTTTGGTATTAAATACAGTTTCTTTTGGAATGTGCATGTCCTGTTACATGCTGCTAGATAGTATCTTGGTTTGATAACTGTCCCACAAGGCTTCAGTTCCTCATAGGAAGGGCTGTGTTCCTTTGTTGTCTGACTTACATAAATGATATTAGGATGCTAGAACCCACATTACTTAACCGCTGTATGACACCACCAGTTTAGAGAGTCTCCTCAGACCTTGCCAAAGCTGTCTCAGGCCTTCCTGAGGCTCTTCTGGACACTGCTGCTCTTCCTAGAGATTGCTCTGTGAGTGTTCTACCACTGAGGACTGTATAGGAAATTTGCTAGGTAATGCAGTCGGGCTGCCACCCTGTTACTTCTAAATTACAGTTCAGTCTTGTATGTTCACAGCCTAGGTAGGATGATTTGGGAAGAGGAGTAGACTAGGGTTCATTCTTTGTTGTGACAATCAGCTGTGCTTTAACCATTTTGGGAGGAACTGGGTTATAGATACAGAATTATGAGTATTTTGAGAAATTCAGAGAATAACATAATTGCTCATCATTACTTCCTGGGGAAAAAAAAAAACAAAAACAACAACCTACATCTGTGTGTTTCTTATAAAATTTGGCAAAAAGCTGCTTTCGTAAAATTGAATTTGATTTTTTTCTTTTTTTTTTTTTTTAAACTCCTACCAGATTGGTAATGACTTCAGCTATGGTAATTGAGGATGTTTTCCTACATCCCATGATTTAACACGTTGGATTGTGAATTGAAGCAGCTGAAGTGTAGGCCCACATTCCCCTCTCCTTACTGTTCTCTGAAGATGGTAGCTTCCAGCAGGGGAGGTACCAGACAACAGGCAGTGTGCAAATGACTTAAATCTCTGCAGCTGTTGGCTCATTTCTATTCTGGTGCCACATGTTGTTATCAGTAATTTCTGACATTCATTAAAAGTGGAAACTCTGCATGTTTTTCCTTTTTTTTTGTAGTGTATGTACTACCATTGCAGTTAAGTGGAATGTTAAAGTATTAATACAGTTGGGTTTTGTTGTTGTTGTTGTTTTGGGTTTTTTTACTTTGGCAATAGTGCCATAGCAATTCCTGCTCAAAAGACAGACTTTGTGCTGGGAAAAAAAAAAAGTCAAGGTGAGATACAGCAAGGGAAAAAAAGTCATTAGCTCCTAGCTAATCAGAAAGAATACCTTAAATACCTTAATGGTTTTGTTGTCCTTATTGTTGTGGTTTGTTTTATTTTTTTATTTAATATAATTATTTTCTGGTGTTCTTAAAAATTACATATAGCAGAGGAAAATGATATAGAAAGAAGAGGCTTGAAGAACTTAAAGGGGGCAGGTTATGGGAACAGATAAGCCCCTTTTATTTTCTTTCTGTATAAATGCTTCGTGAATTTCAGACTCTGGACTTTTCTGTGAATAGAATACTGATAAGATAGTAAGTACTAATTGAGCTAGAATTAGTATCTAGTTAGAGCACACAACAACAGAATAAACACTTGAGTCCATATAGAGTTTGCTCAGACATATTTATGTAATAGGCTAAAAGATTTCTGCCAAAGCTTACATCCACTGTAGTAGTGATACGTCCTAGCTCATAAATTCAGATTTTGAGCTGCATATATAGTAAAAAAAGTTAATAATAATTTAATATTTATAATTTGTATTTTTCTTTAGTTTCTACTTTTTATTTTAAAAATAATTTATTTTAATTAAATGTTGATAAGTAATGATTCTAATATATATATTTTATTGCAATGACACATTAGTATTTTGCTCAGAGGTCTGAATCTGAGACTTCCATCATTGTACACAAATTTCTAATCCTTGTATAGCATATCAAACCTGAATCCCTTTTGCAAAGGAAGACATTAAATACTTCCGATGCCACTATATACTATTATCTGAAAGAATACTGTCTTCTTGAGTATGAACTGCTTGGGTTCGTAGGAGTAAGGGTCTCCTCCAACAAACTTTGGGGTTAGTTAGATACAAAGTTGTAATACAGGTCCCTTACTAGACATAATATATACTAGCATTGAAGAAATGGCTGCTAAATTCCTAAAGTGGATAAATCTGTCTTGAAAGTATTAAGTTAAAAAAGAAGTATTTGTCAAATAAACCTCAGATGGTGACATATACAATTGTTTTCTCCCCAGTACAGCTTTATATACAATTTAAAGGTGTGAAAATTACAGGTATTATGAAGCCTGGCCTAGCTTTGTGAGTGAGTGACTGTTTTCTCCTTTTCCACCATTCCACATATAAATACTGAGAAGCTTGGCATAAAGAATGCAGCCTGAGGCATACCCCATAAAACTTACAATGCAATTAAATGAGCAATTTCTACTGGAAATAAAGTGGGTATGTTGAGTAGAATATGAATTAAACCAAGCAAGAACAAAGTCAGACAACCTTTCGTAGTACTCTGGGCTCTTCAAAAGGACCCCCAGGGTCAGCAGTACCAAATGCAGCTGACAGGTCAAGGCCAGTCAGTAAAGAAAGATAACTGCAGTTTGCAGTGAAAAGCAGGTCATTCCAAATTTTGATTAATGTAGTCTCAATGCTGTGGTGTCCACTCGAGTGGGTTAGCAAAATAAAGACAGATAGCAGTGGATTAGCTCTAACACTTCTTTATTATACTGCAGCCGTTACAAGCTTCTCTGCTGCATTCACTAAGACTAGCTTTTCTCCAGTTTATGATCCTTCGTCTCACATTGCCATCTGTCCTGAATTCCGTGGAATTGACTCAGTTACAAGGGACTGACTGCCCTGTTGACTATTTGCAGGACTACCAAAATGTCCTCAAAGTAACTTTGGAACAAGGCAAACCTACCATATTTTTCACATTATGATTTGTTGATGATGTTGGCAGTGTGTTCATCCTGTGGAGTATATATGGCAAAAAGGTGTCAGCTTCCATGGCTTTGTTAAAGCACTAGGGGATTTGTTGTTTATTGACATTTTTTGTTACACAGAACAAAGACCCAAAATCTTTGGCTACAGAGTAAGCTCAGCAAGTGTAGCTTTGCTAGTGGCAGGAATCTGAGAAGTCCAAATACAATGAAGAAACGTTGCTGTGTACGCTTTCCTCGTAGGAAAAAACAAAAGTGTGCATTGTCCTCCCCCTGGTTCTATGGAAGATTGTAAAAAAGAGTACATGTAACTTTATGAGTTATACTGTTTAATGGTGCCAAGGACAGAATGACAGGGTTTTCTTGAGATGACTGCCATTACTGATACAGAAAGTTTATCTGTAATGTCGAAGTTTTCAGCGTTGTTTTGGTTGGACAGCTGCAGAGAACCTGCCCCCGATAGGAGAAATCTTTAATTTCTTTTTAGGGAGGGTTTTCTTACTTTATAGAAATATTTCTTCTACTCAACACAGCTGACAGATTGGCCACAAATATGATGTATCTGTGAATTAACAATGCTGTTATTGGTATTATGAGAACATTTATGGGTTTCTTTGCTCAGGTTGTAAATACACAGACAGTTGGCAACACTTGCCTAAATTTTTATTTGGTCTCTTCTGTGGCTGAGCAGTAGCTGACCGTCTTGAAGCTCCCCTCCTTTGAACTTTGTGTGTGTCTGAATATGTGGTCACGTGTGCTGATGCATGTGTCGGGTCAGCCCATAGTGACTAGTCTGAATGAATTAGAGCAGAACATGGCAGTGAAGTCTTCTTGCAATGTCAGAGCCGCTGCAGGCAGAGAATGGAAAACAGAGTCCCTGCCTCTTAGGACGTCTGTATCAAGTCAGCAGACAATGAAAGCAGCAGGCTGTAATGAGAAAAGGGAAGCCGTTGAAGGAGACAGACTGTGAAATTTATTAGCTGGTGCAATAAAGCTGCTTCTGTGGGAATGAACCTGAAGTGGCCTCTGAGTTTACTCAGGATAAAAAGCTCAGTAAGGGAGGCAGTTTATTGGGGTTCATCCTCTTCATAACCCAAGATACTGACCTCTACAATCTCCCAGCCAGCAGCAGAAATATCAGACTCCCCCATCTGTGCAAAGTACCATTTTTTTTTCATCTAATAAAAACAACCTCTGAGTCTGTTAACTATTACGCATTTCCCTTTGCAGGATGTATCTTTACCAGTCATCACTGGGAATATTGCTTTCAGACTCATTTTAGTTTATAGACCCAAATATTTCTCATTTACTTTGAATAATTGTTTTCTGTTAAAAATTAGGTAGCTGGCTTGTTAATTAGTAAAGGATAAACGAGACACATCACTACATTTTTAAAGCTATGGTGCCAGCTAGTGGTGAGAGATTATAGACAGCATCTCAAACTTGACATTTATATAAGTACAGTATATTTTTATTTGCATCATGATAAGGTGACATTAAGTTTTACTTGTCAGCTATCACTACCTTCTGACTAAAAGGGAAAAATAAAATCAGCAGCTGCTATCAGTTTCCAGTCAGATTTTAATTGGATATTGTTTATTTGAAACCTTCCTGCCATTATTGATGGAGTAATTGCATCATTCATCAGGCCATTTGCCAGTGAAGTCTTTTAGTCCTTAGTTTCTCATGTGTGAACATCAGTTCTTATGCATTATTAACGTGTAGGTGTTCTTTTACTTTGCTAGAAAACTGAGTTTCTTAAAAAACACAGTAGAATTTAGTTGTGAGCAGGAAAAAGATGCTTAGACAGTTTTTGCAACTGGTTAACTTGAGAACACTGAGAGCTCTAGTGTGGCCAATACAGGGTAAAACTCATAATTGATTATATTTATTTGTAACTGATCCACCATACTAAGATGAAAATCCTGTATTTTATTAACAGGTAAGGAAAATTCAAACACTACATTTTTCACATGTATTTTCCCTATTCAAACAAGCTCACAGCAGAAAAGAAAAATAATCCTGAAGAGCATTTGTAAAGAAATGTAAAAAAAAAAGAATAATTTTATGTTTTTTTGAAAAAAGAGTCATTGACAGGCCATCCTTCCTAGTTTAATTAAGCAATAACTGATCACAGTGAGGTTGTGGAAGGCTCTTGAATACTAATAAATAGAACCAGAAGATGAAGCATTTCCTTCATTAAATAGTAGGAGCTGTTTATTACTTACTGCTAAAATCAATTATTATTACTAATACTCTACAAGTAATTTATAACTGAAGGCACACTGAAGATTGTAAAGCAGAACTTTTCTTTTGAAATGTCAAACATAGCCATGAAGGTCAGCTATTGTGAATAAGGACACCTCAGATGAACACACTTGTAATAGTATTTGTGAAGATAGATCTAGTGTTAGTGACAGCTGCAGGCAGTAAGCAGAGCTGTCACAGTTGTACTGCCAGTCTAATGCACATGACTACACTGCTGTTAAAATATGGGGATGTTTCTAAACCAAAGGAATAAATTAAATGGAAAGATTTTTGTGTAAGATGTAATTGATTGATTTAGACACACAAGCAATTTATTTAAAAAGATGCTTGAAATATTATCCTGTGCAAGAAATAATCTTCTATTACTAAAATTAAATGTTTTCTGTTAGGTATGAAAGAATTCCAGGGGCCCATGGTGCATGTTTGTTTCTTTGCATGTAACTACTTCAAAGAGTCTGTCATGCTTGCGTCATACACTTCTTTTGATCCACTTTCCATAAACAGTGTGTTTGTGACAGATGTGCTCTTGCTGTTATTTTCATGTACTATTACAACACAGTTGCTTTAATTGAATACTACAGGGAATATTTAAATGAAAAAAAAAATGTATCTTAAAGTGAACCTTAATTGATTCCTGTGCGTTTTATAATATGTCTTTCACTCTTCCCTAATTTATTCCTTAAATGATTTGGGATGTTCTGCAAATTTGTAGTTTCTTGGCATTTACATAACTTATGGTACAAAGCAGTTTTAGCTTTTCAAAGAACTTACCATATATTGCCCATTTGCAACAGTCGTAGAAAATGAAGTGCACACTTTGAATCTGAGACCAACAGATGTTGTTCTCCAGCTTCAGTTTTCTCATTTTGTGCTTTAAATTAAATAACTGTCCATAAACATTGTACCAGTTTCTTATTAATTTTTTTGGTTTATTTTATTTTATTATTTATTTTATTATTTTATTTTATGTGAACTTCACTGTCATTAAAAAAATAGTTGCTTATTCAGACTAATGACTGTAATGCTGTTAGCACTGAGGTTAAATTGCCAAGGTATTTGATTTCCAAACAAAATAATGTGGACTTCAGTGATCTAAACACAGTGACCATTATTTATTATGTTGAAATGTCCATTTGCATTGGAAGTCCTTTAGCAATCATGGTATTATACTCCAAATAGATTTCTTGTCCAAAATGCTTTATTCAGAAGACAGAAATATACAAAAAGGTTCTTTTAAAAACAATTTAAGAAGTATTTTAAAATTTATTTTTCACGTTGAATGGATATAATACAAATTTAATGGTTTCCTTTTTTTACTACTGTAGAACCTGTCTTGTTATAATAGCACTTAGGTAATATATGCTTAGTGTGTTCTAAACTGGATACCCTTGTGCATCTCATAAAACTCTCTGAAATTTATGCATTTAAAAATCTGTATAATAGATCAAGCACAGTGGATGTAGTAGGATCCAGATTTTAAGCATAAACCTTGATTAAAAAAAAAAAAGATAAAAACTGCCTAAAATATGTTGTCACATTATTCTTTTACATCCACTGATGTTGTGTTGGGGCTGAAATTGATACCTTGGCTGGTGAAGGGGAAGAAAGATTCACAATAGTGCTGAAGTCAAAAGGAATGTGTTTGGAGGGCCTTTTGGGAAAAAAAAAAAAAAAGAAAAGAAAAAAAGAAAGCTGCTTTATTATTTATTAAGAGCTACCACATTTGAGTACCTGGTGGCAGCATTTTCTGCCCTTCGCTCAGAATGCTGTCAACTGGAGCCCTTCACAGATCTCTGTGTCAGAAGATGTAGCAGCCCAGTAGAGGAGTTGGCCACATCTGTCAGATTGCTGCTACAGATGGTTCAGCTTCTTAGCTGACACAACTCCCAGCAAACATCATCCAAGAGTATGGAGACTTTACTTGGACTAAATGTTAAGCTTGCCTCCTGTTCGGTGCCATTACATTTTCTGCAAAATATGATCCTTCACCATATTTATTTGACCCTGGGTACACTTGAATGTAACAAATTTTATATAATTTGCAAATGTAGAATATTTAAAATAATGCTGATTACAACATGACAGGTCCACCCAAGCAGTCTCTCAAGCATAGCTCACAGTATATTTTAAAATTTGTCTAGATCTGCTATTAGGATGTCTCCATAATGATATCACAACTGTCACGCAATGAACTCCAGCACATTTCTAATATATTATACATTGCTCTTTGTAAACCCTTTGTTTTAGTGTCACATTTCTGTTGCCATGTGTGCAGTCACTCATGCAGAATTTCTTGCCTTAACTTTCTTCGTGTTACCTGGTGTTTCTAGGCAAGCTATTAGGCATTGATGTCAGCGCTGTTAGTAGCAGAGCATTTACAGCAGGTGGGTTTCACAGTTAACTTCTGCAGCAGAGCCAGCAGAGGGAGTGTACACAGGGCTGGTTTACGATACTTACAGATCTGGGCAATTTTTTTCCTGTTTTTGCAAACACCTGGGTTTGTTTCTTTTGTTTGTTTGTTTGTTTTTGTATGTGTTTATTATATATGAGAATGTGGCTACGTATCTGTGCTCTGGAAGTGCAGTAACTGTGGAGAAAAGCTGAGCTGTCAATCATTTTATGATTACAAAATTAGGTTTGATTTTGCAAAGACTTGCACATATCAATTTGTGTACTGGAAGTAATTCCTTGGATGGAGTGTTTTTGGACCCTGGAGAGAAGAGACTTTCCTCTTTCTATTATACCACGGAATACACGGTCTTTAGAGAAACCACAACATAAATTTAAGGACAGGTTAAAATGACTTCACACACTTGCAAGGTCAAAACCTTAATAAATCACTGTACACATTGTGTACAGTTCACCTGGGTGAAATAGGCTCGAAGAGACTGTTCTGGTTTTAGCTGATATTTGGGGATACATTTTGGGTGTATGCAAAATATACTATGCAAAAACTTATTTTTCAGTTACATTGAAATACATGGACTCTTAGAAGCTCGTTCTCACATTCATAGTCAGCGTGCCTTGGGTCTGCCCCAGAGTTGACAGGAATTTTACATGAAGAAGTGTCAGTCAGTCCAGAAGGGTGTTTTTCTATACAATCTTACATGTGTTTAAACAATGCAGTGAATGAAGTATTACTTTGTAAATGACGTTGTTTGCATTGTGATTTAAACTTTATTTAAATACTTTTTCTTGTATTTAACATTATTACACTATGTGCTTGGTTAAGCCAGGAGGGGCTGATTATCATTAAAGTGTTATTTATTTCTATTTTATGAAGCCCCTTTTTACATTCATGTTACAGGTTAATTTATACTTTTATTTCATGCACTACTTGGCTTTACTGATTAATATGCCCCATGGCATTCAATAAAGCCAGGCAGTGGAGGAAATAAGAGTGGTATTAATTTCTAACATTGCTATAAATTTGCCTTAATAAAACTAGCTCAATAACACTGCAGTAGTAATACAATGGATGCTTCCAAATTGTTATCAAAGACACAACTGAAAGAACAACGATATTTTTTTTCTGGAATTTAAGAATGCTGTGCTCTCTTTTTGCTAGTGTTCAGATTAGACCGTTATAATACTGTGTACTCTTGTGCTCTGAAGCATGTATTTTTCAAAAATAATTATTTTACTTAGTCTATCAGTTCAAACAGATGCAGATAAATCCTTTGGATCCTTTCAAATGCCTTGTGGATTTTCATGACCACTGTTACTTAACAGACTGCCTAAACCAAGGTTTTAAAATATCAAAGAAAAAAGAGAGAATTCCAGAGTATAAGGGAAAACAGGAAACAAGAAAAATTAGAATACTGGATTTTCTTTTTAGTACTAAAATAACTACTATTGATATAGATTTTTCAATATTTTCCATTGATTTACATGTTGTTCTGTAGCAGAGTGAAATTCTCAAGAAACAAACACAGATAGGACTGTTGAATGTTACTTTCAGGTCTACAAACTACTCATTGTAGTGATAGTATTGTTGCTTTATTTTATCTATTAACTAACTATGATAACTATATGTTTTTTCAGGTCTAGATTGTGAAACCTTGTAGTATGAAATTCTTAAGTAATCTGTGCCGTGTAACAGCTAGCTGTGACAAACATTTTGCTCATGCCTGCATTCCTTTCTTGCTCAAACCCATACTGACTTAACTGAAAAGTTTGCTGAGTAAGAGGGTTTTGGATACAGCTGTTACTTGACTTCAGTGCACAGTGAAAGCATGCTAAAGGAAGTTGGTATGCAAAAATCTGAACAAAATCTTATGCCAGAAGGATTGCCAAATCCTCAGAGCTTGGTCCTGGAAGGTGCGTGGAGGAGCCTTTAACTGCTCCTGAAGCCAGTGGGATGTGAGCCTTCTCTGCACTTTGCTGGGTCAGACCTTAATAAATCACTCAATGCATTTTTCAAGGATCACCTATGGGGTGAAAGGCAGCAAATGTTTAAAAGGATTAATATAAACATTATATATCAAATGGAACTTATTTTTACATTCAGGCAGCTATGAAAATAATGCTGTCATTTTGATAAGTGTATTAGTTGAAATCAGATGCTCAGCAGACCATCTACTATCATCTGATTTTACTAAGGAAATGCACTTTTATACATTTACATAATGCATAGGCCAAAGAGGTACCAATGTAGAATCAAATTAAAATTTTAGGCTTAATGTAGTGACCTTTGCTTAATATGCTTTTCTAAATAGTAACAAAACTAAATTCTCTTATTTACTATAAAATTCATGTATGTCCAGACATACATTTGCTTACATGGTGCTAGTGTGGTGGTTTAATTATGTAAAATAAATTTGCTCAAGTGTTCTGTAGAGTCGCTGAGGTTAGAAATGCAAATGCTCCCCTCACCTGTGCAGGTCACAGCCAGTACATGGCTGTGCTCTGTTATATGCGATGTACGGTGCTGCATCTGGGCCAGGCCTCTTGCAGAGTTCCATTTTAACAACACTTTTCTCAGAAGAGTATTTAGTTTCTCACGGAAAAATAAATGTCTTCCTCAAGCTTTAATCAACATCAATCTTTCAAAATCAAGCTTTCAATCAAGCTTTAAACAAGATATTAGCCAGCTATACGAATGGAATAATGGAATAATGACATTCACAGTCACGTTAGATTCAGTGCTGTAAATGGGGATATGATCCGTCGTACTTCGGGGGAAATTTTTCTGCACTGCTTCAAGCTGGATAGCTTATTCTGGAATTGTACTTCATGGAAGGCTCCTCTGTATGCCCCTGGAGTGGTGAAAAATTAGGTTAGGTAAATGGACCATCAGTTAGATTGTTTGGCAGTTTAGTTTGCCAGAAATGCTGTGAATCTGCATCAGATATTAATATCGGTGCTAGATGCAGACAGTTAATGCTTTTCATCTTTCACTGACAACAGCAGAAGTTTGAGCTACTCACTAGCTTGCTGGATAGGGCATTTTGGGTGCATGGAAAAGATACTCAGAATATTTTATTTCTACTGCACACAGAGGCAGGAGGCACGATTCTAAAGGAAAATTCACAAAAGTAATTTTCAGGGTTTAACTCCCCAGTGCAAAGGTGTGTATCTGTTTTTTTCTTGTATCATCACAGCCAAGCAGAATAAGCTGCAGTGCTTGCAAAACAGCAAAATGTATGTTTGGGCTGTGAGGCATAACGCGTGCAATTAAGGATAAGGAGATCTCTTTAGTTAACAGTGTGGGAGCCAGGGCGGAGCGAGTAAGGGAGCACAGGGGCCTGGGTGCTGCACGTAAGGCACAAAGGGTTGCGGGAAGGTCTTTCCCTTCAGGAGGTTTTGAAAAAGGAGACCGTTTTAAGGGGTGTCTATAAACTAAAAGATTAAATGGAGGAAGGGTGGATGCCTCTCGCCAGTTCTTGCTACCTTCATGCAGATGTTGAAACAAGAATATTTGCTTTCAAGTGTCTTCTACCAGTAGGGATAGGACTGATCTTTTGTCTTCTTATTTTGTTTGGATGATTTTTTTTTTCACCTATGTAGCACATCTGTGATTTTATAGAACAGGGAAAATGATCTACTTTTTGTAGAAGGAAATACGTACTCATTTACTATTCTGCCCCTCCACAAAATGTTTCTCCTCTTTCAATGTATTTTTATGGAGTTAAAAGGTGTTGCCTTTATTTATTGGCCAGTGGTAAATATTCTTTTTACACCTCCTTCTTTACAGCACAATCCTGGAAGAGAAATCGTGGTCTTAACATTGTTGTTAAAGTTTTATATTTCCAGCCATGCATTTAAGTAACTTTTGTTTCAAAAGGAATAGATCACGTTTAAGGTGACATTTTCTAGGAACTATAAACCAAAAATACAAAAACAGTGTCGACAAATCCCTGCCTGTATGTACAAGAGCGTAAACTGAACACAAGAAATAGCCGAACGTGATGGCAATGAGCATCATTAAAATATTTTCTGGACATCTGAGGCAAAAATGTACGTAATGACACTGCCTAATAATGCATTCCGTGTGACGCCCTTGGAGGAGTTGAGCTGTCCTGCTGCTAATCTTCCTCTGGAATTCGAACGGCGCCTT
>VWZY01010415.1:118411-200743 GCA_013399075.1 Chloroceryle aenea
AACTTGGCGTTACTTGGTACGGTTCTTATAACGTGAGCACTGGCTGGCGATTGCTATAGATGCTGCCGGCTCTGTCCGGCACAGCGGAGCTGCGCCCTGCACTCCCAGTGCGCTGTTAGGCGTCTTAGATCCTCGCGGTGTGTCGCTGCCTGGCAGCCTTTGCAACAGAATTTTTCTGAAAATAGTCGCGATCTTAGTAAAGAGATAAGAAAATAAAGGTGGTGGGGTGAAGGATATTAATCTGCAATGTAGCCATAATTCCTCTCCCCGTTGGCTTTCACATACTTGTTTAAAATCCTGAAGTAAAGGAAGATACGGAGAAATGTTCTACACTATAAACTGCTGGAACTTGACCTCGTTTGGTCTTTTTTGTATGGACGGTAGTTTAAGTGCAATATAGAATACACTGGATATAGAGATGGGTTTTAGGAACATTTGTCTCTGTCTGGAGTTTGTGGAAACTCCTTCCTCATGCTTGGCCTGGGGATGCAGATATAGAAAAGTGAACTTCACATTTTTTTCCCCACCACATTACCACTGCTCCTTATGTGATAGTAATTAATTAGAGTTATAATAATGATGATATTAAATCAGTACTAATAACAACCAGTGTGAAGCGCAGAGCAGGCAGAAGGACTTGCTACTAGGAAAAATCATCGTAAGCCTTCTGAACACCTCAGCCAATCCATTTAACCAACAGAAAGAAACTTTAAAATTGAAGCAAAACAAACACATCTTTAATTTTCTCTTCTGTTCTGAGCAGATGCTTGCCAAAAGCCCTTCCTGTTATGGTCCATTAAGGCAAAGGTTGTTTGGAGGATCCTTAGAGAGTGTGGAGGTGGTTTGCTGCAGCTCACTCAGCTCAGGTACAGAGTCCCACTCTGAGAGATGCAGGCACTCATTGCAAATTGCAAAAGTATGGCCTTTTTAATTAAAAATCAATGAACCTCATTTTATTAGGCCTTCCTGAGACTGGTGCTAGGTAGCCACACCATTTCTTTGTATTCCATTATACTTTTTGTGAAATAACTTGTATATCATGTATATAGACCTTTATGCATATATAAAAATAGATACTGGCCAAGGAGCCTAGGGAAGTTGTCACAGAGAGGTGTTCCTCTCAGCCTGGTGCTTTTAGGACAGTGACACAATAGGTCTTACCAAATGTCTGAAGTCAAGGCATCTGAGATCGTATGGACAGTTTGTGTCAACTATAATTCTGTTTCTACTGTGATCCCAAACCTTTTTCCTAAAATTCACCAATTTTTTTGTGTTTGGATCTTCAAATTCCTGTTATATTCCTGCACAATAAATTCAGCTAGTGAATTCAGGGAGAACACAAGACTTTTTGGCTTCAGAATTCCATCCGAGGAGATGCATTTGAAAATATTCTTTTTTGATTGTTTTTTTTTTCTTTCCATGGTTATTTTACTCCTGGTCTTTGTTAAGAGAAAATATGTAGGAAAAATGTGTTTCTAAAATGTGTTCCCAACTATGATAGTTGTTACACAGCTGGGGCTTTTTTTTTAAACTCTAGAGTTATGTCCTTCTAAATTGCAGATTTTCTTTCTGGCATTTGTTACTTGGAAAAGAAAATATGTGAATGACAGAAGGAAAAGATGAGAAATAGATTACAACAAATGGAATAACTCTTTAGGAGCAGTACACTTTTCACCTCTGGGTGCCACTGTTCAACTATTTCTTGTGTGGTGACCATCTGCTTAGAAGTCCAGTTCTTACTGGAGAAATATTCCCTGAAAGAAACAGTTAAAGAGATACTGCCTGTATCTCTGGATAATCGAGAAACAAGTTTCTGATGTATGGTTATTAGTTACGCACTGTTCTGATATGCTGTTTACATACTGGACAAGGAAAGAGTAAACAGTCCACATTTGTTCAGATTAGCGAGTCTGATGGTTTATTTAAAACTTCTCTTGCCTCTTTAGTTAGAAGGTGAAATGTGAGTCTCTTTTTTTCTCTATAAATACATACTAGTACATATTTATTAAGTACACAGGTTTACTGTAATTATTCAGTTGATTTAAACAAGTTTTACAATATCAACAATAATTTGCTTTATTGCCCACAGACTACTTAATTCAAAAATCTATTGACTGATATAATTTCTTTTCAACTGCTGTGGAACTGTTAATATTCAGAGAAAAATTAATTGCAGTCTGTGTATCCAGCTGTTCCACCAGATTAATTATATTGTGACTATTTCTCTTAGAAACCCAGCCAGGACATCTCATTGCTAAATGACATTAGACCTCTTTTCTGAACTGTACTATGATTTTAATTCTGGTCACATAGAAATCTTCTATGAATGAAATCAAGTGTGTCATTTAACTTCTTCATTACTACAAGGCTGTGATTTGGGCAACATTTTCAAAATAATAACATCTGTATTTTATGTCATAGTGATGTGTACCTCTTCCAGGCAGGAGCACTGCTGCTGTCTCGCCCATACCTTCAATCTGAAAGTGTTCTTCTTGCACCAAGGGCTACAGCCTGTCAATGAAAGCCAGCAAACCTTTCCATATCTGCACACAGACAATGGAGGGTTCCATGCAGCTTTACAAAGAGGCATGGGCCATATTTATTTCTGTTCAATAATTCTATATATGTTCTTTATATGCATTTTTCAAAGTGGTAGAGGAAAAATTCAGACTAAAACATCTGTTAAAAATTAATTTCAGCTTTGTCCCAGATTTGTACATTTTCATTGGAAAATCCCAAATAAATAGAGCACCTCAAAATAAAAGAATTTAACTCTATCCTGGGAACGTGCAGTTCAGGTTTTGGAAGGGGAAAGCTGTAATAAAATGCTGCCTAAATGAAACTGGTAAAGCTGTAAAATACGTAAGTGGAAACTTTGAGGAAACTGGCAATGAGAAACTGGAAATCAAGCAGTAATTTAAGTTTCACACAGCCACCCTTTGCATGTGTGAGTACAAAGGAGACACTAGGCACAAATGTGAGTCAGAGCTCTCCTCTCAGGAACTGAATGGACAGAGATTCCCAGCATCTGTTTCCTTAACTATCACCCAGAGGATACTAGTGGTAAATCACAGTGAGTAAAAATAGAATCAGAAAACTAGCTCAAAACAAATGAGGTATTGTATTTTGCAGTACTTTTGCGGTAGATCTGTATCCACGTCAGCTTTCATCTGTGTTCAAATTGGTATGTCAGATTACAGTGACTTCTAAACAAATTGTTATTAAAATCACAAGCATGGATAATTAGGATGCCCCACATAACAGCCAGCCAGATATGGTTCCTTAACTGGAGGTTCATCCTGCTCACAAATGTCACTGTCACTGTTGCAGAGCATGATGGGCATACCTTGGGTAGTGATAATCACTGCCCATTTTTTGAAGTGAATGGGCCTACATTGAGTTGAATCAACTCTGGTCTGCCCAAGAAACTCCCAACTGAAAGAGTGAGTTTGTAGGTGCCCCACTGATCTGTACATAATTTTCGTGTCATCAGTGAAGGCTGAAGTAATGATAGTTTGCCTTGAAGAGCTCCAGTGAAATTTAATTAAAGTATTGTGAGTTCTTAACCTGGGAGATGCATAGAGTTGCAAGGAATTCTTATCAGCTGAAGAGTTCTGAATTTATACTTGAACATCAGGCATCTGAAATAATATTTTAAAATAATATTTTACTCATTTATTAAAGTTGTGATATTGAAAACAAATGTCAAAGATCAATGTGGAATCAACAGGTCTTCAGTATATCCTATTTGCTGTAAATAGCCTTGTTATTAGGTATGTGGATATAACGTGACCCTGGGACTTCTAAAGAAAAGCCATCCTTTTATTTTAGAAAAACATTTCTGTATGTGCAAATGATATGAGATATGAATGTGATCTATAACATTTTAGTAAATGACAGTTACAACTTCTAAGAAATACGATTTTAATAAATTAGATTTTCAGGTAGGAGAAGTTGATACATAGCAGAATTGATCCAGTAAGTTATCATTGACAACTCTTAGTGATTACTGTTTCAGAATATACCATTGTCAAGAAAGAATGACATTTTTATATCTTTTTTTAGTGTTTTGCCTCCTTATATTTTGAGGATGTACCTTTTTAGGCTTGTTTTATTCATCATAAAAGATCATTTAGTTTTATTTCCCACACAGGATGTTTTAAGAAAAGTCTTGTAGAGAAGTTCATAATTTTAGCAGCAGTATCCCCAAAAAAATTCTTGTGGTCAAGGAATGTTGGATAAAACAATAAAAAGCTGGCAAAAAAAATAAAATTAAAAAGTGAACAGTCATATACGCAATAAGAATGAACCACTGTCAGTTAAAATCCTCTAAGCAGGAAAGACAAAAAACTTACAATGAGAACCACCAACCCTACTATCTTCTATTGATGTTATATAGAGAGAATTTGATTTAAACCTGTATCACAAACAATGCAATAGTAAACTAGCAACTGTGTCATTGAAGACTTTTTAAATTGTCTGAAACTCTATTTATACAGAATTTAAAATTCTAAAAAAAAAAATCTTGTATAGTTCTGAAACTGGCAAAGTTAAAAATGTGAACCTCATCTAACCATCAGTACCTGTTATTTATAAGTCTTTTAATCTTTGCTCTACATGTCCTCTAGTTTATCACAGTTACATTCCTAAGGCTGTTTTCTTGGCATTTACATAGTTTAAAATCTGGACCTTGAGGTGAAGGGTACATTTTAAAAGAAAATGTTTCTTACATTTTGAGCCAGTTTGAAGGATTTCAATTACTTTTCAATTGGTTTTGCTCAATTAGAGTCAGGGCTCCACAACACTATATGCTTATGCTACATGCTATTATGCATACATTGGCATTGACAATGAGATCCTCCTCTTAAAGAATTTGTGAGCTGACTTTCAGAATTAGTAGTTACTGTTGCAGTTATCATGCCCGTGGCTTTATGATGCATCATATTGAGTAAGCAGCATACTGAAAGACAGGAAAACATAACAGGAATATTCAAAATTGCCCTTGATATGATGATGATCCAGCTCCATTCAGTCCCTTGTGCTTACTTCTGTTTGTGACATGATCATTTCTACTGATTTTTTTTCCAGTAGTATTTGAGTCCTGTAGTGTGGTGAGTGCACCAGCTGCTTCAGGTGCAGATGTCATTTTCCTTGTATGCTTCTCTATGCCATTTGGCACTTGTTTTCCATTTTCTGTGTTGACTCATTCACTCAGGAGCTTTAGCAACTGAAACACATCTGATTTGTTTATTGAATGTCATACATGTTTTGTCTCATGTCTGTTGCTGAGAACAGGTTTGAAAGACCTGAGAGACATGAAGCAAACAAGGCTCCAGATCAATTAAATAATGTCACAATTTTTTTGCTCTCTGTCCCTAGATTTCTCGATGAAAGAAATAAAAAGAAACACTTTACCTACATTATATATATTTTTAGTATAGCTAAGGTGTACTGATTACCCAAAGCAGCCCCCACTCAAATGATGGCAGCAGTTCTTTTTGGCAATGAGGAGAAAACCATAAGAATTTAAGGTCAGTAGTAAATCATGATGTGCAATTTTCTATGGTTTTCAAATGAATAATATTAAGCTAAATTATTTTTCTATGCTTTCTCTCACAGATCATGTAGATAGCAACACATTTTTGTATCTGTGCTGCTTGTTTTACCATTCTAGCTCCATGACTGCAGCAGGAATTGGACGATTCATTCAGTGATGTTTTGTGACATCCATTCTCGTGCTGTATTTGGTTAAAAAACCCATATGGCTCTGCATGAGTTGAAAGCTCTGCTCATATCTCCAAATGCAAGAGCTATGAAATGACCAGGCTTGTCCACACATTGTCTTCACTGGAGGCAAGATTTAATGAAACTGTTGTCTGTTGTTGTGTTTGCCTTTGTAAAGAATGCAGCTCATCATTTCTTGTCCTAAATGGGTGTCTAGATTTTCGAAGTATTTGTTGAATTAGGTTTGTGTATATTTGCATATAATGTATAAAAATACGTGGATAAAATATAACATTAACTTTTAAATATATATGTACATATATGATATAAACAATCATAGTTTCTGAAAGATGTGTAGGCTAATGAAAGTTGAGTGCAATCACTAGTACAAAATAGAATGATTTCTTGAAATTCAGACATGTAAAAAAGCAAAATATGCAAAATATTCATTGCTACAATGTCTTAGAGAGAATGAGATGATGTTCAAATGAGATGAACAACAGAGTTAATAATGATGCTAAAGCACTTGTCACCCCCCTGCTTTCTTACTGGGTTCTTTGCTGCAGATGAGAAAGAAATGGGTTATCTTAAAGTTGTGGGAGGACTTTTATCTGCTTATTATTACAGTAAAGACTGTAACACAGTCACTGGTATAAACAAAGCTATAACCTTTTCCAAGAAACAGGAGTTTTGCCGTGGACTTTCCTGGAAAAAAACAAACCACAAAAACAAGAAGCCAAACCCTGCTCTATAAAGTTTTCTTTCTCTTAGAGCTTAGTTTTAAGCTTCTTTTAGTTTTGATCTGAATTATTAGTACATCTAATAATAAAATAATTACATTTGCATACTCATATTAAATTTAAACTCTTCAGACAAAATGGTAAGCAGTGACCACATGCCTAGCAGCAGGGGAGACTGATACTATCAGCCTCCCCTGCTGCTGCTAATACTAGTGAAACAGTGAGGTGGAACAGGACCTGACATGTCAGGTCACCACTGCTGAAAGAGAGATGTTCTGTGCCCCATGTCAGCTTCGTTTCTGCCCACTTCAAGGTGCTTCTCTACTGCTTACTTTGTGGCAGCTGAAATGCTCATTCCCTGTTTCTTTGTAACTACAGATAGGTTTGCTGAGGAATTTTCTGTTGCTCATAGTAAGTTAAATGGCCTTGCTGAGGCATCAAGCAAGCAAGCAGCAGAGCTGATAGGAAGGAGGAGGCAGGATCATGCAGCCAGATGCTAGAGCTGAGAGGAGGAAGCAGGGAGATGTGCAAGGTTGAGGAGGGAGAGGGGAGACAAGATTTCCCCGTTTTTGTGCTAAATATAGTATAAGGTTCTAGATTCTTCCATCTAAAACCTTGGCTTGAAGTTAAATATTTTTTTGCAAGTTGATGCAAAGGGTCCTTAAAACTACTGGTGTTATGCATAAGAAAATCTTGATTTGCCTAACACCAAATCCTACAAGCCATATACAGTTCTGAAGTAAATTTTTCTCTGGCTTCAGTCTTTGTGGAAAATTTTCAAGAATAAATAGAAATCTTACCCAAGTGTCAGAATTGGTCAGTGACCAATATTTTACAGAAAGACACATGTAGACAATAGGAAAAAGAGACTAGCTTGAAACAGGTACAGCTCAAAGTTTTGCCTTAAAATGTCCCTCAAGTGAAAGGCAAAATGGTTTGTATGTGGTGGTTTCTAGTTTGGAAATATGAAAACTTTTCTTGTGTATACTTCCCTCAGTTTTCACTTGAGTTTTAAGTGGCTGCCTTTGAGAAGAAAAGCAGGAAGGCTGCAGTCTGTGATCCTTATATTCCTGAGGTGTGTCCTTTTATCCTCACAGAGTGATTTTGTACTATCATGCCAGCTCCTGAACCTTTTATTGCCCTTTATAACAGCTCTACTCTGTTACAGTTCATTTACACTTGGCTAATAAGCAATTTTAATTTCTTGTTGTTCAACAGGCATACTTATTTGCAGAATGTTACTAGATTTTTTTATATGAATACTGATTCCCTCCTGAGCTATATACAGTGCTCTTCGGTATCACACTGGTGTTCTTCATAAGAATTAATTTATTTTCAACAAACTTTTGGGAAATAAAGTGCTGTTGTCTCAATTTTACAGATGCAAAACTGAGACATGTCAAAACAAGAATCAAAAGAGTCTGCAAATTCCAGGAATATTGTTCGAGAGTGGTGCCTTAGTTTATTCTGAGTATCTGGTATTATAATAGCACTACAGTAGCACTACTAATATAGTAGCCCATTAAAAGCGCTGTTTCCATTGATTTCAGTTACTGCTGTCATGCATGAAGAACACACATTTGGTGAGCACTTATAAAAAACCTGCTTTGAGTGACTTGCCCAGTATATAAGGACTGTGTAAGTCAGTGATGGCTTCTGATTTGTTAGGACAGGTTTCCACTGTCTTATTCAAGAAATCATCCATTCTGTTTCTACTAACTTTTAATACTTTTAATTACATAGCTTAGCCCACATAACATAACAAGTATTTCTGGTTGTGACAAAGAGCATAAAAAGATCTGAAATGAGATCCAAACAGTATGGGAAAACTCTATGAAACAACAAACCAGGCATCATTCAAGTGGTTATTTGTTTCATGGCTGACCTCAAGCATATCAAGTAGAGAATCTGATTTGAGGATGCTTATGAGGTCCTGGAGGTATTTCTGGAAATATCATACTTAATTCTGTCACATTCAGTCTGGCCTGGCTCACTAAAATGAAGGATAATGACAATCATAGTGGCTGGATTCCTAAGTGCTGAAGTTGCATTGCACATGAATTTTCACTGTAACTCCAGATTAAGAATACACCTGCAGCCTTCTGCCTTCTGCAGCACATGAAGCAGTGGAGTCTAAAAAGTCTTCTATAAAAATTCTAGCACAGACCCGCTCCAAACTTTGCAGTCAGATAGGGATCCTGTGGAATGATTTATATGAAGTTATTTTCTTTCAGCCTTCATCATCCTCTCAAGTTCCCACTTGCAATTCTCATTCTCTGCTTATCAGGATGGTTCTAGACATTACAATGACTTTTGCTTTAGTTAGGTTTATGGAGAGCTTGCAAGTTCAAAGTCTCATTTGGCTGTTGAAGGGTGGTGATATTTTTCAGAGAATAACAGTCAGCTGGATCTGTGCCTTGTGTACCAAGTTTTATCAACTTGGCTGCTACCTGTGGACTCTCTCATGAGAACTGTCCATTGTTGATGAAATGGATGTTGGTGGTGGTTTCTAATAGCCTGTAGATTTTATTTCTGTTTGGCTTCTGTTTAATTGGTTTTCTGCATGCATACACAAACTGTAAAAATCTATTTATTTCAAGCAATTACAAACAGAATGGGAGGAAATGTTTCTATCCAAAACTTAATCCAAAAAGGACACTTGGGTCAAACATTTATTTTTATCTGACTATTTATAGTGACTAAATAGTGTATGAATGTGTCTTGCAGGAGCTGTTTATAGACTATTGGTAGAATCCAGTCCTGATGGAAATATATGGAACTCTGCTGGCTACGTTGCAGTTATAACAGTTCTGGAACTGGGCCATTCAATTCAGTAGAATCGTGCAGAATGTAAATTGGTGTTGAATTTGATTCACTGCAGTTATTAGGTGTTTGAATGTGAAGAAAATAGAGTCTTGTGGCAAAAAATATTAACAGCTAAAAATCAAAAGCAATATTTCCATTGGGCATTTCCAGTAGGTGTTCTCTGAAGCGTTAATAAGATGCAATTAATTCTCTGAATTCAGCACTTTTTTTTTATTTTTTATTTTATTGGGGTTTTGAATGTTTGTGAAAATAGGATCCTTTCAGCTCTTTAAAAAACACTAAAAATTCTGTATGCTTTTAAGTCTTGTGTTCTCCTCCTGGGTGTTTGAAGGAGGGTAGACTTCTAAGTTTGCTGAGTATACAGATGACTTCGACCAGCCCTGTCTCCTGTACACATTGCAGATCCAGATTATACTACTTCAATACCTTATCTTAATATGTAATAGAACATTTTTGTCAGGCACAAGGTCTATGTGCAGCAAGTGTATTTATATGTACATGGTTTTCTTAAGATCTGAAGCCCCATTTCTTCATTCTTTCTAAAATGCAGAGCAGTCTTTCATTTATTTGGTCTACGAGCTTATGAACCAGTATTTGATTGGACAGATAATTGGCTAAGATGGAGTATTTTTGCAAAAATGGTGGAAATGTTGGGAGCAAATGACCACAACTTTTATTTTTGCTTTTATCTGAGCAAGAATAAAGGGATATAACTATTATGTTATATTTATGTGTATGCCTGTACAGTCTGAATCTGTCCAATAGTATTAAAAAAAAAATATTTTTTTCAATAGTTACTGCATATTTTTAATGAAAGGACATAGAACATCTTTACAGATAATAGTGTTTTTCCTTTTGCTGTATTTTTAAAGCAAATTGTCAACAGCTGTTTTGTAAAATTAGTTATTTCCTGGCAGTTAACACTCAAGTTTCCCATAATAAGATTTGGTTTCCTAGCAAACTGATGCTTTGGTACTGTAGGATTAAAATTCTAAATCATCTCAATGAAATGCCTATGTTTCCATTTTTAATTGTTGAAGTCAGACAGGGAATAAAACTACATAACTGCAAATGAGTTTGGATTTCAACTTAGAAAAAGCTGTCTTCTTAAATAAGTCCAATAACTCTTGGGATCCAAGATAATTTTCAAAAGATAATGACTTTGAACAAAAAAAACCCGCAACAACTAAACCTCAAGTGATGTATATTTATAAACAGGAAAATAATTTTCAATTGAAGAGTAGTCTCTAGAGATCACCACACTTCCACAGTGAAACAATTCTCAGCTTGAATCCAATCCAATTTCACAGCTCTCTACTGTCCTAGCATTCTACCCTGATAAGATGCTATTTTTTCCCCTTTGACTGGATCATATAATTTGGATGATATCAAAGCAAGCTTAAGTGATTAAACATACATCTATTGAACATTTGACATCATCAAGCAGCAAGGTTCACTTTTTCCCTGTTCACTTATAATGCAATTGTCAAAATACAGTGAAAGTCCTTTTGCACTGTGACTTAAATGGTACCTCTTCCGTAAATGCTGTGCACACGTATTCCTTTCAGGAAGCAAAGGAGAAAAATAAACACTTTGTGTTATGAACATGGCTTTTTACACTCTGACTTAACCTTTAGAAAATGAAAAATACAAGGTCAAAAGGTAGTTATGTTAGAAAATATTTACCTGGATTGCTGTATTGATTCTTTTTAAAGGGAAAACAAATGGCATATAGTTGCAAAATGCACTTGTTAGCCTTAATGGCATCTTTCTAACACCAGTGCTCTAGCAGTCTTCCCCTCCTCTTATTTTCTTTTATAATGATTACAGTACAACATTTACTAAAAATTTAACTACTTTTTTTTCTGTAACATACATGATAAATTTGGTGTTATGTGAAGAGATAATGTTTATTTTATATTTCAATTGTTTTCCTGAGAAAAAATAATAAAAGAGAATCAGAACTCTTAAATAACTATTCTTGGACTGTCAATAGCATGTGTTTGAGAAAAGTGGAGCACCTTTGGACACCAACACCGTAGGTCAGGTTCTCTATTTTATTTTTATACCCATTTAAGTAGTTGTGGACAGTATACAGAAAGCTTAATCAGAGAACAGAATACATTTGTATTCACATTTGAAGCCTTTAGATTGACAGAGTAGTGTAGAACAGTCTGCAGGTGATCAGCAAAAAACAATACTAAATGCCCAGTGACACATTTTTGAGCCAGGTGTAAACCCAGAAATCTACAGAACAGTGTTATCTGCGTTGCAATATGGACACTCAAGTATTATGAAACCTGAGGTTATTTTGGAACCTATACAAACCCTTTGAAATATTTTTTTTTTCTCTGTGTTTTAAGTGCTTCAGATCGGTAGCAACTTAGTTTTAAGACTCATTCAAATCACAGTATCATCATGAGCCAAATGCTTTCCTAGTGTTGCTGAAACATTATTTCAACACTGATTTGTAGGAGAAAGAAACCACTTACTGGATCAGTGAGACCACTTCCTGAACATTTTAATTTTACGGGAAAAAGAAAATAGTCATAGGATATTGAAAACAATAGGCTCGGCAGCTTTTTGCTGGGGGAAGTCTGGCAATAATGGGCTTTGATTTAAATACTGTCATGCAAAAGTAATTTATCTTTCTTTAGGATCATTAAGAAAACAAGGAAAATGCTACTGAAGTTTCATCTGATATTTTTCCTGTTGTGCTTATAAGGTCAGATTTATGATGCAAGTGTTTGTATCAGGTATATAAATGTGAATCTGAAATATGATCTTCCTGAATATTGCCTTAAAATATTTTTTTCCTGAAAAAAAGGCCTAACAAAGCAACCAAAAAACCCAAACCCAGAAAACAACCCAACAGCAGAAGCAAGAGTATTTAAAATTGTGAAGTGTTTTAATACAGAATGTTATGTGTTCATGAGGAAAAGAGAATTTGGGAATCCTGTCTGTATCAGGATCTGTTTCCTCTCATGTAAATCAATTAGCTTTTACAAAGTTTATGTTACATTATGCTGATCAGCTAAAACAGGCACTGACTGAAGCAGTTTCCTGGGCTGTTAAAAATCGATAAACAATAAAGGTCTTCTTGAGAAGTATAATAAGGTTTGTAATAAGGTGCAATAAAGTTTTTTTGTTTTAGAATAATCTGAGATTCCAGAACTGGCATACTCATATCTTGATACCAGAATCTTAGACTTTATTAGTTTTCATATTCCTGATCTAAGAACATGAAAATTCTTTGTGTATTGCTCCTGCTTATCTATTTGTGGTCCTATGTATAACTTGAAGTTTGCTATTCATGTTACTAACAGTGGAATCTCTTCATAAAAGGTTACATAAGATTGAAAGACTGGGCTATACAATGGCAGATGAAATTAAGTGCTGATAAAAGTAAAGCAACCAACATGGGAAGAAAGAATTTCCAGCTTTAAATACTCAGGGATGATCTTTGAATTGATTTTTACCATTCAAGAGGGAGAGAACTCCATCATATTAGACAACTGATAACTATCTCTGTGAGGACATCTGTTGAGTGCTGGGTAACAGTAAAATTAGGAAATGGAAATATTAGGAAAGGAATAGGAATCAACCATTGTTAAAATATCACGCAGTTATATCCTCAATACTTGTTGGCACTTCTGACCCCGTCAGCTAAAATTCATACAGTAGAATCAGAAAAGTTGTAAAATAGGACAACAATGACAATAAAAGAAATCACTATATTAGGGTTCTTCAGCTAGGAAAACAGAAAATGAAGGGAAATATGACAGATACCTGTAAAATTTTGAGAGACAGAGAGATGAGGAATAGGCGTTGATTGTTTCTCCTAATGCAAAAATGAGGGCCCACGAAAGGTACATGGTAACAGTCTTAAAACAAAGGCAATACATTTTCCAAAAATTCAATTTGGCTGTGAAAATTTTTTGTCACTGGATGTTGTAGAAACTAAATTTTACCTTGTTTTAGACATCAGTTAGAGAGATATGTGGAAGAAAAATCCATCAAGGGGCTATAAAAACAGATATTACCTCTAGTTCAGGAAGTATCTCCCACAGATTTCTAGGAGCTGGAAGAATGTCTAAGGAAAGTATTGCTATATAATTGCTCTGGTTTAATGCTCTTCCCTATGGCTTTTGATGGAAACAGGATACAGACTGCCTTTGCTTTGACCTGGCATGGCTGTTCTAATGATCTGCCCTGGAAATAGCAAGCATTCTTATGGAGTATTTTCCAGTGAAACTGAAAAATTGACATATTCTCAATGGGGATAACACTTAGTCCACAGAGGTATTATGCCGAGTGATTTTATGTTGTATAATTAAGTTTGTGTATGCTTACATATATAATATGTATGCATATATAAACTTATGGGTGTGTTTCCACACATAGGTATGTGTATATACATCCAAACACTTACATATGTAACTTTATTGTCATTGATTTAATTTATGATAGTATGTTCTTAATCATTTGTGTTTCTTTAAGAGCATTCTTAAAGATGTGCTTAAAATTGCAGTTTGAGTAGAAACATAGAATGGTAGGGTTTGGAAGGGACCTCTGGAGATCATCAAGTCCAACCCCTCTGCCAATGCAGGATCACCCAGGGCAGGCCAAACAGGAACAGATTCAGGCAGGTCTTGAAAGTATCTGGAGAAGGAGACTCCACAACCTCTCTGGGCAGCCTATTCCAGTGCTCTGTCACTCTCACAGTGAAGAATTTTTACCTCATGTTGAGGTGGAACTTCCCTTCTTTCATCTTGCTGCTGTTACAGCTCAACCTATCACAGGGCACAACTGAAAAGAGACCGGCCCCTTCTACTTGACACCCACCCTTCAGATATTTGTAAACATTCATACGATTAATAAGAGTAGTTCCACTGACTTCAAATAACCTTCCCTATTTGGATGAAGAAGGGTATTATTACTAAAGGTTAAGTGACCCATTTACATACCTTCTTACTATGCTTAATTCTTTTTCTTAGGAGTAAAAAGATATCAAACTGATTTTCAGTTGGAATTTTTCAAGCATTTCTAAATAATCATGGCTTTTGGCTTGTATTAGCTGTGTGATTTTCTTTAGTCTTGGACATTTTATAGTCTGATCCAGCAAACTCTTAGTCTTGTTATGTTCTTCATTGTCTTAGCTGCTCTGTCAGTGAAAGTTTGAAGAACAAGACCGTAAGTGTCCCTATGTCAAAGCTGTCTAACCACTTCTTCAATAAAATCCATTTGTTCTTCTGTAAGCAAAGGCTGTATATGTTCCTGCTATGAGTTTACATACGGAAGAGTATATATTCTGGTAACAATGGTCCTGACATTGAAGAAAAGGAATATTTAGAGGGGTGCTCTGCAATGAGTAGAACCTATTTGAAAGGAGCACTTCAAAATATACTTTCAGCATTTAAAAATTAAGTTAAATTATTTGATATCTCTGGGACAAAAATGGCAGTATGAAAACAAAAAGGAAAGTCACATAAAACTATCACCTTTTATTCTCCTGGACTTTTTTGCTCCTCTTGTTTATTTGTTGAATTTTGCATGTTGCAGATAAAAATATTATTCTGAATTTACAAAATCAATTTCACTGCAACAAGCAACAGAAAAAGAAGTATGAAACATGTGATGTCAGGATTTTTTTATTTAAAGAAACTTTATTTTAAAGTATCTTCCAACACAAAGCTTTAGTAAGCATCTTCCATTATATACAACTGAATTCTTCCAGTTATCGAAAGTTTCTTGTCCTAGAAATGTATTATTACGTAATATATTTGTATTTCTTCAGTTAATGGCCAGAAGGACAAATTTTAGCCCTTTTGTTCTGGTGTTCTGGTTGGACAGGATTTGTAGTGTCTCACTTTAGGCACTTTTGTAAAAGTATGGTACTTAGGCTTTCTCTTCAGACGTAGTGGGAAGAGATCAACCCTTTCATGCTTTGATTACTGAATAAAACTAAGATTTAGATCTAAAGTTGGGTGGACCAGGTCACTTTGGAATTGTTGCTTTTAGGTTTTCTTACATTGTTTGTTACAGTAACAAAGAATCAGATGATGTGATGCATGAAGGTATGTGTGTGAAGCTGTATGTTTGTTGATAACCATGTCACAGCATAACATACCCTCATCCAGTGGTGGATCAGAGATGGTGGATACAGTAGAAAGACTTCCAAAAGAAAACACTGGTCCTGAAACCCCTTATTCACAAGCCTACTCAGTATTTGTATAGGACAAGGAGATACCATCGTATTCATTTAAGCAACCACCTTTGTAAGTCATGCGACTTTTATTCCAGCTGTCACCGAAACCCGTAATTGCAGTGCCAAGCTTATAGCATCTTTTAGAAGATACAGCCACATGATAGACTAAAATAGTTGCATATTTCTCCAGAGAGAAACAAAAGAAGATACTAAACCCTTTTTGGAGTGGTGGAACAGATGTTGTCTGGACCCAACACTAGAATCCCCAGGGAAAGAAGTAATCTCTTCTGAAGTAAGCGTGCATCTGTCTGCTGCTTCTCCAGCTATGATGGATGGTTACAGGAAATAAACTGACTCAGCAGTGATACAATGAATCTCACTCCCTGCTCTACTCCTGCTACTTCCTCCTATTTAGAATTAGTAGATAGATACTCTGATTAAAGCTCACTGTCTAGATACCAACTATAACACTGATTAAATGGATTGTTTTGCCAAGGGAGATGTAGCTGAATTGCCCATTTTTCATTCAAATGTTCAAGCTTAGAGAAGTAGCTTGCAGCTCTAAATATATTGAATCACCATTAACACAATGAAGAGGGTAGGAACACAGATATACACTTCTTATTAGATGAGCAGAGTTGCTTGTCTGATAATATGAACAATTAAATGGTAGTGTATATTTAGATCCTTTTAAAATAAATTTGATTCCTCATGACAAAGTGTTGATAAAACTTGCAATCACAAGAATCCAAGGTGCCCATGTTAAAGTATTTGTACAGGCCTGGTAAAGACTCACTACACCAATGCTGTGCATAAACAGCTGGTTAAAAAAGAAAAGGCAGAGAGGCTCACCAGAAATCAGGCTCACCAGAGTTATTACTTGTTCACAGTTGACTAGAAGCCACATCCCATAGGAATCAGTAATTGAACCCTGTTCATTCCACTCTGTAAAATAATCATGATGTAAAAGTAAAGCAAAAAGCTTTGACACATACAACTTAAGAGTGCTGAGTTTTGCTGTGTAGAATAAATTTCTTATGGGCAGAAATTTTATTGAAAACATGGTAAAATATCTAAATTTTGTATTTATAACTGTTTATTTCAGTTAGTACTAATTGGGTGTTTCTTTAGTACATACCAACTTACAATATATTAAAAGATAAATGGATGTATTTGTGTTTATTAGTCATGAGGTTTTAATGTAACACTCCAGATTTATAACAGTTTTAAAATGTTTTCATAGGCTAAAAAGGTTAAAAGAAATTGTTATGGTTATCTAGTTTGACCATAAACCATTTCCCCTGGTGATTCCTCATTGACTCTGATGACCCGTGGCTGAACTGCAGTAAATTTTATAGAAAGATAGTGGTAACAGAATATGAATAATTTGCATTTTATATTTCATATGATAATCTTTAAGCACCTTGTATGATTTTCACGTGCCTGAATATTTCTTTTTTGTCTACTGCTGAATATTTGAATACTCATGAGGCTTCAGGGCTTACTTCATAATTTGTTGTTTTATCTGTTTATAGGTGTTGCAGTTCTTAGCACAGAGTAGTAAATTAATTGCTCAAACAGAAAGAAATCTATGACAAAATGACTAACAAACACCCTTAATGTATATTGTTTCTCATCCCACCCACTCACTTTCCTTCAAAATACTGCCTCTGTTAAAGTATTTAGTGGGTGGTGTGTTTTCCAACACTTTTTAAAGACATTTGAACAAACAAGCAAACTACATGAAAGAAAATATCTCCTAAAATAGTGTAATATGAAAAAAACATATGAAAATATAAACATATTTTTCTTTGTCAAAGATATAGGAGATGAAGAAAATGGAATTCCATTTGTCAAGATTTTAGTGGGAAAGCATTTCATTAAAATTATACTGCTCAAATTAGTGAAATAGTGCTTATTGTGAAGATATAACAATTGTGGAAAGTTGTACTCTCTTTAAGGATGGAGTTTTAAGAAAGTGACAGTCATGATAACATGTTACTATTCTTTGTGTAGCTGAGAAGAAGTAAAATGTCATGTGACATCAAAACCAATGATTGACAGTACATTATATGTGATTTTGATTTTATACTCTTGAGTCACTGATAAGTGGGGTGGGTTTTCAAATTTTTTATATATCAGCCCTCTGCAAATGTGTGAGTATTGCAGTAATATCTAATGACATCAGTTTTGTATGTGACTGTCTGTTAACATGGAACATGAATCAATGCACTCAGTGTTATGAATGAAGTTCCCGGTACTGTGGAGATACTTAAAAACCATGCAGTGAAAAATTATTTTGGACTCATTTTTGGTTTTGACGTTGCTTTTGGGCTCTTAGAAAGGTCAGAAGTTAAGGATAAGTTTTGTTCAAGTCAGGAGACAAATGTTAACATATATGTTGTCTGTTTTAAAGACAAGGAACCTGCCTCTACAGGGGACGGTAAAAGTCTTTCCTAAATGCAAGCCTGCATTGCTTGACCTGAAATGCAGTGATTGCAGTATCAAATCTTTTTCAGATGGGTGTCCATGCGTTTGTCTGTAAAAGATTTACAGAACAGCACATCTGAAAAAAAATAGTTACTTTAATTTAATAGGGGAAGCCCAATACAAAATGACCGTTACTAGACAGTTAGACACAGCACTGAGGAGGGATAATGTTACTTGCATCTTCAAAAATGAATTTGTCATTTCTGCTTCACTAAGAAATCATTAAGTGTTGTGATGCAAAAGAAGTAATTTCGTTTCCCTCTACCACAAGAAATGCAAAAAATTTCACTAAGTAATGCTTTTTGTATAACCTTCTGATCTTATTCCTGTAGATGTACACTAAGCTGTGAAATATTTCTTTTATTTATTACTTGAAGCAGAGCCTATTGCAAATTGTACTTCCTTCTGTAGTAATTTTACATGAATAAATGCAGAAATCCTGGCATGTTTTCCACGGGTATGAATGGGAAGGAGATGCACAGTTTAATTGTTTATCACCATGTTATTTTATGGTGTCTCAGCTGCTCGTAATCATTGTCATTTGCTATTCTTCTGAACCAGACAACTAATTAAGCAAAGTTTTCATAAATATTTCTTGACATGTGACTTCTATGTGAAATTCAGCTCAATCCAAAGGTAAATCTTAAATCTGAATGTTTCACGTCTTAACTGTAAACTCAGCAACAGAGCTTAGCACACAGTGTGTGCTAATCCAGCTCTGATTGGAAGCTGTAAATTTTCATTTCATCACCACTGGGTCAGACTGAGTTCAGTTAGGCTGCAGAATGAAGTAGTTTGCATGTTACATTACCACTGCATGCTAACTCATTCTTTCAGTACTGAAGAACTGATTACCAGATGTTATTTGTGTATGTAGAATCTCAATGAGTATGAAAGTGGTGCTCTACTGACTGGATGGAAATACCATTTTGGGAAGTATTAAAGCCACCAAATTGAGATAGCTTCAATTTTAAACTATATTTTTAGAATTTTAATAATGCTATTATTTTAATAATGTAAGTAATAATAATTTCATTGTAATAAGACAATTTTAGAACTTGTAATTCCTAATGCCATGCTTTTTAAGTGTTAGTTAGAAATTCAAAAGCCCCCCTAGGTTACCTATATGTAACAGAAAATAGATTTTAAACAGTGTTTATGGTTGCAAAAAATGTCTATTAGATTTATTCCCAAAGTGCTATTTGCATTTTAGTGAAATGATCTGTAGCAAATTTAAAAATTCATGCAAGAAAGGCAAATAATTTTCTTAGACTAAAAATGCATCACTGGTGATGCATTACTGTCTTTATAACTTTGTCATCATATCTCCTAACACTAACACACAAAGTTGTGCGCTACTCAGAGGGTTTAGTAAATTTTATTTTTCACTGATTTATGACTGTTTCTTTTTCTTGCATGATTCTGCAGAAGAAAGATCCTGCTTACCTCCAATGTTATTTATATCATGTCTTTAGTAGCAGGAACTAGTTCACATGTAAATAGGAGCTTACAGCTGAGCTTAAAGGGTGCCAATGACCTGTACAAAGTCTGGCTGGAGGCCAGTAACTAGCACTGTATCCCAGGGGTCAGCAGTGGGCCGAATACTGTTGTATGTCATTATTAATGGTTTGGATTAGGAGACAGAATATACCCTTGGCAAATTTGCTAACACCAAACTAGGAGGAGTGACTAATACAGCAGAGGGTTTTGCTGCCATCCAGAGGTACCGCAACAGGGCAGAGAAATGGGCTAACAGGAACCCCATGAAGTTCAAGACGGGGAAGTACAAAGTTCTGCACCTGGGTAGGAATTACCCTATGCACCAGTACATGCACCAGTACATGCTGGGGACTGACCAGCTGGAAAACAGTTTTGCAGAAAATGACCTGGGGATCTTGGTGGACACCAAGGTGAACGTGAGGTCATAATGTGTCTTGCAGTGAAGAAAGCTAAGGGTATCCTGAGCTGCATTCGAAGGTGTGTTACCAGCAGGTTGAGAGAGCCGATCCTTCCCCTCTACTTAGAAGTGGTGAGGCCACACCTGGAGTACTTTGTCCAGTTCTGGACAAGAGAGACATGGACATACTGGATAGAGTCTACCAAAGGGTTGCTAAGATGATTGTGGGACTGTTGGGAAGGCTGAGAGAGCAGGGTCTGTTTAGTCTAAAGAAAAGAAGGCTTGGGAAGGTATTTCATCAGTATACATAAATATCTGGAAGGAAGGTATGAAGAGCTAGGCTTTTTTCAGTGGTGTCCAGTGACAGTGAAAGAAACACTAGGCACAAACAGTAGTCCAGGAGATAGGAGGGTTTGTCTGAATGTGTGGGTGACTGAGCACTGGCACAGGTTGCCCAGGGAGGCTGTGGAGTATTCCTCCTTGGAGGTACTCAAAAGCCATCTAGATGTGGTCCTTGGCAACCTGCTGTAGGTGACTATAATTGAGCCAGGAGGCTGTACAAGATGATCTTCAGAGGCCCTTTGCAACTTCAGTAATTCTGTGTTTAAAGTTAAAATCACAAGTTAAAGTTACAATTATTCAGTTAAAACAAGTAAATAAAATAAATGCCCTCACAATGGAATGTAACTTTGAAGAATAACTGTTGCTTCACCCAGTGGCAGTATAGTGGGGTATGGAAAGTTGTATTCTAAAGGTTCCTTGACTTTCATTTCTCATTTGGTGCCTTTTTTTTTTTTTTTTGACTGGAATGACACTGCTTAGTAGCAATAAGAAATAAAACAGCAGAATTGCAGCAATGGAGCTAGAAATTATACTGCAATTGGTAGAATTCTATCACTGTGATAGCAGTCTCCCTCAGTTGAGAATTTGGTGCTAAGAGCATCAGGAAGCATTTTCAGCAGGATAAATATTTACAGAGCAATCTCCAATACTGCAAGCTATGAATAATACCAGCCTAAACCCATCTGTACCCTTGTTCTGGCTCATGACTATGGTTAAACTTCTGTCTGCTGCTGTTTGAACTGCTCAAAGACAGCCAGCCACATCCATTCTGGTTACAAAAAATACAGTTAAGAAACATATTTCCAACTTTTCTCTGTTCCCTTTTCTATCAAATTTGGAAACTAGCAGAGATGTACTGAAGAAGTTATGTATAGTTATACTCAACTTACATCTTTACATTGTGTAGAGAACTTCATAAGTATTAGGCTTCTTTTTTAAAATTCTGTTTCCCTGGTTATTGGTTTAGAGAACCTGGAAGCCAGATGCAGGGAGGACAGACCTCCTGGCAATAACCCAACTTTATAAAAAAGAAAAATGCTCTGCAGAGAATGATGAAGAGCTGGCTTTCCAAAGTTTGGAATAATTTCATCAATTTACAACCAAAGCACGACCAGTGATAGTTACCATACACATCTATTCTAACAAATGAAATAGATTATAGTAGGCATCTGAAATATTCTTAATCTAAACAGTGAATAACTGAAAGAATAGCAATTCTGCAGTTAGAAGGAGGAACGTGTAGGGAGTTAGGTGCTGCTAGATATTAGCTGACTCATTGATATGAAGGCCAGTAAAAGGTCCCCTTTAATAGCTTGTCTTGCTTTATGGTTATGAAGATCTATCATTTCATTAGAGTGAGTCATACTTCTGAGGTCAAGAGGTCACCAGTAGAACTGGTACCACGCTGTTGAGAGGTGTTAGAGGCAGAAATATACTAGTTGTGATAGTTAGACATGACTAAATCTGTCCATTTTTGTGCATACTTCCTCAGGTTTTCAGGAAAAAGAAGCCAGGTTAGCTGTGGCACATGAAATAATCTGAAGACCTTTTAAATGAAATTACAATGTAGAAAGCATCAATTTATACAAGCACAAAAATAGATGGAGCAGTTTCATTATTTTAAGGTATCTGTCAAGAAAAATATTTTACAACTATTGCAAGTCCTCAGATATCTTTTCTTTCACATTTATGAGTTAAAATGAAAATTTGTAAGAAAAATCTAGTTTAACATACTTTTTAAAGGATGTTATTAAAATAATAATAGGGAAGCAATCAAACATAATGAATAGTTCTATAATCAAACTGAACTCATTACTAGCTATGAATGAATCTACCAAACTTCAAATCAGTACAGAAGATGTCAAAACAGATAATTAACTTGGTGGAAGAAAAGGCTTTTTTCTTATTTAGTCTTGTGTCAAAACATTGAAGGAGCAACTTACTTCCTTCCATGCAAGACCCCAAAAAGCTACTTCATGCTACTACAGTGGTGTCTATGTAATGGGTGAAGGACACAACTATCACTTTTGCTTTGAAATAATCTACAAAGATGGATCACATGGTGTCTATGGTAAAATCAATCTAGTAGAGTTTCTGACAAGTGCAGAAATTCTATAGGTTTCTTTATGGCCCACAATTTGAGTTTCTCCTAATCTCACTGTTGTTTTAGCAATTTTTATTTTCCCTTCCCCCCTCCATAACATAGCCTGGCACAGAACTCACAATCACTTAAGTAAAACAGACTGCTAAAGAGCTTTCATTTCTGCAACTCAAAATAGAATCTTTTATACTTGTGAGAAGGTACAGATTTGGGAGCTGTGATATTGTTCCCTCAAGCATATGTATGTGTACAGAGTCAATCTATACATTCACGTGCTGATGGGAAGAATGCTTCCATGTCACAAAATAAGTAATCATCATTACTGGTTTTTAAATGCATTGCCATTTCTTCTGCATTCTTTTCATCAGGAGCTGTACTCTCTCATGTTTGTTGTTCCTCAAATTCAAAAAACAGCTTCATTAGATACTGATGGCCGTAGGAGCTGCACAGGCAGTGGTGGTCACCTGGCATAACCAGTGACTGAGATTTTTCCTTTTCTGTTCCTGCACTGGGCCATCAGCGAAATCAGGGGTCACTCATCTGAAGTGTTTTGGGAAGCTGAGAGGGTACAAACTGCTTTTATGTGTCCATGACTTTGTGTGTTGGGGGAAGCATTCTCCTTCATTTTCTGTGAAAACAGACTGTCAGCAAGCATGAGGAATGTTCATGTGGCTCAGTCTTTCCACAGTGCACAGACTTCAGATCTCTTGTCCTATTTGGAGAGTTGTGATTGGAGCTTCCTACTAATACTGCAAATTCTACTGATCTGCATGTCTATCTGGTACTTTCAAAAATACATCAACAAGATGGGTGTGAGCCTCACTAGGAAAAACAGCTCTCCATTTGATATATTTATCATTATTTTCAAGTGCTTAAAAAAATAGACAATGACATCACTAGTATCTACATTTCATTTACAGACATCTATGACATATACATTCTGTCAAGAAATGAGGGAAGTAGCATGTGGCCCAAATCAGAAGAGATTTTATTAACTACTTAATTGGCTTTCAACCTGGAGATGCAGAACTGCTTAATCTTTCTATCAGGATTATTTAAGTAAATAATAATAAAAAAAGCTTTTTTCTTATTATTTTGTGTTCTTTTTCATCCTCATTGGCTTAGTCATGTTTGGCTACTTTCCTGCTTTTTCAAATGATAATTAGACAATCTTTAGTGCCTTCTTTTGTTAGTGTATGTTGTCAGATTTTGGACACCACTGCAGCTTTTGTTTCAGATACAGTACTCATAAAGTAAGAACAAATTCAAAGAGGAATTTGCCTTCCTATCAGCTGATTGTAGATGAAAATCTAGCATATATAGTGATCAATCAAGTTCTTTGTGTCCCCTAGGTACTTATATTAAGAAAACAATTTTGAGCATTCATAACATTTCTATCTCTCACATACATTGATTTAGAGCATTAGGTCAAGCTGCATTTCTCTAACTGCTTCATGAAGGTAATAGGCAAAGTGTCTTACTGGGCTTGGAAGAAACTCAACAATTTTAAATACCAAAGTACTTTTTAATAATGCTCTTGGGACGTTTTTATCATGTTATACTCTGTGATCTGGACTGTTGTCTTACTTCCTACCTTTATGCTCTGAATGAAATATAATCAATAAAAAAACTTAATTCCAAGCTCATTTATTTTCCAGTATCAGTAAACAACTCATCTATAATTCACTGTCATACCCATCTCATGTGCCATACCTGCAGATCTGTAGCAAATAGTCTTTTCTTACAAAGCTTTTATGAAAAGTAAAACTTAGAGACCCCACTGGAAATTAAGAGGAGCTAATGACTTTTCAAGTTTGCAAATGTTCCACATTTCTGACTCCTTCAGGTAAAAACCACAGAACATTGATAGTAACTTTTTGACACTTTCTGGTGGTGGAGGAGCCAAAGAGGAAAGGTGTGCTGCTGGACCTTCTACAACAAACAAGGAAGGTCTGGTTGGGGATGTGAAGCCAGCCTTAGCTGCAGTGGCCATGAGATGGTGGAGTTCAGGATCTTGTGCGGAAGAAGCAGATCAATAATTAGGATTACGGCCCTAAACTTCAGGAGAGCTAACTTTGGCCTCTTCAAGGAATCCCATGGGTTAGGGCTCTAGAAGGAAGGGGGGCCCAGGAGAGCTGGTTAATATTTAAGCGCTACTTCCTTCAAGCTTAAGATTGGTGCATCCCTCTGAGTAAGAAATCAATCAAAGGAGGAGACCTGCATGGATGAGCAAGGAGCTCCTGGAAAAACTCAAGTGGAAGGAGGAATTTTACAGAATGTGGAAAAGGGACTGTCCACTTGAGAGGAATAGAGGAAAATTGTCAGAATATGCAGGGATGCAATGAGGAAGGCTAAAGACCATTTGGGATTAAATCTGACAAGTGATGTCAAAGACAGCAAGAGGGGTTTCTTCAAGTACATCAGTAGCAAAAGGAAGACTAAAGAAAATATGGGTCTGCTGCTGAATGAGGTGGATGCCCTTGTGACAGGGGATACAGAGAAGGTGGAGTTACTGAGTGCCTCCTTTGCTTCAGTCTTTACTGTTAAGACCATCCCTCAGGAATCCCAGTCCCTGGAGTTAAGAGAGAAAGTCTGGAGAAAGAAAGACTCTCCCTTGGTCGAGAGGGCTTGATTTTAGAGATTTTTACTCAAGCTGGACACCCACAAACCCATGGGCCCCAATAGGAAGCACCATGAGTGTTGAGGGACCTGGCTGATGTTACTGAAAGGTCATGGAGAACAGGAGAGGTGTCTGAGGTCTGGAGGAAAGCCAGCATCACCCCTGTCTTCAAAACAAGCAAGAGAGGGTCCTAGGGTTGTTTAGCCTGGAGAAGTCTGAGATTGGAACTTATTAATGCTTGTAGATAAAGGTGTCAAGAGGATGGGGCCAGACTCTTTTCAGTGGTGCTTAGTGACAGGACAAGAAGAAAAGGTCACAAACAAGAATATGAGTTCCTTCTTTCCTGTGAGGGTGACAGAGCACTGGAATAGGCTGTCCAGAGAGATTGTTGAGTCTCTTTCTCTGGAAATATTCAGAGCTTGCCTGGACACAATCATGTGCAACTTGCTCTAGGTGACCCTGCTTTAGAAGGGGTGTGTGTGGACTAGATGACCCCCAGCAACCCCTACCATCCTGTGATTCTGTGATTTACACTATGCATTCAAAGAAGGATTTCTTTCTTATTAAGTGAAAGGGCTGCATGCAAACACATATAGAATTCAGTGACCACTGAGTTTCCCTTGGGAAAAGCTGCACTTGGAACTTTACAGACGTTAAGATAATAATAAGAATCAGGCTGCTGCAATAAATAGTTTTCTTCATCACATCAAAGGAATACACTCTTCTTTTCTTGCTTTTGAGTTTGACAAACAAACAAAATGTCAGGAGATCTGCCTTCTGCTTGGCTTGTGCAGATTGTTCACTATCCTCTTCCTTAGTTCCCGTCTAAGAGTTGCTTCAATAAGTTTAATTATTTTGTATAAAAGACAATTACATTTTTGGGTAGAACTGATAGTTAGAAGTGAAAGTGATCAGTACTACTTTTTGAAATCTTGCAAATAATATATATATATAATATTCTTTCTCTTAGCAGACAGTTTCATTTTAGGTATATTTTATGAACTTCAACGTGTTTGAAATAGATCATGCACAATTTGGGGTTGGACTAGATGATCTTTCGAGGTCCCTTCCAACCCCTAGGATTCTGTAATTATGTGGAATAGGAAAAAGGTTGCATTTCAGACTTAAGAATCTTAGTTTGTCACTGATAATGTTGATCTAACACTTGCCCCATTCAATGAAAAGAATTATTTCTTGTGGTCTTTTGCTAGGTGAGACAGAATGTAGGGGAAGATAACGTATGGAAACTTCAGTAAGAGTCAGTGCAGTGGAGACATATAAAATGGCTATATTGTCATAAAGAAGTGTTAGGGTGAATCCACTGCCATCCATCTTTATCTTCTATTCCACTCCATTGCAACCACAAATATGAATTTGACAGATGTTGGTAAAAGGCTGGATGTAATCCAGGCTACAATGGTTGCTGTGGATAGTTTAAAAGTTTTGGCTCAGGCCTGCAAGAAGCTGAGAAAAAAAGAAAAAGATGAGAAATGGAACTTGGTGACTGATGGACAAAACACAAATTAAACTGATGAACTAAACTAAATTAATCTTAAGAAATATAAGGTTGATATAGCTTCATGAAAATAATGAACTGGATAGCTTGATATTTGTTCATGACCTCACCTGGAATACTGTGTCCAGCTCTGGAGCCCTCAGCTGAGGAAGGACATGGATCTGATGGAAAGGGTCCAGAGGAGGGCCACGAAGATGATCAGGGNTCTCTTTGTTGCTATGGCTTATAATGGTTTTGAGAAATAGGTTATTTAACACTCATTTTACACTGTGTGGTGGGACTTTCTATGCTGGGATTGGACGTCTGAAAAACACAAGTATAGTATTGGTGTTACGTGCAAGCCTTATCATTAAGGGATAGAATATCATAATTCTCATGTAAATACCAGTCAAGAGTTCAAGACTCAAAAATCATATTTTAAAATCTGCACTATCATCCAATATTTCATCTTAAGTAAGTGCTTGTGATTGTCAGAATGAAAATAAAAATTATGAGCTTGGAACACAGCTCACCCTCTCTTGCCAAGGTAAGGATAAACATATTTCTTTTTTTCACCTCCCCAATGCCACTGATTTTTTTTGGCTAAGAGCATGGAAAATATATCTACCTTAAGAATACAGGAGTGTCTTTGTAAGAGTCAGTCTGTTCAGCATCCTTTAATAATGCTGTCTTTATTCACCAGACTCCTTTCTCACCTATCACGTGTTGTGGTGCTGACGTCAATGAAACCTATATGGTATTAGAAGTATTACTACATAATTGAGCTACTTTCCACAACTTAAAAATCAGTTTCTAGCGAAATAATAATAGTTTTCTCACCCTTGTGTACTTGTTTGGTTCAGGAAAGAAAGAAAACCTTGGACTTTGGCCAGAAAATGTTCCTGTTGTTTTTGTTGAGGAGGGGAGTTGGCAGACAACAGCTTTTCATTTTAATTCAATCTTCACTGCTCTGTAACTAAACGTAATCTAGGCTTCTTTACAGACAGTATTCTAGAAGTGAGAAAATACAAGCAATAGAGACTTACATGTTTGTAGTGAACTCCTATGTCTTGGCTCTTTCCCATTTATTCTTGGCTATTTTATCCAGTAGTAATGCATCATTTTCTTATCTCCTGTCATATATCTGTTACTTAAAAGTCCCTCAGTTTTTAGGGCCAACAGAGCTGAAATCCAGAACTTAAATTTTTGTGTCTGAGGCATTTATCTAATTTTGGGGAAAAAAAAGAAGCTGAAGTGGTCCTACAGACTGGTTAGTTATCCAGGAGGGTAACATCTTTTAAGACCAATAAGTATTTTTAGAAGAAAGACATAATGTTCCTTCAATAGAGCCTGCAGAATTTTTTCCAACAGAATGATGCCTGTTTGATGGAACAAAAATGTTCCACAGGAATGTTTATTCTGTCACATCTATCAACAGAAAACAGGCAGGGAGGTGAGCTTTGATTTTCTTGCCAGGTTTTGTACCAATCAAACAGCTTGTCGACAGCTGTATGACCTCTTTTCTAGGCTCTCTAGGCTCTTGACCTGGCAAGCTCTCAAGCTCATCAGCATCCCAGTTCATCACTTGATGGGCAGCCAGCTCTTTCTCTGGCTGCTGGTATGGATCGGAGTGGCTTGCTCCTGGCTCTCCTAATCTTCCAAGTGTCTTGCTAACAGGCTTTCTTCCCTTCTATTTAGCTCCTCAATGCTGTTTCCACAGACTGCTGCATTCTTCATGTCATTGTTTTTTAAGGTGTGGTTACTGTGACTGGCCTATTGTCCATCTAGCCAGTTCCCTGGTGGATAAGCATCAAAAATCCAGCTGGCTTGCTGTTCAGAAGTTGCTTCCTAGCTGGCTAGCTGTTTAGCTGCTGTGTGGATTCCCTGTAAGGCTTGCCATTGCAGGTAGTTTGTTTCTGCTGAAGGTATGCTCAGTGGCGTTTTCTGGACTTTTTTTTTTTCATTTTCTTACCATAAAAAAGGTGGGTTTTGTTGTTTTTTTGTTTTTTTTTTTAAATCCTTTATATAATGATTAAATGTGATAATTATTTAAATAAATACTTGTCCAGTTTTCACAGAAAAATCCTAAGACTTTGGCTACCCATCCTCTTCAGTGAGAAGGAAGTTTTTATAGGAACACTGTAAATTAAAAAAAAAAAAAAAAGGATATTGCATCCCCTCCTTTTTGCTAGCTGGTGTTCTTTGTTCTTTTATTAAAATGTCTTTCTACTATGAGTTTCTAGTGCTAAAAGTAAAAGGAATGTGAAATGCTGCAAAATTATATTTAAGCTAATGGAATTTCACTTAAAATATCTTACAACTAAGAATATAACCTAGCAACATTTAAAAAAATATGTTGTCTCACTATGTCTGGCCTGTGGAAGGAGAGGCAAAACTGTTATTTAGGAATGTCATAAAGAACACTTAGGACATCACTATTTAGAAAGATTTAATTTTGAATTTCCCCTAGTTTCTATTCTTTGACATCCTTTTTGGTACAGATGCTATTCTTTATTGCTGACTTTTTCTTATATTTTCTGTGCTCTTACTTTTTTTATGACACTTGCCAAGTATGGCAAACTTGAGCATCCCATGGACAAGTCCATTACCAAAATCAAGACTGCAATTAAATTTTCTGTTTGGGTTATTTAAAATGGTAGGCTTTCTTTAGAAAAAAAATCAGAAATTAGTACCACTGATAATCTTCTCCTAGTAGTTGTCCTTGCTGCATGGAGTAGTAGGTGGAGGTGGTACTTTATCCTTTAGAGCTAGGCATTCTGATCAACTATTCTGCTGACAAATGGTGCTTTATTCTTTTCACAATATGAATTTTCAGTAAACTACAGAAGTTGAAAACACATAAAAAAATTTATGAAAAAAGGTAATGTCATACAAATGGAACAGAACTTAAAGAGCAGGCATTTTGCTTTTCTCAAATGCTCTCAAAAGTTTGAAAAACAAAGTAATAATCATTCGTAGTTTCAGTTAAGGGAGATAAAAGATGTACTGGTCATACTACTGCAGTATTTATGATAATGATGACAGTGAGACTTTATTCTACCCGTGGAAGCAATAAAATGTCTTCAACCAATCTCCTGTCAAGTACTGCAGTATTTTGAGTATTAGTTTCCTCCTTTAACGAGAAGTGAAACAGTAACAGGGCATCAGGAATGGCATTCCAGTGACCTCCTGAACCAGCTCTTTTTCTGCCTGTTTCCTGGGAAGTGGGAAGCTGTTTTGTTCACACTGCTGCTATACGTACATGAAGTCTTTCCATAAGAAGAAGGAGCACTGAATGGAGCAGAGGAAATTCACACAGAAAAATAACACCTCTGTGTAGCGAAGAGGATGCAGTTTAAAGTGATGAAATAAAAGTCCGCTGTACAGTTGTTTGAATGTTTATTTAAACAAGATATAAATCTTCTTCAAAGCCAGTATTCACCCACAGCTTCAGGACCTAATGCAGGCACTGCTTCACATTCTCTCTCCTTTTCCAACACTTCAAGCTATTCAATATGTTCCTCTTTGGCACATGTTAGAAGATGATAAAAGCTGTTACAAATCTCATATCCGTGTTTGAAGATTGGACAACCATAGTGCACTCTTGGTATTTAAAGCTATTTCCTGTAGGCAATCAGGCCAAAGGACGGTATCCAGAGTATATTGCAGAGATTTAAATATGTCTACTTGTCTAAAGAAAAAACCCTAAGTCAAGCCAAAGCAACATTTGTGTACCTTCTAATTACTGTGAAAGCTTTGTATTGTGTGACTAGAACCTATCAACCTGTTCTTTGGCATCCTTTGGGTTGGAAAACGGTGAAAACAAAGCTGTGTGAATTGCTAGAAGTAATTTATAAAACCAAAACAATTAGATTTGCTTTGCTGAAAGTTCTGGATCTGATTGTGCATCTGATAGTTTTCTGAAAGGAGTACTACAAGAGGAGTTTTTCTGTGAACTGTGATGCTTATAGCAACCTTTATATTCTAGGAAATAGTCAAAAGTCGTATGCTTTTTTTTATATACAGTATAGGAAGAGAGATGAGGCTGTTATTTGCAAATAGTAGAGGATGAAATGGTTCCTGCTTCTAGAATAAGTGAAAGAATCATGTATTTATCAAACACTCGGCTGAATGGTCCTTGCTAGTTTAGCTAGTAGTATTTATTATTATGCAAATATTTACTATCCGTTTATGAAGGCAGGTAAAATTGGTTTACACAGCTTACACAGTATTCTATCATGACAATCGGAACACATTTATTTCCTTTGAAGGTTCCTGGTATGATGATTGAACAAATAACTGGCTTGTGTTCAATCCACATACAAATATATAAGCACAAAGGAGGTATACTATCCACCTCTAAGGAAAGCCAGTACTCTCCATTTTTCCAAGAGGATATCAGGGTTTGCATCCTCTTAATGGATTCTGGAAGCAGTAAGAGGCTAGAGCTGAGGTTCCCCTGTCCTGCTGTTAGTGGTGTCAATCAGGAGAGCAATGGAGCATGCATGACATTCCAGAAAGGGAGTCTCGGTAAAAATTTGTTTCTGCAGTTCAGCAAAGAGCACTTCTGCACAACTGTTTCCTTAGGCCCATGAGTAAATTTCTGAGCCTACCATTCAGAGGTTGGTTTTTTTTTGCTTTTAAATTACTGCAGTAGAGTTTTACAGCTGTTTTTCTCAGTATTAATTTTAATGTTTAATTAGCCAATACTGCTAATATGAAGCTCTTAGCCTCGCCAAAGAAAGATTAACTCTTACCTGCATGTTGGCATTTGTATTTATCTAGTTCTAAATTAAACACTTAAAAAAGAGAATTTACATTTGTATCTAAATGATCTCAATGGATTCACTGAAGATCTGAGGCTGTTCCTAAGAGGGGTCATATTCTTTACTGTTATAAATGTAAAGCCTATAAATATAAACTGTATAATGAAATGAAGCCATCCACATGATGGATGTGCTGCACAATGTAAAATTGTCATTAACCTTAATTACAGCACCAGTAAACTGGTCAAAAAACAAGACTATGCAATATTTGGGCATACAATTAATATATTTAACTAGGAACAACATCTCTCTCAGCAGTTATCTTTTACTGAAGGTATTTGTGGCCAAGGTAGCAATTACACTGTCTTGTAACTTCTGTCTCCCATGTAGTGCCTAGAACAGCAGCAAAGATCTACTTGCAGGATATCTGTTTTTAATGGATAGGTCTTAGAGAATAGAGATTGTCATAGCTGAGAGGTGTTACAGAACACCTAAATAGAAGCTAAATATGTCTGGGCCACTGGAACATGGTAACTTTGCATGACAGTGGCTAATATGAAACAAAGTCTTTATTGAGAGACTGTAACAACTCTACAGCTGTTTTTATGAGCTTTAGTGTAAAGAATCTGTGCACTAAAGATAGACTAAGTAGACCTTGACACAGCTGACCATTGTGGTCTACTCTGTCAATAAAATGCATGCTGAAGAGAAGTCATTAGTCTGCAGATTGGAATCTCCTGTACTGCTTTATGACACATCCAATTCTACATTTTCTAGCTATACTGATAACACGCACATAAAATTTTTCTGTATGTGCTTTGCAGTGGAAAAATATTATGGATCACTGAGTCTCAGAAATATTCTCTTGGAACTTGAATTTGACAATAAAACTCCATACTTCAGGAAAACCTTCCTACTCATGATTTTAGATTAATTCAAGACAGTACACACAGCATTTTTAATATTCCTCTATTATGTGATTCTTTAATTCATAGATGAATTAAATTAAAATAAAAATAATCTTTTTCTAAAAGAAATAATCACCTTTCTAGAAAAGACAGTTTGTAATAATTGGTTAGTATATATCCACAAGCCCAAAGACATAACTAAGGTTGAAAATTTATCATTAACAGGCATAAGTATTACTGGATTGTCAGGTGTGACATTCAGTATGCTGCAGTCACACCTTACTACTTTGAAAAAATCACATTTACTATTGACATCAAGTTCTCTAGTTCAGTGGGTTCATCACAGCCTTAAATTTATAGGTAATTTATCATTTTAATTAAGGTATTATGTAAATTGTATATGATTTTGTCTGGAAATGACTCATTCTTTAAAGATAACAGTAAATGAGAAGTTCCTGATAGTACTTTGTGAACTTCCAAGGACAAGGATTCAAGGGACTGCAGATGCATATTCAAATCATATTGAAGAAACAAGACTGAAGTTTGGTTTAGCTTAATGTCTGCACTAGAAATTTCATCAAGAAAGAAAACCCCAAACAAATGAGCCGAGAAAAGGAATGAAAACTGATTTATTTGTAATACTGCCAGTTTGCTTTTCAGCTTTGATGAAAACATTGTCTATTAAACACAGTCTTCCTCTTTTCAGTTCTTAGTCTCATTTTAATTTTTGACTTTTTGTGTGAATAAAAACATCTTTATGGAAACAAGAGGTATATCAATACCTGAAAGTTCTTTTGAGCAATTCCTATGCACTCCTATGCATTGAGAATGTCTGAGCATCTGTTGCAAAAATGTAGTTTGTTTTTTATTTTCTTCCATCTTCAGAGCAGGGGCAAGCTGATAAGGATGGTAATGTTTTGTGTTTAAACCACAGAAAACCTGTAATAGTGCTTGGAATGAAGAATGTACTGTGGGTACTGACATGGGCAAAACAGTGGCATGTACCCTGTGACACACCAGGGGTGAAACAAGCAGGGAGACTTTTCTCCTGTGACCTGCTCTGTGCCAGTGAATCCTTTTACCCGTGTGTGCTACGCGTGCTCAGATGCCAAATGAACTCAATCTGATGGGATTTATAATATTTGTTCTCCTATTTTGATTATCATATGGGAGCCTTTACACACAAATATGTTGATGGCAATGTAATACTTAGCAGACATTTTGAGTTGGTAGTGAAAATACATTAAGGTTGAGAAAAATTCTGAGACTTTATTGGAAGCATCTCCTGTAATTTGTTATTTTGATTTCTTCTTTTGATTTTTTGGACTTCTGAACTTTTAAAATCTTTTTTATCTTTTCATACAAAGCACATGAAGCTTGTACCCAGCTTAATGTACTTCCATTCAGAAAAATCTCAGGTTTGCTTGTATTTCTGGGCCATCTGCAAAGCAAGCCCAGGAATCAGCAAACTTACAAAGCTAGTTGCTTTTCCTAGCCCTGGTTAAAACACTGAAAGTTTGCCTGTGAACATTCTCTGAAATCCAAATGACTTATTATCAGGCTTCCTTTGCTTTTGATCCTGTTGTAGGATGATGTGTTTTCCTAATGATGCAGAATCTCTCATTAAGTTCAGGAAACAGGATATAAGGATAAGTCAATTGATTCAATTTATGGGCACAATAAAGCAGGCCCTATTACCTTTAGCAATCAAGGCAAGACAAGGTGAAACACAAAGTTGTAAAGTTATTATGACAAATAACTTAGTATTTACCTACAAACACAGAGTTAATACATTGTGGTTTTGAAGCAGGTTTTGAGGCATTAAAATCTAAAAATAATAGTCAGAGTCTATTGTTTAATCTGTCATCTCAGAATGTTTCAGAATTCATTCAAAGCCAGAAATATCTGTTACTAAAGCATGATGAACTACAAGATTTTTTTTTAAATATTTTCTAATGTCTGCTCTACATCTTCTTTTAGCCTTTCTGAGTCAGTGTTAACAGCTGGGGCTTTTTTTTTTTTTTTTTTTTTTCTTACTTGTAATATAATTAAAAACAAATTTAGCAGATAGTTGTTTTGTCCATTGGAGGCCTGTTAGTTTTTAGAAAGGTGATTGGCAATGTAGACAGCTGCTCCTGACAATTATAAAGTTAAAACTGAAACAAGGTAAAGAGGCTGAATTTACCAAATATGGTTTCCTTTGTATGTCAGTGAAAACAAATCATTGGACTGCCTAGAGTTCTTTATGCAGTGTGCATAAATCAAACTCATTTACACATGCTGCATTACAGAAATTATAGATGAAACTTCCTTCCCAGAGAAAGCAATGCAATACATGCTTCCAAACTTCATGGAACACAGTAACAGGTAAAGAAAATATTGACAATTAGGATTTAAGGCATATTTTTTTTTGCCTTACATTTTGCCTTTTCATTTCAGCTGCAATATAGTCCAAAACTATCAGAGAGATGCAACTAAAAGTTCCCCTGAGCTTAATCTACCTATATCTAACTAAGTTCAAATTATGAAAATAGATCTTGTGCTTGTGCATTAATTAAGCCTGTGATAGTACAAATATCACCAAAGGAGGTAAATGGAACAATACTGAAGGAAATGTGTGAAGCAAATTGACAGTCTTTGGTATTATTCCCTAATATTGAGCTATGGTGCTCAGGAACAAGTCTTTGTTGAGGTGCTCTGACCCTCTGTTGTTATTCTAGGGCATATTTATCACAGGGCTTTGACCACCTACAACACTTATGTAAAGGAAAATGCATTTATCTGGGTGTCTTATGTCCAAATTCAGTTCAAACAATGCTACTTCCTGCATGTTATTTTTGACTTGTTGAAAATGTTTCCGTGATGTGACACAGGGAGCAGATATACTAAGGGGAATTTTAAGGAGAATTACGTGAGTGATCCTTACATATCATTTTTATGTTTGTAAAGTGCTTTTGAATCTTAAGGAGTTGTAAGTGCTAAGTGCAAGGCATCATGAATATTATATAAATGTATGTTCATTAGCATTAAAAATTCAGAAACAAATTATTTCCAGTGCCAGAACTTATTCTTGTATTCAGTCACTCAACAAACAAAATTTAAGTACTAGCAACAGCATTCTGTGCCAAGGACACTGCATTTCAAGACAAGTGGAAAAGAAAGTAGTGTCAACATTGTAAACATTTTCACTATTCACTTTGTACCACTGCTGGATAAAATAATTTTGTAAGCCCATTTACCATGTCTCACCTTGCTTTTTATCCCTTGGTATTTGTGCCTACACTTCTGAAAAACTACTGGTTACTAAAGTAGTCAAAATAAAGTATAACAGCAGGAACAGTGCAGCTGCCGTGTAAGGTAAATATAATAATAATATTGATGATTTTACTAGTTTAATCAATGAGAATTTACATTGGGAATAGAGATTAATTTGTTGTCCATCATTGTTATTTCATTCACCAGCTAGATGTTGCTCTGGGCAACTGGGATACTATTTTCCTCTCTTGGTTTTAGCTTGAGGTTTTTTTGCCAGAAAGATTTGTATTTCTTTCATTTGCTTCTTGTACTTGCTATGACCAGCAGGGAAAAGTCTCTGCCGGTCTGTGAGGGATCTGAAACTGAACCCTTACAACAGCTGAAGAGCCAGAAAGCCTCATGACTCTGTGCCCTAGGATTTGTAGTTGCTAGTCCCTTGATTTGGCTGGTTCTCAATTTTTACCTTTGCAGATGACAACAACCTCCAGTGGTTCTGGTAGCTGAACCTGATTTTGCAAGAGTGTTTACGGTGTCCCTTTAAAATAATCAGTTAGTTGCTGCTGTTATGTAACTTGAATAATTTTTGAATGCCATTTGTGATCAAATAATATCCAGAGAGAAGATAAATTTGTATTTTCCTCTTGTTCATATTAATAACTAAGCCTTTTCTGCAATTGGTATGCATATTTAACTCCTGCTGCTTCATTGGCTCTCCCCTCATTTCAAAGCACATTTGAAATGTATCTCCACTCTCCTGTTTGTTACTTAACTCCATTACTTAGTTACTGAACATATTTTTTCACAAACACAGAGTAATACTGAATGGCTTGTGATCATATTTGGTTTTGCTGGTTGGTTATTTTACCTACAGCTGAAAAAAATTAAACAGCATACAACAAGTTTCATGAATCTTATAAAAATGTATTAACCTCTTTTGGATTGAGATATTTGGCCAACATATTCCCTTTAAACTTCTTGATTTTTTAACAGTGGTTAAAAAAACCACACAAACTTACTGACCTTTCCCCATTATAAGAAGGTTAGAATCAAAGTTAAAGGCCTAATAAAAAAAAAAATAACCCCTCTAAACTTTCTGGGAGAGCTTTAGGTGATTTCAGTAAATTTTGGATTAACTCCTCAGTGGTACCAATAAGGTAGGCAAAACTGAGTTTTATTGTGGTACAGACCTCTGGGGGAGGAACAGAAAGAATGCTGGGATTTGAGGAGGCTAGGGCTGTCGTGAAGTTCAATTGCTGGGGATCTGAAAGCAGACATAGATTAGTAGGCCTTCAGGGGGAGACTTTTAGAAGGCTCTAGGTGGGTATGAAGACAGAGTCAGTAGAGTTCTGGAGAATCTGGGGCCTGACAAATCATAGCATTTGATCTGAGAAATCCTAGAAAATCACCTCCACAGTCTGAGGTGAGCTTTAGGACAGAGTTTAGTCATGTAAGAGCAACAAGTGCTGTGAAGGAATTAGGGACAAGGAACTGTAAATGCTCAGTAGGTTTCAGGGTATACAGATCTGTTGAGTCTGTGGTTGGTGACTGGGCAGGTATATGGTTCTTTTTGTCCATTTCAGCCTTTCTGGGACCCTTTTTTCCTCTCCAAACAGAAGCTGCTATTCAACCTTTTGAGTTTCCTGGAAGGAGAAAGAAGGCAAGGTCAGAAGAACTTCCTGTGTGTGAGGTTAAGACCAGAACCAGCTCTGGGAAAGAATGGTGTAAGAATTGAAAAATGAACTGTATTCATTGAAGAAGGGCTTTCTTCTCCTTCTGGGAATATCTGCTGGTAGTGAGAGAAACAGGCAGTGACAAACATATGCCATAGGCTCTCCTGGGCAGCAGTGGCCAGAGCAGTTGAATGTGAAAGCAGAAGTAGTTCAGACTAGGTATCTTGGCTCATTAGACACACACAAGGTAAGCAGTATGTCACTGTAGGCTGCTCCTGCTTGTTGCTTGAGTCTTCTGGTCATGTGTGAGCAACATAGGAAAGTTTGTAAGCCCTTCCTAGAAAGTGTGAAATTCTCATTTAAGCTAATGGTTGGTTGATGTGTATATTGATGATAAAATGATCAGGATAGAACTGAAAATATAGTATAGAAAATATTGACTACCCAGCATATATTTTTAAAGCTGTATATAAGAAAAAAAACCCAACCTATAACCATTTTGTGTAATAGCAAACACTGATCCAAGCAGTGCCCATAGAAGCTGTAGGTGTTTGCTGAGTAGCCAACATTTATATTTCAAAAAGTCGGTGCGTATTTGAAAAAGTTCACTGCACATTCATGTGTCACTGCATGTTTTTGTGGCCCTGCTGTGCATGCAGAATTGTTTTTCTTCAAATAGAAAATAGTGTGAACCTGGCCAGCGCTACATAATAGCATGGACTCTTCTTCTAACATCTGGTTCCTTTCATACTGTAATAGACAAACATATAAACATTCAGTGGCTTAATTTCTTTTTCTTTTTGTAAATCTGAGGCGTTCAGATGCTTATCAGATCCTGACGGATTTGCTGTTTTTACTTAGGCAAAATCACTATTGACTTTGAAGCCTGTATCAGCTTTGTTTGGCTAATGAGCATTGACTTGAGAATTTGGCCCCAGATTCCTTTAATAGATAAATCATCTGGAGCACTCACATAAGAAAACTGACTACTTATGTTTTCAGTATTTTTTGGATTTCCAAGCATCAGGAGCATCACAGAATTCAGTGACCTTTCTCACAATACTTCAGTTTCAAATTGGGATTGGGAATTTAAAATAGAGGTTTATATAAAATACAATTTTCCTGGCAGGAAAGTGAAGTAAGTTCAACAACTTTATACCCAGTAACACTCCCACAGAAATAGATAGCACTAGTATCAGACTTCAGTAGGAGCAGGAATGACAAAGAATACTTGGGAAATAGGACTGTGTGACCAGACCTTTGAGAACTTACATCTGCAAAACATTATATAACATGTGGGCAGCTACACAGGTGTTATAAAACTGCTGGTGTTGAGGGACTGTTTGATTAGCTAATTACTGTTATAAAGGGATAAATTAATCTATGTGAAATTCCCCTAGCTGAAAACTCATTTTGTCATTCTATTTTCAAATTTTATTTGCACTTTTTAAAAAACAATTGGCTATTTAGAAGAAAGAAATGACAGAAAGGAATGAAAGAAAAGAGAGAACAAAAAGAAAGAAAGAAAATAAAGGGAAAGAATGAAAAAAAAGAAAGAAAAAGAATCTAATTTGTCAATAAAAAAAAAATCCACTTTTAAAATTCCTCCCTGGTGGTCTGGTATTATTAAATATTCTCCTTGATTTTTTTTTATCTTGGTTTATTGGAGGGAGAAAAACAATTATCTGTAAACGTAATTTTTAATGCATGGTAATAAAAATAAATGGTACAGCTCTGCTGCTGCTCACCTAAATCTTCTTCCCTGGTGGTCTAGTGGTATTAAATAATCTGTTCCACATGTATTCATCATTTGCTGACAGGAAAGGGAAAACTTTTTACATTTTATTGTCCACAAAACAAACACAATATTAGTTAATCAGGTGGGGAAGACTTTTCTGAGGGTGATTCAAGAAACAAAAGAAACCTTTTACTTTGCCAGCTGGTGTAATTTTAGCTCTCCTAATTTACATGACAATTAGCATGAAATTAGAAAGGCAGAAATTATTTCCAGGATGTCCTTTGTGTTCAGTTCTATTTTGTCCAGATATTATTTGTTATGGTTTTATTCTTTTCTGCAACAAATTAGCTAAAGTAATGAGGGTTTTCCACAAACTGTCTCATTGCTGATGAGTAATTCCTTTGCTTTAGGATATTTACTGTCTGTTTTACACTTATACGTAATACTCTTTTATGTAAATCTCACAGTGCTTTACTAAATTAGATCAGCAAACATTATCCTTCCTGTTCCAAAGAGTGATAACTGACAGGTGGCGGTGTGCAGTTGTGGACTTGCCTGCAGCTGTATAGCAATTCCATGACAAGAGAGGAAAACAAAAATGCCAGTGTCTGAGTTTTTTCCCATCTTACAAACCTCTAGTATCTTCTGATTCAAAACCATGAAGATTTTATTTTCCAAATGCCTTTAAAGAAAATAAGCTTTCAGCAATGGAAATGAAGTCCTCATTATTTCTCATTCATCTTCTTTCCTGGCCTTTGTCCATTTTTTTAAACAATGCTGGACAAATTTTCCCTTGACTAGTTTTAAACAGCCTGATGTCATGGTGTGTGTACCCTCAGAGAAGAGCGATCAAAAAATACTGATTTTTTTGGACAGGGTATTATATGTGTTAATAATGAATTTTGAAAATACAACATTTCTGCACTGTTATAATTTTGGCTTTGGCAGAAAGGTTAGTAACATATTTTAGAGAAAAAGTCTGTGCTAACTGATGATTCTTTTCATTTTATAAAACAATATATGTGATTTACTTATTAAATACAAACCGATATTATTAACATATAAATCTCAAGTATTACTCTGGGTGTATACTTCATATGGCACATTGGGGATGTTGACAGAAACTGCTTCATTTCCTTTGGGTTGTTCCACTTTGATACAGTTTGGACATTGAAAACAGCAGTGGGTAGAAAATGCACACTAGATCATTTTTACAAAATGTGCAGGGGCTATTTTTTTCTAAAAAGCCAGTAAATAACAAGAGTATAATAGACTGCCACAAGATGTAATTTTGATCTCATTATGCTGTGAAGGTTTGATAACTCAAGAGAGGTAAACCACCAGAGAGGAATAGTTTCCCTACCACAGTGATGTCAAAAGTAAAAAATCATTCCAAAGGGTTCACAGCCCGTTCTTGGGAAACACAAATATTTTTGCTTTAAAATAGGAAGATTTGTACATTTGTTTTTAAACATTAATTGCTTTCATCTCAGAGGTATAAAATAATTAACTTAAACTCTGATAAAATCTGTAGTTTGTAATTGAAAACATGTGGACCGTGGGACCAGTGGAATGTTTCCAGCCGAGCTGTGTGTGGCAGAAACGAATCTCTACAGAGCTCAAAGCATTCCTGGTTTTATGGTAAATGTCTCTCTCTCCTCACTGAATTCTTACTAATCAGTTTTATTTACATGGCATTGTAGTGATCTACTGAAGAGTAAAGTGCTTTAAAAACATTTTGAAAGAGAAATAAGTGTCCTTGAGGGAGTAAACTTTAATTTAGCATCAAGTCCCAATATAAACCCAGTTCAGTGATAAGGCTTAAAAAAATGCCAAACTTCTTATATATGTATGTACATATATATTTATTTTCAACTAATGTTGGAGTGACTTCTTAGGAAACTCCCTGGAAGTGGAGTGATGAATGACTTGTGTGGCAATAATAAGGATGTATTTTATTAGGACATAATATTTGTTCGCATTAACTACCATGAGTATATTATAACAACTTTTTCATTAAACAACAGCTTTCTGGGGTTTATAGTTCCCAGGGATAGTTACACAAGCTAGAGTGCTGCCTTTGGGACAAATGTCACACTGGTAAAAGTGAACACTGAAAAATAAAACATAACATAAACCCATTACTTGTCTCTAGAAAACAGCTTCTTTTTTTCCCCAAAACATTACTTTTTATTAAATATTTTATTTCAAAAGAATCTGGTAGCTTCTAGAGATTGTTAAGTTTTTAGTGATGGAGTTTACTGTCATTTTCCCCAAATGCCTGAAGATATTTATTTCCTCAACTGGTTATCTGTAGTACCATGGGTTGATTCAGTTTTAATCCCTGTAGCATTCCTCAGAACACAAACTTTGTGTAGTTACATGGGAAAAAAAAAAAGTTCAGTTTGGGTTACAAAATCTTCCTAGTCAAAAAGTAAATATGTGGTAGCTTGCCTGTAGGAACTTTCGTGTTGCTGTGGCTGCTGTGTTGCTGTGGTATTATCAGTAGTCTCACTGGATAGTTCAAAGCAAGCTCATCTGTACCTATGTGAATTGCAGACCTTCTTTAAAACTCTAACATAGACATGCTCTCTGATTTATTTCTAAAATACCTTGTACAATTATGTTAAGGTGGAGAGTCTATGAAAAAAAACACTTATCTGATTGTGCAAATGAATACTGGAAAAGTATTTAATTATACAATGACACACAGGCTTTGCAGGTACTTAATTAGCCAGAACGTTTTTTAAAAGCACAGTGATAAAAATGGAAAGTTCATTGCATAGGCTGTCTCCAGAATCTTTCTTTGTTAGGATGGCAACTCTACAGAATGGATCTCTGTAGCTTAAGTTAATTGAGAAACTAGAAGTAACCATTAAAAGATACTATTTTCTCAGAGATCCTGACATATCTAGAGGGGAGGAAAATTTTTGTTAGTGAATTGTGTATTGCAGCAAAGGAATGTGATGATGTTGTCTCTGTTGTGGAGATGTAGGATCCTTCTGGTCCCAATTCTGTAAAGCCTTTGTGTTTTCAGATGACTCAGTTCTCAAATCTGGTACCATTACTCCAGTGTGACAGCTTTCAATACTGGAAGAACATAACTTCATGCTTTGAAAGAACTTTGAATCATTTTTGTTGTGCTTTCATTGTCAGTCTGCGGCTAAACGTTATCATAGGACATTCACTTTGAAGCCACTGAACTGATTAGAATAAAAAGAGCATTAGTCTAAGATGAACAGGAATCTGAAGGAGGCTAGTGGATGTTCAGTTTGAAACAAACAGAAGGGATCCTTTTTCACACAAAAGAAAGTAAGCAGTGGGATCCCTGACCTCAGTGTTTAGGCTTCATATTGAATATGCAAAAATTCAGTATGACTCAAAAACTATTAAACAAATTTCCAAGAGAAAAACAGTGAATACAGAGTTACTGCTTTGTCTTAGAAAGTACAGACTTCTAGGAGGTGAAAGACTATTCTGGAGAAATAGCAGTATATGATCTATAATCCTTACAAAGCCTCCTTATTGGCCATAACAGAAGATCAGATGGGGGATTAGACAGACGTACCATTTTGGTATGGCTGTTCTTCTATTGATACATTGCTGTAATATCTTTCCTTTGACATCACTAGTCCTTTGTCACAAAGTAATTCTTCTTACAGTTGTTAGTCTCTTTGATATTTGTACAAATATCAGGGACATCAGTTGTAATTAAAGAATCACAGTAGTCAGTATTTATGGGCATTACTCTCATTCCTGTTATTGACTCCTTATGTGACATGAGGGAATTCTTCAGCTTTTGTGTCTCTGTTTACCTAACTTAAGAAACTATTTCCGACTTTTTATAAGCTGAATGTTAAGACTCTTGGTGATGTTAAAATATGAGTTGATTTATACTGAAAAGGCTTTACTTAATGACTTTTATTTATCATTGTGCTCATATTTATCATTTTCATTTTCATATTTTCATTTATTTCACAAAATAAGAGTTGTGCAAAAGCAATAATGAAGAAGAGTGATACATACCAGCAAAGCATCTATCTGGAGGGAATAAAAGCATGTTTGGAAGGGTACCTTCAATAATAAGCTGTAAATTCGAGGAAAGTAGAGTTATCATCTCAGAAGCCTTTCAAGCAAAACCAGTTGTATAGCATTAAGCTATCATTGTGTATACTGTAGCGTTACACTAACATTCCCATAATTATATGGAATCATAGCAGCGAGACATAAATTACTTATCAAATCTTCCTGACTTTTAGTCATCTCGGCATATAATAATGTCCTTCTTCAGGGCAACCACGAATCAAAATATGAAGTACCTTGTATTTTTTATTCTTCTTGAGAGAAGAATATACCTATGGACATCTGACAAAAGAAGAGTGTTGGTGCATTAGAAGCTCTGAAAGGTGGTGGCATCCCTCATGACCCTTTTATTTCAGGAAGTCTTTGTTTCAAACTCATTGGTGAAACAATCTGAGCAGCCTACCTGTGCGTGCATGGTACCTTTTTAGTACACAGCTGAATGGGAGCCTTCTGTTCTTTAAGCAGTTATCAGTTGCAAGACCTTATGAGTAGCAATGGTATTTTTTCTAAAACAAGTAAATTTGCTGCAGTTGTATATGCTGGAACACATACTCATCCTCAGAACATGACCAAAATAAAAGCATTATTGAATACACAGAAACCAGAAAGAAAGCCAAAGGTGTTGCTGCTTGAAAGAGAAATCTGATCTGTGAGTCTGAAATGATCCCAGTTTGCAGCTCTGTAGGTCAAAAAGCTTACAGTGCCAGTATTGCACTCGCCTGTTCCAGATCTAGGGGCAGGAGACACACCTGTATGATAGCCCTGTGAGACTGAGTAGTCCCACCCTATGGGCCTTCAGTTCTTGTGCTGGTGCAGTTGGCATGAGAGCTCTCTGGCTTCAAAGGATACAAAGCAACCCATCTACCCAGTGTAAGTGGGTAAGAACTTCGTCTTAATACTGGGAGTGAGAATATAGTCATTGGAATGTAACATTGAAGTCGTAACATAGACCAGTTATGTCCAAAGCTTGCATTATGTCTATCAGGTTGCTGTCTGGACTTGGAAGAAAAGAATGTATTTGGAAGGTTTATTCTTGAGAAGGAATGGAAGGAAGCTCTTCCCCTTGTAAGCATTACATTCAGCATTTGTAACTAATAAAACCAATTAGCTGACATCATCAGCACAACTTGACATGATTTTCTTAAGCTTTAACGTAGGTTAAAAATTGAACCTATCAAATATAGTTTTGCATTACCCAGATGCAGATTAACAAACATAGGTTCCCTTTCTGTTAATCTTTGCTTTGTTCTGTTCTACAACATTGGAACTGTAACTCATCTCTTGGCCTGGTAAGATAACAAGTGTAGCACCCATTTTTTTCCTAAAATGCCCAAATGTTCAAGAATACAATCAAAACTGCTTTGTCTTTAGAACTAGAGTGAATTTCGCCTTGGGAGTAGTCCTGTGTGACACTTTTCATGCTGTTTATGGAGAAACTGCTGTTCTATTTCCTGCCTTGCCTATGAAACATGACTACAACAGCCTCATAGAAGTGCACAACCTATGCTTCAATAATAATGAGACAGGCCTCAGAAAAGCAGAAGAATCTATTTTTCATCTAGAATATATAATACAGTCTGAAATAGAGTTAATTGTCTTTTGTTACTAAATAATAGTAAATTAATATTACAAGACAATGTAGTTCAACATTTTTTATGTGTCAAGCAAATACAAATGACTACAAATGGAGATATTGACAAAGAAAGGTGAATATTGTCTGGCTAAGGCAGTGTTAGATGTACACAATAGCTTTGGGCAAATGGAAGGTCATTTTGTGTGGTCATAAATTCATAAAATTATCCCAAAATGCATATTAAAGAAGAAGGATTTAACTGATGGGATGGAAAATGAGCATAGAGAAATCTTCCTGGAGAGGGTAGGATTGCTCTTCCTTTGTAATCTACGGACTGTCATCTTCTTCCAGTGCAGAGAGCAGGGGCTGCAGTGATGGAACCCGTTAGCTGTTTCCAGGTGTACCTTTGTCTCTGTAGCTTCAAGTCATGTATAGCTCCCACAGCTACCCAGGAGAGCTGCCTTTATAGTGATTTTTAAGCCTAAAGGCTTATTCTTATACTGAGCACGAGTTGCACTATGACTTTGAACATACAGACTTGTTCCACAAGAAGCTGCACTTCCACACAGATAAACAAGGTGTTTTATGTGAGAAGAACAGGTGGTTATGGATACATTTTATGTGTAGCATACACCACCCTTGAAATGTATTAGCTAAGATGAGCAATGTCAAACGCAGGGTTAATTAGGTGGATGGTAACAACAGAATCAATAGGTTTTCTAAGTGGTTTTAGCTCTGTGGCAGTCTATAAGCTAAGGCCAGAGTTTCAGAAGTGTTGAGAACCCAGCAGCTCCAGCTGATGTCAACAGGAGTTGCAGGTGCTCTGCATATCTGAAAATTCAGGGCTCCATTTTTTAGCAGAGTTCTGTCTTAATGTGTGCTTTTATGTGTGCTCGGGGAAAGGTATTAAAAATGCCAAAGCAACCACTCAAGTGCAAATGAAGAGCACTGTTTTCATATTTACTCTTGAAATAAATCTTGCATGGCAGAGTAAAAAAAAAATCCTTCATATTATTTGCAGATACTTGTAAGATATCAACCATATCAGAATAGATCTGCAGGTTTACAAAGGTCTTGTCTGTGTAAATCTGCAGCTCATGTCATAGAATCAATCATAGAATCATAGAAACATAGAATCATAGAATTGTAGAATGGATTGAGTTGGAAGGGACCTTAAAGATCATGTAGGTTCGATCTCCCTGCCAAGAGCAGGGACACCCACCACTAGATCAGGTTGCTCAGAGCCTCATCCAGCCTGGTCTTAAATACTGCCAAGGATGAGGTGTCCACAGCTTCTCTGGGCAACCCATTGCAGTGTCTCACCATCCTCATAGTAAAGATCTTCTTCCTAATGCCAAATCTAAATCTCCCCTGCTCAAGTTTAAAACCATTACCCCTTGTCCTATAAAAGTCCCTCTCCAGCTTTCCTGTAGGCCCCCTTCAGGTACTGGAAGACCACTATAAGGTCTCCCTGGAGCCTTTGCTCCTCCAGGCTGAACAGATCCAACTCCCCCAGCCTGTCTTCATAGGAGAGGTGCTGCAGCCCACTGATCATTTCTGTGGCCCTCCTCTGCACCCTCTTCAATACACCCATACCCTTCTTGTGTTGTGACCTTCAGAGCTGTACCCCTAGATGGGGTCTCACAAAAGCAGAGTAGAGGGACACAATCACCTTCTCTGAGCTGCTGACCACACATCTTTTGATACAGCCCAGGATACAGTTGCCCTTTTTGGGCTGCAAGAGCACATTGCTGACTCACATTAAGGGCTTCATCAACCGGCACCCCCAAGTCCTTCTCTGCAGGGCTGCTCTCCAAATGTCCTGGGGACAGATCCTTGCAACATGGAGGAGAGCCTCATTATGTGATCAAGCACTGGTTGGCATAGTCCTCCTTGAAGGAGTGAAGTTTATAGAGACAATGGAGACATATGGGGCTGAGATTTCAACACTTGCAAAGGATATTAAGGGGAATTGTGTTTTGAATGTAAAAAGTTATAAAGTTCTATGGATAGTGATCTGAGAGTCAGGTGTTAGCAGCTTTTTATGAGCATCCACAATTTCTGTTGATATTTTTGGTAACTGGTAGCTACTTCTCACTTCTTTATTCTCCTTTCAGGAAAATGAGAAAATAGTACCACAGAAAATAATAATACTGCATAATTTCTTAGATTTTGTCTTTGTTCTTGCTTTTTAAGAAAAATGCATTTATATTCTATTGAAGAATTCTAGAGAGAGACCCACACAGAACTGCATTTGGGACCACATGTCTGTGGACCATATAGAAAAAAAAATGTGGAAGTTCAATTGTCAAATGAGGTGGGGATCTGTGGCAAAATACTGCATGCAGTCATCTCATGAAAAGCTTTATCACAGACTCTGTGTGTGGAGCTTTCTTTAAACTTTGAGTGTCTGGTTTGCTAATTTAGCATGAGTTTTATGTAGCTGTGTAGGATACACAGGATGGATATCACAGGGTTATGGTATTCTAGACAATACTGCTTAATACAGTAACAGCCCTTTCTTTGCCTTCTAAGTTGTATATGCAATATTTTTTTAAGTGCTAAGCTCCCTCAGAATTTAAAAACAACCCCTCCACCCCAAGCCTAAACAGAATTAACTGATCTTGTTTCAGTCAGTGCATTTATTTGTGAAAGAAGCAAATCTGTTACTTAGCAAGCCTCTGGGTGTGTTTACAAATACCAAACAACACAAGGAAAAAATTTTGGTGCATTACACTGCTAGCCATTGGCTGTGTAAAGCGTATGCCCTGAATTTTTCAAACGCTATAAGAGAAGTGCTAATATGAAAGGGAAAATCTCTAACAAACAACCCCCCATGCCTTCCATCAGCGAAGGAAAAACAAAACCTCATTTTCATAAATTTACACATAAGACAACATTTAAGTATTATGCCCTTTATGGAAAAATCCCTGACTTATGACAGATCACATTGTGGGTTGTGGGTTTTTAAAATTGTCTTCTGAGCTGTTGGACAGTGTTTGAGCCAAATAGAGCCTCAAGAGATCTCTGGACTGCAAGTGTTCTGTCCCTTTAAGAGTCTAAGCCTGATTGCCGTGATGAGTCTGCATGCTTCAGAGTGACAATAGTTTATGTCCAATTTAAAAAAAAAAAAAAGAAAAAAAACCAAAAAAAAACAGGATTTCCTTCTACAGCAAACTTTCTAGGTACTAAAATGGAATTTGTGTTGCCCATGTCATCTGCAGCACTGCCCCAAAGAATTCTCAATTTCTTTTTTTTTTTAATACCATGATTAGAGACTAGTAGGGTGAAATTTATATTAAAGATAAATTAGTATGAAAGTGTAGGTTAAAAAGTTCTAAAGAAAAATAAGCAGAAGCTTGAATGGTAAAAGGAGAAGGAATACCAAATTAATAATAAAATATTTAGTACTTTTCAATTAACTGTTCAGATGATTAGTATATTAGTGTATTATATCATAAAAATCATGTCTATTAATTTTTTGCAGCCATTATCTTGACTGTGATTTACTCCCCTCAAATCATTAACAATGCTATTAAAAAGGTGGATGTAGATGACTGTTCAGGATAGTGTGCCTGAAAATAGCAGGATTATGGCTGAGGGTCAAGAATGAAGCTGAAAACCAACAGATTTTAGACAGAGGTGGAGGACTGCAAGAGAACAGGCACCTGAAAGGAAATGGAGTGAGAAGGGGGGAATACAGAAAAAAACATGATCTGACTCTGGCCAGTTCCTTACGGTAGCTGAGGTGCTTTTCTGGTACAATTCTTTCTTTCCTCCCCAAAATGCTGCAATTTAATCATAATCCTAAACAAACCTTTGTTTCTGAAAGGTGCAGCCTTTTGGAATCACACAGCTTTTCTCACAATGGAAATCTTTGTGTACATCATGAAGAAGATAAATATGTGTATGAAGAAGAGTCCCTAGGGTGTTTTCTGAAGCAATGAAGCATCCTTGTTTCAGGTTACAATGGCAGCTTGAGGGCAGCATTTCCATCCAGAAGAAAATGGCTGTGACTCTTCATAAATAGAGGCCTTCTTGGAAAATGAGATAAAGTGCATAACCAGGAATGTGTTAACCAAAGACAAGAGAAACATCAGCAAAATGAAAATGAACGGCTGACACAGAGATGGGAAAAGGTTACCAGTGGGAATTTCTTTGTCTGAATGGATGTTTTGTTGTATAAACAGATGTGGTTTTATCATTATATTAGTTGTTAGTATTAATTAAAAATGTAATCAAATTTCCCTGGTGCCTTTCTCACCTGAAAATGACAGTCCTAATTTTGTGTTAATGTTCAAATCCTGTGTTCAGGTGAGAACTTATGCTCTTAAGTGAGATCATTCTTTCTGTATTTTTTTTTCTTTATGATTTAGAGTAGAGAGGTTGGGCTGCCACACAAGAGGTAGTAGCAATGCTTTGTGACTGACAAAACATGTTATATTGCGAGTTCCATGAAAGGTTTTGCATGCCCTGTGCCTTTTTTTAAGGACAAAGTCCTGGCAAATGTCAGCTGGTGGGAGAACAAGCTGCTAGACAGCTTAGCACAGGGATCCTGACTGCCTGATCTCTGTGAAGCAAGGTGACGGAAGGTTGTGGTCTGCAGCATGTCTGCATGATGAACTCTCCAGTGTTCGCCTCTTGCCTGCCCCATCCTCCTTTATTCATACAACAGCTGCAGAAGTGTGCACACGGACATCCATTTTGTTACACCTGTTGATCCAGGCCTAACCAGTGGCCATACCAGCGAGTATGTTGTCGGAAACTCTGTCCCTCAGGTACCGAGGGAAGTTCATGAGTTTTCAAGTCCAGCAATTACATTCCACCTTTGCATGTGTCACAGTTTAGAGTCAGGGCAGCCCCTTAGACCTATAACAGAAGCTCTCTGTTAACCACCCTCCCTCTCCAAAGGGGAAGAGAAAGGGAATAAGGGAGAGAGACTTAGTGATTAGAAAAGGAAGCTAGAACAGCTTTAATGAGAATAATAATAATAACAATAATAATAAAATAGAATATGTAAAAATATATACAAATCCATGGCAATTACATCACTGTCTCCACTGATGCTGTGGAGCAGGCACCGGGACAGGCCCATACTGGGCCCCGCAGCAGACGGGAGCTGTGTTCAGGAGCTGGATTCTGGTACCAGATTCAGGATCACACCGACTGGGATTGAAGGCAGAACGGGCAGAGNAAGCCATCGAGCAAACAAGCAAACAAAACCTACAGACCCTCCAGATCCCTCTGCTTTTTATTGAATATGACGTATATGGGCTGGAATCCCTTGTTGGTCAGTTTGGGGTCACCTGACCTGTCTGCTCTCCCTGCAGATGCAGCCTTTCACTTGTGGTACCCCAACACAAGATCCAGCAGTGGCCTTGATCTGCACACCAATCCTTGGTAGTAACTCTGAACACGGGGTGTTATCCCTGCCAGCAGCAGACACTGTCTGTGAAAACAGACTGCTGACTTCAGGAAGTGGAGTTAGTTAGCAGAACTGAGATGAAAAGTAAAATCACTGAACAGAACCAGCTCTGTTCTCACTCAAACCAGGACAGCAAGAAAGAAAAGAAAGAGGGTCATACTTTTAATCACAAGGATAAGCATTAACTTGTGAATATGCGCTGCAGGTGTTGGTTGCAAGAGCTCCTCATACTGCCTCAGATCCTGATTCTGAACACTGAAGTACCTCCTATTGTTTCACATCAATATTTCTGAGTGGAAGTCCATCAGGACTTTACTCCAAACCAGCAGATATTCCCCAGGGGAAGAACAGGCTCTTGAGGCCACAGTGAGGGAGAGAGAAAGCTGGAGAGTGAAGAATGATTGATAACTGTAGGTGCATGAGTAGATACATTTCCTCACTATATGCTTACGGTTTTGTTGGGCTGGCTTTGAGATGTGCAGACTTCATCTCCTGCTTGTTTTACAGGCCAGGCTCATGCCTTCCTTCACACAATATCCGAAGGAATTAAGGTGAAGGCCTTAAATAGTTCATTTATTTCATTGCCATAGGCTTGGATATGTGATTTCAGTAATTCCTTTGATGAATGCTAAGTGCCTTATTCCTCTGCATTCTGAGTTACAGTGTGCTTATCTCTTCAGAAGAAAAGAAAACAAACCTGACTGCCTGTTTGTTATTAATTTTAACAACAAGCAAAATTATTATGAAATTATAATACTTTTTTTTTTTTTAAATTTCCCAGGAATTAATATACTTAGAAAATATAACCTGACATAATGAGAGGGAACTTTTACAATATTTTTCATCTCCACAGGGACAAATCATGATCAGTGCCATGACATAACATGATCTATCAGCTTCTTCCCAGAATACTGCAAAATACCCAGTCACTTCCTTAAAGGGTTTTGTATAATGGCAGTTTAGAGACCTACAGATTTAACTGGGTTATCTGGCCCTGAACATGATCAGAGAAGTCACACCACCAAATGAAGTAAGGACTGACTGCACTAAAAGATCTCCAGAGGAGCACTTTCTGATTTTTAGAATTAATGAAATAATAAATCCATGCTTTATAACTTTATAACTTAAGAGTTTTCCATGTATAGCATTCTTGGAATACTATAAGACACATGAATCTACTATTGTACCTCATTCTCAGCTGCTTTTCTAATGAAACAGGGTAAAGAGGAGAATGAAAATATGAAGGGGCAAAAAGAGAATTAACAAATGCCATACAACAGTCAGTCTAACTTTCATTGAGCTTGACTTTCATTGAGCTTGACATTCAGTATCTGCTCTGAAAGAGACTTACTCTGGGTTTTCTCCTTGTTCCATACTTCAGCCACTATCTTTATGTATAAAACTTAGTAAAAGGGCACCTTTTAAAAAATTCTGCATTCTGAACGGGAGTCATTGTTTTAATACCTTCTGCCACAAGACTTCTGCTAATTCCTTATTGCCAGCCCACTTCAGTTCTCCTTCTGTACTTAGCATCTCCTGTGTCTGTCTTCTGGCCTTCTGATGAATCTTTTTGCTGTTCACTTGCTCCTTAGTGTGATGATGTGAAGTCCAAACTAATAAACCTGAACTTCTTTAGTACTGTTGTACAGCACTGTTTATTAACCATTACTGCAACTATCTGCCATTCATTTATCTATTATTAGATCCATACATATTTGTGAGTTCTACAGTTTAATTATGCACTCCATAAAAAAGTACTCCATACAAAAGTACTTTATTTTCTTTGTTTTATAGCTGCTAGCTATATATTCCTTGAGAATTTGGGGAATTTTGTGTAACCTGTTACTCACTGAATGCACATACGATGTAGTATCAAAACCATCTTGAAACAAGGCAATTATGAACGTATCCATTAATATGCTTGTTTCTCTGTCAAAGCTGAGAAAATCATTGCCTTTCTTTCCTTACCTGAAATGGCAGTGATACACAAAAGTGTCCTCAGGGAAAGAACAACCCTCTAGAAATATTGTCTATATCTTATGTATCTGCCTCTCTTTTGTTTCTGTTGAAGGCAAAAGCAATTTTTAATATGTGATATATTTTAGTTTTATTCTGTTAAAAGCAATACAATCTTTAGAAAATCTCAAAGAACAATTATAGTACTATTTATTTCATGCATAATATCTATCCTAAATTGTCTTTCTCTTTCATTTTCTCTTTCATATGTTGTCATACCTAAACACAGTCTGAACTCCTATGCACTGTGAACATGAGCACTTCTGCTAAGATCTATTAGAATATTTGCTTGAGTCTTCTTAGACAGCAGATGTTTATGTGTATATTTGCACTTTGCAAATATATGTGTATATTTACACTTTTTATGAGTTACAAAAGAAATATGGGATAAAGGAAAATTTCTGAACGTTAGTAAGTTAACTGTTTATCTTGAACATTTATTCTATTTGCTCTTTTTGTACACTGTAATAGCACACATAGATGATGAGCTAACAGTGGCAGCTTTATGTCAACTTTCATAATCTGAATTATGTCTCATAAGTGACATAAAATCTCATTCATGTATTCTGAAGAGTCCACAGATAAAAATCTGTTCTGTTCATATCAAAATTCAAATCCTGCTCCAAAGTGATTGAAGACCTGATAATCATGAAATAGCAACTTGACAAAATGTAAAGTATACCTAAACAGTCACATGAAAGGAGGGCAGCCTTACCATAATGATCAGAAGATGTGAATAGTTTGAAAAACCTTTTGGATGGGTAGGTAACATCAATATTAAGTAATTAAGTTTGCTTGAGAGTATTTTTTTTATATCATGTAATAACACTGTTTACTCTGAGAGGGAGCTCTGAGCTTGTTTTAGAGCTCTAGCATTACTGAGGCTGGCACAGTGTCATTCAATAACTGTATCCAGCTGATTTCTTTGCAGTAATCCCATCATTTCTTAAGTAACTCAAAATAGAAAATGACAAAATGGTAGAACTTCTTTCCTCCCTTCCCTTAAACATATATTAAGGCTGCCCTTTGCTGGTGCTTGTGTTTATTTTTCCCAAATGCTTGTGATTCTTAGCCTAGAAATTCCACTTCATAAAGTTAGTTTCAGCTTTGTTTGCATTTTTAAATTTTTTTCTTTTATTTTTTTTCCAAGAAAAACTGCAGCACACAAGACATTCTGTTTCATTTATAAGTTGGATGGGTACCTTACCATAGGCATGTCCTTAGTATTATTGTTAGTATTATTGTTGGCATTTATTGGGCTATTGCTTATTTTAATTTGTTTTTATATATGTTGCATGGTAGCAAGCCACACATTTCTTGCTCTCCACTGTATCTGGAGTCACATCAGTTAAAGTTCACTGGTGTTTATCCGTGGGATTTTGGCTTGGCCAGAGAGGAGAGTTATCCACAGAGTTTAAATGTGGACTTCACTGGCATTTAAAGCTCAGTGAGATTTGGAACTAGAAGTTTGACCCTGGTCCACTGCTATTCTTAATTTTATTTTGTTTATTATTGCTATTGTAAAAAATGTGTTTCTGATGTCACTAACCTCACTCTTAACTTCCTAGTATGGCAAGAATGGCCTGAAGCAAGTATCACTTATCTTTTCAATTGTAAGATTAATTTTAATGGCAATAGACTGAAACTTCACCCAGATCCATTAATTCAGTTTTTTTAGAGTTGGTCAAAGAATGACACCTTCTGCTTAGATGCCATACAACTGACTTTTTCTAGTTCTCTTTTATATATATATATATATATTAAAAAACAAACAAACAAACAAACAAACAAAAAAAAAAAACACAAAAAAACAAAAAACAAAAAAACTCCTGTAATGTGTTTTAACATATATCACCCATGCAGTGAAGGTTATAATAAGCATATGTCTTGTCAGGTAGGTACACATTTCCTGAAGTGTGAGGTATCTTCACAGGGAGACTATACTAAACGATAAGGCAATTAAATGGAGAACATTAGGAAAAGAAGTGTAAGATGAAAATAAAAGGGGGAAAGCATTTTCTGGAGGCCAGTAGCATGGCTACTAATAAAAATCATATGGTAATACTTCAATACATTTTATTTTAAATATGAGATTTAATTTTATTTGGCTGTAGCATAAATCCAGTCACAGGAATTGTTAGATTTAAGAGATCACAATATGGGAGTGTTCATTAACAAAACAGAAAAAGTAGGGATAGTCATTTGTGTAAGAAAGAACTGATATTTTGACTGCTATTTAGTTTTTGTCAGTTTGACAGTATTATACTCCATGAAAGATTCACTGGGTGCATTCCTTAAACATGACTGTGCATAAAGCATGTGCAGATCAAGGAAAAATAAATTGCTTCAAACTAATAAGTTAGGTCTATGTCTTTACTGTTTTTAGACATAAATCTTCCTGCATATAGATATAAACAGCTTTGTGTGATCAGAACAAATGGCTCTGGAGAGATGGTTATGAATATGAAGCCAGGAAATACCCATTTAAATTTGGTTAATTTTAGTAGGAAATGCAGAATGCTGTTTTCCATGTCTAAAAATATCTAAAATTTATTTTATGTGGTGAATTGCAGTTACATGCAACAGACATCACACAGGTGAGTGGTTTCTGCCTCTATACATTTTCATATTAAGATGCTGTCTTGTTATCAAACCTCTCCATTTGGGTTTCTCAGGAGACATAGATTTAATTCCAAGATTCTAGTATATTTAGGCTCTTAAATGATGTCATAATTGTTCTGGGTGCAGCAGCTCATGAAGGCATGTGACTAACATCTGTCACATATTGGTCATTCTTTCATCCTCTCCCCAGGGAAGAGGCATGTGCAATGGAATGTCTTGGTTTGCTAGAGATTTAAGTTTTTATTTCAAAATTCACAAGTTGGTATGGACTTATTTTAGGGACAGCGATGTTAAAGAAATGTGCCTTGCGCTGGGAATGGAATGGCACAAGCTTTGAGTCAGTCCTCACTCTCTGTGGAAGCTTGGTCTATGCATTCAGATGAGTCGAGGGAGATGATGTTCTGTAGGCAAACAAGCCTCTGTTGTTAAGAATTCCAATGTTTTAGAGGAGCATAACAGTTAATAGCCTTCCTCTTAGAGCCTGAGGTGTTTTCCTTATATTCTCTGGGTCCAAACTGTTGAGGAAATGAGTACATGATAAAATACAATATATAGTCATAGAATCATAGAATTGTTAGGGTTGGAAGGGACCTTAAAGATCATCTAGTTCCAACTCCCCTGCCAATGGCAGGGACACCTCCCATTAGAGCAGGTTGCTCAGAGCCCCATCCAGCCTGGTCTTAAAAACTTCCAAGGAAGGGTCTTCCACCACCTCTCTGGGAAACCTGTTCCAGTGTCTCACTCCCATCATGGTGAAGAAATTCTTCCTAATGTCTAACATGAATCGACCTCTCTCTAGTTTTAAACCATTCCCTCTAGTCCTATCACTACCTGACAGTCATGCTTGAGATGGCTCTGAATGAGATACCTCAGAGCTGTTGGAACAAGAACTTTGGAACATGATTTCAAACACAGTTGAAAACAGTAAACATCTTTGGTGTGCTTGTACCGGTAGTAAGCTGAGGAAATCTGTTTATAGACTTTCTTTGTGACCTCTGGCTATGAGGTAGCTGGGCCTGCGTATAGCTGTGTGCACACACAAACCCTGAAAAGTATCACACTTAGAATGCAGTGCTTCACTCCTGGCCAGCTCCTGGCCTGACATTTATGCAGAAAAGGCAATTTTGGTGGCCAGAAGAGAAGAGAATTTTATATGTAAAAATAGACAAAATGTTTTCATTTGTATTCCTAAGTACTTGTAGTTTGCTGTTGATGCCATTCTTACTAGTCCTGTCTGTTGTACTGAGGTGATAAAGAATGAAAAGTTTTGCAGGGTGATGGGAAGGTACACTGAAGAGTGTATTACAGTACTCATTGTGGAAATGATGTCTATAAATTGCAATCCAGCCTTGTAAATTATTATAGGATGACTCATAAGTGGTGATAAGTTGCTATAACAAGTCTTTGGTGAGTTGGTATTTGCAGATCAGGTCCGTAATTAGTGGAAGATCCAGAAAGTGTGCTCACATAGAGGCAGTTTCTGGAAAGATTTGACATCAGAAGGAAAGAATTTCTGGCACTTGCATGACTGCAAGATCAGATCTATAATGACTACAGTAAGAAAGTACTGCTTTTACTTATTTTAACTATGTGTAAAATATTTTTAGTAAATTTAAAGAAGTAGTTAAGAAACTGTCCCAGGGTAGGCACTTTAAGAATAAATTTTTCCATTTGTAGGGTACAGCAGTAAGAGATATGAGTGGGGATTCTGCCTGGCAGGGCCAGGAATCGCCCCAGGAGAGCTGCTTTCTAGGCTGGCTTTCACAGCATCTCTTTCTCTAAAGAATTTTAAAATGTTGAACACAAGTGTATCAAAAATTTCCAAGGGGAGGAAGAAACAAAATGTATAGCAGCACAAGCCGTTCATGGTATTGCTTAAACCACTGACGTCCATGGTATATATAGTCTATAGAATCTACAGACAAAAAATCTATGCCTTTTTTGTATAAAAGCAGCAAGGAGTTCTTTTTGCTTATAATTTATTTAAAATTAAGTTAATGGCAATCTTCCTTGGTAATCAGTTTTGGAAGATACTTTGTGCTCTTTCATTCCATATAAAATTCTTGAGACACAATTAAAAGTCTTAGAAAAAGTCCTATCATAGTGGTAGTAGAAAGAGTTGTTATGTAGTAAACTCTTGATCTTTATTTGACACCACTGCTGGCTGTAGCATGTGCACATAATCTGGAAGTTTCATGCACATGGGAGAATTATAAGCTTGTGGAAAAATGAAAACATTTTTTTAATGGAGATCAGAGTCAGATTCTGATTCTAATATCTTGAAATATATCCACCTGTCCCTTACTACTATGGATTTCATTTTCAATGATTTGCTTTCTACAAAGATAAATGAAAGTACTGGTAAGAGCAGTAATACAGTAGTCTGGCTGGCACTCCACTGTTGTTCCAGTAGGTACAACCATCTGGAGCAGACACTTCCAGGATTGATAGCAAACTTCAGTTGTTCAATACAGCTGGCAATACCAGTCCATCTTTAGTGAGGGACACTATTAATAGCCAGGTAAAAGCATTTGTGTATTAGAAGATTCCAGTTATGGTCATATTGTGCTAGGAAGGTGTCGGTGTTCTCTCTCGTCTTGCTGCTAATGATTGCTAATATAGTATTTACAGGATAATAGATGAGGAGGGATGAATTACAAAGTTATAAATCAATCAAAGTTTTTGTGATACATTTATATGATTTTGCGGCTTGTTAAATCATCAAAACACTCAGATTGATTTTTACTTTAACAATCAATCCTCTTTGCGTTTTTTAACATGCAGTCAAGAGTTAAATTTTTATAACTATAAATATTGAGAAGAGTTTTATGACACTAGCAGGAAGATTTATTACATTCTGATGGCAGAGCTGAAAGGATGTATATACTGTACCACTGAAGTGTCAAGATGCAAAGGTTGATTAGTCAGAAAGAGTTTGTTTTACACAGAGGAAACTCATCTATATGTTCATCAGCTGATATGCAGCAGGAATTCATCTGCACAAATATTTATACTCACAGATGGTCTGATATCAGCCTGCACATAGGATAATGTTTGAGTTTGTATTGGAAATGCTTACAACATTATCTGTGATGACGCTAAAGCACTACACAGGTAACTGTCACATCTAAGGCTGTACAGCTACTCAAATATTCATCACGGCTTGTGATAAGCAGTAAATGACCCTCAAAGATTCAGGCTTTCTGTTCACACATTGACCAAAAAGATGAGACTCCAAACTAGGCAGTCTTTTAAGGGAAAGAGAGCAATTAAGTCTCCGGGTGTAATCAGCTACTAGGTTTTAGGTTTACAGGCAACTTTTGTACTTAAATTTCATCCAATAAGTATATACAAATCTGACCGTTGAACTTTTGACAGAAGTATTTCAGTTGAGACATATGTAGACCAGGAACAAGACTAAAGATTCAGTCTTGTTCCAGATACATTATATGCAAATAATACAGCTTCCAAAAAGAACACATTTTTATTATTTATATATCAGTTTACTGTAAAAACTGATCTACACAATATTTAAAAGCACATCATTGTACACAGAGCTTTGGCTGAGCAAGGAGATTCTGGGAAGTCGGAGGCTGCAGATCATTACTGGAGAGGTTCTTCAATAGCTTGTACAAGCATCCTACATATCTCTGCATGATGTTCCTTCACTGGCACCATCTAAGCCGTGCAGAATCTTGCACTTACATGGGATGTCTTCAGTGCAGCTGTGTGTAGTTGGTACAGTGCAGCAGCGATCTGAGCTGATGCACGTCAACACCCGTGTTGCCTTAAGTGACTCTGCACAGGTATGGCCCATTGCCGTGAATGTCCTGGATAAACCACTTTTGCTTTAGCTAGCCTGGCTTACTTCTCAAGGGGAACAGGCAAGTAGCATATATATGTCCAGTGTAGGTGCTAAGCTGACTATTATTTGCAGTTGTCTGCACATACCTTTCATCTTAAACAGTTTTGATTAGAAAAAAACTTGTATTATGTTAACAGAACACTTATTAAAAGGATTAATAATAGGGTAATGACAGACATAAAAAAAAAAATTTGTATACGGAGAGATTAATTCAGTAGATTTATTTCCAGTGGAGCTCCCTAGGGATCAAGGCTTGTTTTGACATTAATACTTTTGTCAAAAAAACCCTAGACAATGCTGAAAAGCATTAGTTGCTAAAGTCTGTAGATGTGACAAACATTAGTGACTTAGTAACAATAAAGAAAACCCACAATTGTTAAATGGATCTCAGTGACCTAGTAACTAGTGACTCTCAGACTAATTATCATGGTATTTCCAGTTGCACATTAGTGTCACTGTAGGTATTGGACTGAACTATAGATACTTGCTATAACACAGCAAGATATGCTATACCTAGAAGTTAAGAACTTAAGCAGTAATTCTTAGAAAAATGTAGTACCTTATGAATATTCAGTTCAATATGAGATGTCAATGATGTAGCTAAAAAAGGCAAAGCATTCCTTGGCTGTATGAGTAGAAATGTATCTGTAGAATATTGGCAAGATCACTAACAAGGTTTTGTTGGTTTCTGGAAACTACCCTTCAAGGAGTAGTTGTGAAAGTAAGAGAGTTCAAATGCAGGCCATGAAAATTATGCAGGTTCTAGAAAACAAACTCTATTCTTCAAAAAAAGAAGCAAGGAGTTCTACTTACACAGTTTCTTCAAGATAAGGTCAAGAAGCATGCAGATACTCTTCCATGGAAAATAATGTGATAATTGGTCTTTTCTGTCCTGCTGACAAAACATAACAAGCTCGAATGGCTGGAAGCTGTGAGAGTAATTAGATGCAGGAACTGCTTGCTAGGTGAAGTGGAGGACTCACCATTACTTAGATTTTCTTTCTTCTTTAAGAAAAGAAAAGAAAAGAAAAGAAAAGAAAAGAAGAGAAGAGAAGAGAAGAGAAGAGAAGAGAAGAGAAGAGAAGAGAAGAAGAAAAAGAGAAGAAAAGAAAAGGAGAAAAGAAAAAGTAATCCAGCCTCAACGAGGAATTCTAATACCTGTGTGTTTATAGGGATAGGAATGTGGTCATGGCAGTGATACTGGATTAATAGAGGTTTCCAGCTGTCTTTTCTGTCTTTGGAGTTTGTAAATTTGAGTTCCTCCTCTCTTTTGTTGGTTGTAGCAGGAACTGACATGCTTGCATTTCTCTCTCTGAAATTCTTTTGCATTGTTTTGTGACACAGTCAGCTCTGCATTAAGACAATGGTTATAAAGAGTTCTCGAGCTTCAGAGCTTCAGCCAGTCAAGAAGGAATTTCCCCAGATGTCCAATTAAGTGTATAGATCCAAGGGATTTCTTTGTTTGCAGCTTCCTCTAAAGGAGGAGAGGCTGACCATAAGCAGACAGGGGACACCAGATAAAGTGAGCCAGCGTTCTGAGTTGTACAGGGAAGCCTTAGATGCAGCTGACTTGTCTTGCTCACATGCTTGTGTTAGACTGACTGCTGTCTGGGAGGGAATACACCTGCAACCCAGATGGGGAAGGCCCTCTATAGTGGAGGCTAGAGTTCATTTGCTGGGATCACTTGGGCATATCTCACCTCATCAGTTTCCTGCCTGCGTTGAAGTTTTGCCTGTTGGACTGTTATTTGTGCTGCTCTACCTTCTGCCTCAGCAAGTAATCTAATACCTCAGTGGGGTCAAGTATTTTGAATTAGCTAGAAATTTTGGGAATTGATGTGGGCCATCTGAATGAAACTTAATGGCTCTGATTAACAGGTGGCCAGCTGGAAGCATCTGATAACTCCTTCTGACTTTGAACTATAACAGTTTGAACGATACAATTTAATGAATTTTAACTGAGGCTCTTTGATTAACAGGAGTAGAGTTGTAGTTCCATTTTCTCTTTAGGTTGTCTTTAAAGACACAACAACATACAACTCCAGTGATTATTACTGTCCCACTAAATCCATTTCTGAAAAATTGTGGATCCTTCTCCTGGAAAGCGTCAGCACAGTTTTCCCTTCGTGAGAAGTGTCAGTAAAGAGAGATGTCAAAACTTCTGCTAGGCAGAACGAACTGCAGATTGTGCTCCAGCAAACTGGAGGAAGGGGTGCTGGTAAACACACATTGTAGCAACATAATATCCGGTGCAAAGGAAAAATTCCATTGGTCATTGTATGTCATCAGTATGTGAAGTACAAAGAGGTCCAGAGTAGCTTCACAACATTCTCTAGCTTTATTGGGAATGAGTTCAAAATGTATTGGGTTTGAAGCATGAGGACTGAATGAAGATTGTGCTACTTAATCAGAGCTTCATGGCTGCACTGGTTTCTAACATACGTGCGATATATGCTAGCATGCTCCATTTACTTTACTACTTCGTAGAGAGGTTTACAGTTTAACCACTATTAGTGACAAACCTGGAACTACAATGCACTGAATTCCTTTAACAAATGTAACAAATGACATAGTCACATTCAGCTTAGCTCAGAAAACCAAAGGAGTTTTAGAGCCAAAGTGCAATTCTGTTGACTGATGAACAATTCAGTCTGCTGAAGTATATGGTCCAGCAACATTCAAACACAAATGATGTTTCAAGTTCCCTTGTCCTTTGTTTCCTTTTCACTTTGCATCACGAACAAGACTTCATGATAGCTAATGGTAATCCTCGGTGATAGATTGCTAAATGGATGCATTTTTTTAACACAAAGATGGAGGAAAAGAGTGAGTGCTGTGTGTAGTACGGTTTCTGAGTTTGTTAGAGAGGTAAAGACAGTGAAAGAAACATTAAGAAATTCAGTCATTTTTTTGCTAAGCCATTACCCTCAGGTATGAAATTGACCTTATAGGCTGGCCTTGTTTCACTGCAACATACAGATATGATTTAATATTAAAAACACAGTTTGAGCATAAATAGTTCATTCTGCCCAACCTTCTGAACCTCTTCAGATGCTTCTGGTGAATATTTACTGTAATGTATTCTGTTTGCACTACATTTTGTAGGTTGAATATAATCTTATCTTCCTCCCTGTGCATGTGAGCAAGGCTATTTGTGAAGAACAGTGTCAGCTGTTATTCTTTGAGTTTTATTATTTGCATTGTTACAGTTTTCATTTTCTCAGCTAAAAAGTGTGCTAAGCATTTATTAGAAACAGAAACAGGATTGCATTTGCTAGACAAAACCAAAGAATAATAAGTAGTGTAAAAGTATTTTTAAAAGATACATAAATCAAATATGTTTGAAATCTTTGACTATATTTTAAGTAGTTAATAAATTACTGAAAGGGCAAATCAGTTTTGCAAAGGATTTGCAAGGAGGAAAAGAGCTACATTTCTCATGTTATATAATGTGATCAGTGATAGTGCTAAAATGCTTGTCATGAAAAGTCTTCTGTTTAGCTGTAGTCCTAAAACCTGAGCCCCACAGTGATCCCCAAAACCTGAGGCCCAGATTTAGTTGTATTGAGGAAACTCCTACCAATTAATGTGGAATGAAACTACTACATTGTTTGATCTCTCTTGCTTGTGCAGCCATAAAATGAACTCTTTAAATGCATTTCTGGTTTTGATTTTTGTTTTGGAAAGGGCATCTGAATTCTTATTGGTGTTAAAAATCAAACACATAAAAAGAGTAATGGGTTGCTTAGGATAAGGCATTTTATCACTGACATTTTCTGATATTAGAGCAGGCTTTTCAAACAAAACAACAAATCTAGAAAATGGAAAAATAAAATCAGCTTGTGTTATTTTTGTTGTTTTCTAGCTCTGCTTCACTGCAATAAACTTCACTATAATGCAGATGTTTCATTCTGTACACATATTTTATAGAAAACCAGTAAGACTTCTGGTCAGCAAACATGATAGGCTTTCCTGAAATGCTGCTTCTTTACCACTGATTTCTTTTGCTTTATTGATAAAATATTTTACAACTTCCTAACTGTGTAATGAAGTTGATTTAAAAAAAATAACCAACAGAAAAGATATGCAGAGAAAAAAAATCATCACATAAAAAGAGATAACTAAAAAAGCAAAATACTCAGCTACCTGAATGACACTCTGGGTTAACCCAAAATTCTATATTTCATTCCTTTTTGACTAATATGCATTAAAATATTCTTTCAAGTGGACATTCTCTCTTTTCTCACCCTACTTTTTTAGCTCCAGACTCCCAATAAGGAATGGACTGATTTCCAGCTCTTGTACTTTTGTTTAGCCTAAGAGCTTCAGCTGGATCTTTCTGTATTTTGCCCCAGGCATTTGTTCCACTTGCCTTTGACAGAATAGAAAACCACATTTGTAGTATTCTTAAATTAATTATACTTTTCCAGGCTTAAAATATTGTGACAGATCAACGAAACAGTAGCAGAAAACTAATTCCTTCGAAATATATGAAAAAAGGAAGTTGTGTAAGATGGTGCAATTAATCTTGCAATAAAAATAATTGTTTACAGTTAAAATTAATGTAACATGCATTCCTCAGCAGATAATAAATTATGGGGCTTCTCATTAGCATTTGAATTGATTTCCTCTAATTTCTGAGGAACACATGAGCATGTGACTAGATTAAGTTTAATTGGACTACAGCTGGCGCTGATTGTGTGGTTAGGGTGGGGGTTTCTGACTGATCTAGCATCTTCCCGCATTGTGTTTATTGTCTCTTTCTTCCTGCTCAACTTTTTCTCTACTGGTTATAAGGCACTGTGAGAAATATTAGAGAATTAAAATGGAAAAGAACCCTCTGATTTGTGATCACAGAAAAATGTAGGTAAAGTATTTATAGAAGTTCTGTGCTGTCAGCTAGTGAGCAGGCTGGAAGCGAGGCAAACACCTAGAGCCAAACTGCTGTGCAGGGTAATGTGCAGGTGATACAGACATTTTCAAAGCAGCAGTTGTGAATCTTACTATGGCAATGTAAGGCACTGCTGAGCAGCTCTCTGCTGCTTCCTCACTAACAGTGTCACTGCTGTCACAGGAGAAAGTTGACTGAGATCTGTATTATGTTCCAGAGATCAGTTTAGTGTTTTAACTGAAACCACAAACTGGAGCAGCTGAGGCAGGAGTACACATTCTTTCTTCCTAACTCTAATTGCACAGGCAGTAAGTAGGCTGTGTCAGATGAGGAGATTCTGAAATTTTGCTGCTGGCATTACTGGGGTTCCTCTCACAGCCTAGCTAGCTCAGATTTCTTCCTCCAGCAGTGGCCACTAATAGCTGCCTACAGAAGGGCATCAGAGATTAGGTCAAACACAGTGATAATCCTCTCTCTGTTCTTCTAGTCTTCATTGATGTATGGCTCTAGGATTTCATGAAGAAAGGTGCTGTCTTTGAGTCTAATAGTCTTGGATGTTTTTTTCTTTCATGAATATATCTAACAGCTTTTAAAATTCACATTGAATCTTCAGCATTCCCAGCATCCTGTGTCTAATTTTGTTAGTATAACTGTGCATTGGTTGAACTAATTTAATTTGACACTGTCTAATTCTTGTATTAGAAAAGACTTTTCAGCTTCCTAATGCAACCTCTGATATTTATATTTAGGATCATGTCTTCTTAGAGTCAGGGTTTTAAGCTAAAGAGTCCTTCTCCGTTTAACAATTTCTGTGTAAAAGTCACTCCAAGGCCCAATTATCTCTGCTGGCATTTTCTTTGTATTTTCAATTTCTGCTCCAACTTTTTGACCTAGAGAAACCACAGCTTTGTTGAGTACTCAAGAGCAGCTCGTTCTGGATTCATACAGTGACATATTGATTCTTTCTGCTTTTTTCTTGATTCCTCTCTAAAGACTGTAGAGAGTACCATGGGAGTACCATGCTATTCAGCACAAATGGGGGTGACAGAAACAAGATTACTAAATATCGAAAGGTACCGAGGTCTACCTGTTGAAAAGAGCATGGATAATTTAGAGACTATGTTTCCTACCTTCTAACAAGATGTCTCACATACCGAAAAAGAAAACAGCTTAAAGAATCTGTAGATGACAAAATAAATTTAGTGGAGGAAGTACTGAACTTGGGGCATATGGTGAGGTTATTAATGGGAAAGAAAAGGCCACAAGGTATAATGAAAAGGCAGATGCTAACAGTGAGCAATTTAATAAGAAATGCAGATAGAGAGCCAGACTCACTCACAGCGTAATTCAATTTAGGTCAACATTTGAGGAAACATATGAAGAATGAATTTGCTCCATGCTGTATAATCTTGGTTTTGATTCTCTCAGTCATTTTTTGTCTTCCAGGTGCTTTCCATCACAGCTAGAGATGGAAAATGATGTTTACTGTTGGTTCATGCTGTACTTAAAACAAGTAACACATGTGAGGGAGAGTAAAGAGAATGTTTTACAAGACAAATTTAAATTAAAAAAAAAAATAAAAATTAACGAATAGACTTTTCCATTTCTTTAGATCTTTTTTCCAGGGAAATCCACAGATAGATCAAACCAGATTAGAACGGGGAGTAAACAGAAAAAACAGATATAGGGGATAACCTTATCCCCCAAATCAAGAAAAGAACAAAGAAAGAATGAAAGATGTCTAGGTTTTGCTTGCATTTGGATGGAGAAGTTGCCTACTGCATGATTTGCCACATTTACTCAGCTTTCTTTTACATATACATTGGAGAGCATAACTGGAAATGTAGTCCTTGAAACTTATGAAATATTTGGTGCTGTCTAGTGGATATTTTTGGCAGAAAAAAGAACGTGTACAAAATTATCTGTTTTGCCTGCTTTGTCCCTTTTTTTTTTCTGAAAGGCTGATATTAGCTTTTGAAACATGAACTTAAAACCATCTGAGACATTTGCCTGATGCATGTAGGTAAAAAAAAAAGAAACAATTTTCCCTTCTTGGGATAAATATACTACACAGAATTAAATCCCCCATGTGAGAGCTTAGCCATTAATTATACAGCTGCTTTGAGAAACCTGCAATGGCTTCCTCAACCTCTATGAACACTGAGGAATGTAGTTTTACATTTCAGCTGAAAAATTACAACTCCAGCAGTACATTGTATGTTAGCATCATGCTGAGACATCGGCTTACCACTAATTTCAAAAAAAAATAATAACTCCTTTTCAGAGGCTGACACTGACTCTTCCAGATGGGTTTTTCATGGAGTATTTTCTGCCAAGTACTGGTCAGACATTTGCTAGGTATTAGATGTTTGTGAGATTTAGGAAGGTTAGAACCCTACCTATTCTGGCTACAGACCAATTGCAGTTTATTTGTTTCTTGAGACCAGAGCTGTTAAAGTAGCATCTTGTAATAGGGAAAAAAAATCTCAGTATTGAACTTTACATTTCTTAGTTTAAATATATTTCTCAATTTAATTATATGTAGAAGTGTATTTATGTAAATTATTATTTATTATTTGTATGACAGTAGTGCTTAGAAATTAATGTTACAGACCTGGTATTGACTGTGTTCAGATCCTACAGATGGAAAAGCTCCAGCTTGCACATGTTTTCAAAGTCCTTTTTGAACACTGTGGGTGTGGGGTTTACTGTGCATGCCAAAGAAGACTGGATTACCAAGCTGGTGATCAGCTGGCAGTGGGAGGCCCTTTTTAGAAACAAGACAAGATTCAAGATAGGGAAGCAAGCAGCAGTGATGTTTTTGCAGTGCTTTCCAGAAAAAGCCAACTGCTGGTGCTGTGCCTGCAGTAAAAAGAGTATATTCCTTACTGTTTCACTTAAGCATGAAAAATAATTATGCCAACCTTAAAAATAAAACAGAACACTAAAAGAAGCAGTTGAGAAAAAAGAAGTGAGTAGTTAATTGCAAGTCTGATCAGACCTGTTCTGCATTGTGCTTTTCTACTTTTTTTTGTACCTCTTTTGTCCCATCTCCATCTGTGAGCAATAAAAATCCTTACTGTAATGTACAGACTTCCATCTTATATTTAAGCATTAAGTTGGAGAGATGCTATATATACTGCCCAGCTTCTTGATGTTATTAAAAAAGCATTGCACATTTCTAGGAAACCTTCTGCAATCAAGGGCTCTTATGGTTCCCAACCTTCACCAAAGTTTTCTCCTCTGTGCTCAGTTTATATGCCTGCATCCTTTCAAATCTGAAGATTTTAGCTCGTCTTAACTAGGCTCTTCCTCAGTGATACACTCTGACCAAAGTATATAGTACGATTTGACTGCAGCAAAATGCCCCATGCACCATCTCTAACTGGTTGCACTGACAGCACAGAATTTTTGCGTGCCAAGAACATTCAATCTTCTGTGCTTTATGTGCATTAAATCTCTCACCATCTACAAAATGCCTTCCCTCCCCCCCCTACTTTGTGCTGTAGGAGAGCTATAATCCATAACCTTTGTTTTCAGTTTTATCATAAATTGAAATACACGCACACTTAAATTTTCCTAATAAATAAAGTGCTATGTTGTTCTAAAGCTGCCTTTTCACCTCATTACAGCTCAGTGGAGTGGAGAGTGATGTCATGGTTGACCCAGCACCAGCATGCCCATAAATGATACAGTATGTTCCCCCCTTTACTTCCTGGCTAAAGCACTGGGAAGGAGCTTAATATGAAATTCATGCTGTGATGACAGATTTAAAAGTTGCTACAGACTGTAACAGACAGCAACTGCATTTTGCAGACATACATGACACATACCACTCTCTTGTATTCTTAAGTGATGACATTTTCAGTTTAAAGAGTTATGCTTCTATTGCGTATTATGGCTGTCTGTCTAAAAATTAGGCAGTAGGAGGGAAGGAAAGGACAGGACAGAGAAAACACTGAACTTGATATAGAGCCCTACTTGCAGAATATGTCGAATATTAATCAGTGGTTAAGGGACAGCACACACCAGTTTTCAAGCAGACTGCACTTCTGCTCTGTGCCTTTTGGGGGATTTTGACTGTTTGGAGGCAGACAAAGCAGTTGTACTTCATCCGGTGAAATGGGCCCCTCGCACTTCTAACAGGGAGACTCTGAAAACCCAAACAGTGCTAAATTGTAAATCTGCAAGCAGGAAACTCACACGCCAGACTTGAGACACCCTTCTTCTGCTGGGCTTTCCAAGCAATTAAATAAATAGCCATCATGTGGTGTCTCTGAAGCAATAAAACATGCCAGTGAGGAGAATTTACAGGAATGGCCTAGAGAGGGTGTTGCCTGATGAAGAGTTCTGACGTTCTCCACTTGCACCTCTGTCTGTGCTGGAGAAGCTTCTCATGAAAATAAAGCTTGTTTGTAACTATGAGCACAGGTTTATAACCTTGGCATCTTCCTTCACCCTCCACTGGCTGTCCTTTTCTGCATCTACTCAGTATCACACCGTACATGACAGGTAAATAGTCACTCAAGTTGTTATAAAGCAAAGTTATGCAAATATGTAAGAATGGATTACTAGTGTTGCATTAGATCAGAAAACAAAGTGACATTGGCCTCTTATCAGAAGGCATTTCATGCAGTTATTGCAGTTTATGCCAAATAAGCAACCTCCTCCACTGAAAAGCAAATCCATTAATTTCCTTTAGGATTCCTAGATGCCTGACTAGGATTTCAGAAAAGCTGAACAAAAAGAATACCCTTGAGTCTTCCTCCACGTTCTGAGATACATGTGTGCAGAAACAGGATTTTATGATTTTTGGGTGCTGAGCAGCCTTAAGTCGGAGTTGAAGGAAATCAGCCCCATGCAGAATTATGTCTCTAGCATGGCAAGGATGCCCAATCACAGAACATGATCAATAAAACTTATAGTTTATGTACCTCAATATTCAGCTTCCACATTTTGATTTAAGGAGTTCCCAGTAACATAATCCATGGGCGCTGTATTTTCCTGCTGTGCATGAACGAGTTGTTGCTATTTATTCCATATTCACATGATTTATCATCTGGAGTCCTCCCCCTGTTGCTGAAGCCAAATCTTCTCAAAGAAAAAGGCAATTCTTAAAAAGGAGTGTAATGCTTTGCTCCAATAAGGTATCACCTAGTAATGAGCAAAGCTATTTGAATTAAAACAAAGTAGAATCAAAACTTGAACACTATTAATTATTCAAAGTTTTGTCTCTTAAGCAAACTTCTTGGAGTTTCAAAGAAGTTGTGGAATTTTTAACATTAAAGTCATGAAGTGCTGTAAATTTCTTGAAAAGATTGACTCTGAGATTTCCAATTTTGGCCCTTTGTTAAGTTTGCTTGCTAAAGCAAGTCTGCATACCAAGATTCTTCAACAGAGAACTTGTTTTGAGAGTGATGCTCCAAGTATGTGACCTATATTTCAGTATATCCTACAATCTGGAATGTACGCACCGGAGTAAAACCTGTGAAAGCACCTAAAGGCTTGACTCCCTGAATTTCTAGAGATGTCACACCATTTTTCCCAGCCAGTCTTAGCTGAAACATTGTAAATGCTTTTGACACAGGAGGGTATGTGGTTTTCTGTCCTCTGTTATCGGTGCCCAACCATTGGAAACATCTTTTTAATTCTTCATTCATTCATTCCAGTTTCCCACATACATATCTATTTATATTTGTCTCTTGTAGAGCCTCACTTAGCTGAGTAGCTCTTATTTGTCCCCTGACCTTTGACTGCTTCTGGTTATGTTGAGTATAGGATAAGGAGGCAAAACTGCCATGAGAAAGGTGTCTTTTTTTCTACATCAATCCCTCGAGGAACTGATCCTAGTCACTGCAGAAAATGTGAAGATATTTTGTAAGTTTCTCAATTTATTTGCATTGCAAATTATGTTTTTTAACAATTACTGTCACCACAGAGAATATGAAAAAGTATTATTTAGAAAAAAAGTTATTGTCTTTTCTGGAAGGTCAGATAAGGATATATTAGAACAGAAGTCATGCAGATTTCTTCACAGCAGAAAAAATACATTGACAGTGAATGTCAGATGTTTGTAAATTACTGCTTTAAACCAGAAAACATTAAATTGCTATCAGATTGCCAATTTTGTTATTTTACAGTATATAGCGGATGGTTACTAATTTTTCAGTATGAAGATATTTTAAAATGAAATATAGCTGAGACTGTGAAATGGAAGGAATTAGAGACTGTTTAAAACTTGCTGTCTATTCTCCAAACCTAGGGCATGGATTAGTAGCATATGAAAAGGAAAATCACCAGGGATGAAATGTTGACCAAAGTAGCAAGCCCTCAGCAAATGAAAGTGCAACAAATTAGAATGTTATTAATCACTATTTTTCATGTATCCTTTGACTTTGTTTTTTTGTGTTTAAGTAATATCATTAATTGCAAAATGTCATATTTGAAGTATAGTTCTGTAAAAAAGACTATGATTTTTTTACCAATTCAGTTATACTTATTCAGACTATTGTTAAAAGAATTAATTCATTGTATTTTGCTACTTTCAAAATCTTCCCTGGAGATCTGAAACAGAAAATGTCATAGGAATATTTTGCCAAATATTTATTTATGTGAATCATCCCATGAGATCTTGCTGACAAAATGGCCCGACCATTTTACCTTTTATGTTTTGAATGAGCAGGTGGTGACAGTAAATTAGTAAAACTTATTACTGGAAGAAAAATCATGTTCTTAAGTGTAATTTATAGATGTTAAACCTAGGGCACCAGGACTCAGCCTCTGACCAATTATATGCAATTTCATGAACCTGAATACGATTGTACAAAATGTGATTAGCAAGTTATATGTGTATCTGGAATATAAGATTAACTCTGTGTGGTAAAACCTTTATTTTGGGATGTGAACATCGCCTTGCAGAAATGGGCGTCTGCCTTCCAAAGAATTAACTGTCTGCTTGGACTTTTGCAAACATTGGAGTGGGTTTAGCTACCTCTGCTTGCCATCTGAGTTGGTTAAGAGTTCCCCTGGACATGCCAGGTAAAAGACGGTAGAAACAGACAATGACCTGAGATCAGGAAGACTTCTTTTTTGCTTCAGGGCAAAGAAATCCTTGACAAAGGGTTGAATTTGTATAGGTTATAAATATGGATGTGAGTGATGAAAGAAAATGTGTGTTCTAAATTTAGATCCTTTTCTATGAACACAGAGTTGGGAAGAGATGTGTAATGTGAAAGCCTACATATGTCTGACAGTTTAACAGCTGGAACATGTAGGATGACATCTGTAGAGCTAGGATGACATCTGTAGAGCTAGAACATTCTTGCAGTGACCAGCCTGTGGTACTCAAATGGTAACAGGCTGCTACATCATAAACTGCATGGGCCAGTTTCCACACTACAAGACTGGTGTGGGAGAACTGTCTTCTAGTGACTTACTAGAAGCTCCTTGGCCTGCTTCAGCATAACTTGGAAAGGACCTGAAACCTGCACATCCTCAGGGAGTTTGTAATAGCAAATGATGCATAAACATGTGTAAAATCTTTGTTGATATGTGTTTGAGTGTGTGTGTGCTTCTGGATTTACATATAGATAAATATATGCTGAATGCATTGCATTATACTTTAGGCAGTTATGGTGCAAATCAATTTACACTGACAGAGAATGATGGAGATTGAGCCAGATCTCATGAGTATAGAGCTGAAGATGTATTCATAAATCCTCCTGCTTTCTTTGTTTAAGAATTAACTGGAACTGCACTTCACTGAAATCAGTAGGCTAAATAAGTCCAGAATTTGCGTGCATTAAAATATTAGATCTTTTTAACTTTCTAATAGTAAATGTGTCTCCATAGTAATATTGCTAACTTTAATATCAATTAAGTGTTTAAAAGTCATGACTATGAATTCATTAGAAAAGGAGAAGATATATAATAGTATTCTGGATAATAAACACAACTGCATTTGCATTTGGCTGTCTTTACTTATATGTACATTACGGAGCAGTAGTCCAGTACATGGCTGCTCAGAAAGAAATAGCACATGCAGAAGACACTGGACATGGAACCATACATATCAGCTTAGAAACAGATGCTACAGCCTGTCACAAAGCAACACACAGATCACAGCATGAGGGCTTGCTAGCGGTTCCTTTGCCAGTAATGGGTACAGAGAAAAGGAACCAAAACAGTTTGTTGTAGTGTCCCAGCCCAGCAACATAGAAACCACTGTTACAGTACAGGAACATTTTATCCCTTATGACTAAGCTGTGCAATGCTCCCTGGATTCTCACGTTCCTCACTAGTAATTGCTGTCACTGGAATACTCTGCAAATTTGGAGACTGAGTCTACAAATTGTGCTCATATGATTTGTCCTTAGAAACACAGGTTATCTTCTCAAAGTCAGTGGTTTTTCATGTGAGCAAGACTAGGGCTCTTGAATGGATGCCTCATTCAACAACAATTAAGGAAAAAGGACTTTTCTCTCCTTTCTATTTATGAAGCAATTTTTATTTCATATAGAAGACAGATATGTCTAGCTGCATCACTGCAGCATGGCTATATAACTCCAAGCCTATTATACTTCAAAGTATATTCTCTTTTTTTTTTTCCCTCCATGATTCTCACATGATGCTGGAATGTTGCCTCTGATCTTCAGTGAGTTGATACAGCTCTGAAAGTGTGGTATATTGACAGGAAAAAAGCTGAAATCAGACCTGCCAATCTGCTTCACTTCAGTGCACAAGAGGTACACCAGATTTGTATGTCGGGAGAGAGGGACATCAACTGCCTGAGATATATGACTGTTGCAGAAATGTCTAGTATTAGTTTGCTTCCAGTCTGTTTGACAGGTGAAGCTGTGGGGCAAAGTGGATGATCATGAGGTGTGCTTTGCTCTGGAACCCTGACTAATGTGGCCTAACTGGTAGGCACAGTGCCAATTGCAGTGAAACATGGCACCCTATGTCTGGTTTCAGGAATTCATTCACCAGCTGGCAACTCAAAATTAGCTATTCTCTGTGCTGTTTGTGTTCTCACACCTTTATGTCTTGTTAGCACTGTCTTTGAAAACTAGATGACATGAGTCTCACACTGATAGCATGGGAAAAATAGATATAGATTTGGGAGATGAAGAAATACCTAAATAACACAGAAGGAAGAAATACATCACAGAAGTGTTACTACTAAAAGCACCTCTTGCTGTATCAGTGTGCACATAACAAAAAATGATAGACATAATTCTCATTCTGCCTGAAAGGAATGTTTTTACATTATTCTACTCAAAAGTTTCTTTTCTTTTTGTGTTGGTTGCAAAAACTTTGTAACAACATGCAGAAAAATTCAGACTCATTTCTTACTTGCTTTTATCCCTTATTCTTCTGTTGGTCTGTCATTGAGAGTCATTTTGTCTTCAAAAGTGAACCCTTTGAGTGAAGACCCCCTGTGTTTAACAGCATCTTTCACAGTGGGTTCAAATTTGTGGTTACATTAATGCAAATATATAATAAATAAAATTAAAATTTGTTAAAAGACTATATTCAAGTGGATACTCAAACCAATAAATAGTAGTCATACCAAAAAAAATCACAAAAAGAAAATGCATAAGAGATTAGTCTGAAGGCCTCATTGTCCCTCGGGCAGATGTACATAATAGCTGTTGGAATTATTTTCATGCCAAAGGTGAGCAAATTGTATATCTGATTAAAGTTTGCAATGTGATATTGTAGAAAACCATGTTAGCAAAAAATGTGAATGGCAGATGCAGAGGTTTTCAATCAGCTGTGGTGCTGGGAAATACCAATATAAGATTAAAGGCCGAATTCTACTGATGTCCAGCGGTAACTTACTTTACTAGTTATGCAATTGGAATGAACAGGTAAAGCAAATCAGAATAAAGGATGGCAGATGACCATCAATGACAATGCAAAATGGATTTTACTTGATGGTAGATGGTGTTTACCTAGGAGGGATAATTTTATTTTAGAAAAACAGACAAACAAGCAAAACCTCAAACAAACCAAACCAAACCAAAANTTTTCTCCTCCTTGTGCTAATTTGTCAAGTTTTGAGTAGAAAGTAACATTAGACAAAATTTAGAGATTCAGAACTGAAATCTAATGCAACCAAAATAGTTTATGTAGGACCCTAATTAAAGTTTTTGGTCTGTTCAATACAATAATTTGTCAAATAATACAGTCAAGTTCCCATAAATGAGGAAGCCTGGATTTGGACTGGGTGTTGAGATTATGTTAGTGCTGTTGTACTCTCATACTCTTTAACATCCGTTGTATTTCAGTATATCAGACTGATAGATGAAGTGCTATATGCCCATGTGTAGGAGCAGGAGTAATCTGTGAACTAGTAAGAATAAACTGGACAAGGCCTATTGGTTATTTTAGGAGAAATGGAGCATATTAATCGCCATTTTCCCTGTCCTAAAACTTAATGCCAGAATAACCTTTCAAGATACTTCCAAGACTGGTTTTTGGCATTCTCCAGGATGGAGTCAGAGAAGATAAACTCCCAAAACTCATACTGTGCTGATTGTGATTCTGATACTTTATAGAACATTTATGTACTTATATAGTAAATCAATTTGTAGTAATTTTTAAATGTATCAAAAATCAATACAGATAATTTTCATGCTGTTACTGTTAGATTTTTGAAGTCTTACAATTAAATCTGTGATTAACCTTTTATCACCTAAATATATGGACTGATAGTCATGGTTGCTAAAAATAGAACTTATGGGTTTAAATACTGGATTTATTCAGAAAATGTTTTACATAATCTTACACCAGTCTTTTAAAACCATTTAATTGTGTTGCTTGTCATTTCCTCCCCTTTTAGGACTTCGTTTTCTCTCTCTTCAGAGGTGTTAGAAAAAGACAAGACCAGTAAGTATATTCAGACTTTTCTTACCTTATTTCATAGGCTTTTGACAATGTCTTGACTGTTTTCTTGACTTTCTGGGGAGACATCTGTGATTTGCTGAAAATATTGGTACCTTTGAGTTATTCCCCGTGTCCTGGGGGAGAAAGAAAAAGGTCATGAATTTAGCCAAAAGTCTTGTAAGGAGATACTTTCAATGCCTTCAGATAAGATATGTTTTAAAAATGTTTAAATGGATGACTTCATGCTTCATTTTATGGCATTCCTGGAATACCATTACAAATACAATAAATGTTCATTTAATCACGAATACCATGATAGTTGTCATTCGTGAGACAGTGCAATAAAGTTCTCACAAGTTCTAAATGGCCTATTTTATATAGAATACAATATCCTTGAGCTATAGCAATGATGTTCACGTTAGACTCAAGGATTTAGGTTTTAAATTGAAGGGTCTTTCTCTTGTTTCGCCAGGCACATGACTTTCCGTAGAAGTTAATCTCTAAATGCACTAAGTCCTCCCATTTTATAACATATTTTATAGGGGAAGATAATTGCTCTTGTGCTGCTCTTTGGTCTGATTTTGTTAATTATTTTTTCTAGAAATCTGTCATCTATAGAAGCTAACAAGAATATCCACACCTAAATAGCTTTGCTACTGTCTAAACATAGCAAGGGAAGCAGTTACAATGGATAGTTTATGCAGTGAGATTTACCATTTGACATAAGATATTTACATCTGTTCATCAAAATATGATGCCTCATCACAGTCTTCTAAAGCTAAGACAGTAATATACATGATTATGGTAATTTAAAAATGAAACATAATGCAGAAAAAGAACATGATAAATGCATATCATCTTACTCTTTATGGCTCCAGTAAATGTCATACCTTAGGCTAGTCTGAATACATTTTGAGTTTCCCATGCAAAAATCATTTTCGAAATGAGTCAGTCAACAGGCTTTTCCTTACTCATTACTACTTAGCCTAAAGATCTTAGTAATCTGGTTTTGTTTCATTATCAATTTATTTCTGAGAAATATCATTGTCTTTACCTAGTACTAAAATCAAAATTTCCCTTCAGTTTGTAACTGGGAAAAAAGTAAATTATCAACCAATTTTGTGAAACTACTTCTATGCCTGCTTCTTTCATTCTCTGTGATGCTTTTATCTGGAGATTAATATAACAGATACTCCTCAAATAGTGTCAGAAAGGAGGAAAAAAAGGTGTTCTATAATGGAATCAAGCAGTCAGCTAGATACTTTAGTTGTCTTTATTTGAAGAATGTCAAACCTTTTAGTGAATCAAATAAACCAGTGAGAATAACTAGGAAGGCATTTAGTGAATTACACAAAGGGTGTGTGGTTTAGACCTTTTCTGGAACGCAGGCTGCAGTTTAGCTGTCGAGGCACTATCATTCTCCTCAAAGGTGAAATGATTTAGAGGCCTAGAGAAACTTAATTTTTCTTGATCACCATGTGCAACCTNGAACACAAAACCAAAAAACTGCACCTAAAAACTGGAATTGTATCTCTTAACATGGCAAGGACCTCATTATCCAATATACTTCACACAAAGCCACTGACCTTTGATAACTAAATCTTAATTTACCTAAAGTGATCTGGAAATGGGGTATGACTTATTTCTGTTATTTAGAGCTGATCATCCTAATCATCGAAGTATCACAGGGGTTTTGCAATCCAGGTAGTGAATCTCACTTTTGACAAGAAGCAGTACCACTTCTTGCAGCTGCTTTCCAATAGGCTGAAAGAATTCACATCCTGACAATGCACTCACGGAATTTTCTCTGAATTCAAATGACAACATCAATGTTTATGTACTTAAGAAAAAATTCTTTTCGCAAGCAGATTTTCTGCTGTTCTTCCTTTCCCTTCCCTTCCCTTCCCTTCCCTTCCCTTCCCTTCCCTTCCCTTCCCTTCCTTTCCTTTCCCTTCAGTATTTTTCTCCTCCTTGTGCTAATTTGTCAAGTTTTGAGTAGAAAGTAACATTAGACAAAATTTAGAGATTCAGAACTGAAATCTAATGCAACCAAAATAGTTTATGTAGGACCCTAATTAAAGTTTTTGGTCTGTTCAATACAATAATTTGTCAAATAATACAGTCAAGTTCCCATAAATGAGGAAGCCTGGATTTGGACTGGGTGTTGAGATTATGTTAGTGCTGTTGTACTCTCATACTCTTTAACATCCGTTGTATTTCAGTATATCAGACTGATAGATGAAGTGCTATATGCCCATGTGTAGGAGCAGGAGTAATCTGTGAACTAGTAAGAATAAACTGGACAAGGCCTATTGGTTATTTTAGGAGAAATGGAGCATATTAATCGCCATTTTCCCTGTCCTAAAACTTAATGCCAGAATAACCTTTCAAGATACTTCCAAGACTGGTTTTTGGCATTCTCCAGGATGGAGTCAGAGAAGATAAACTCCCAAAACTCATACTGTGCTGATTGTGATTCTGATACTTTATAGAACATTTATGTACTTATATAGTAAATCAATTTGTAGTAATTTTTAAATGTATCAAAAATCAATACAGATAATTTTCATGCTGTTACTGTTAGATTTTTGAAGTCTTACAATTAAATCTGTGATTAACCTTTTATCACCTAAATATATGGACTGATAGTCATGGTTGCTAAAAATAGAACTTATGGGTTTAAATACTGGATTTATTCAGAAAATGTTTTACATAATCTTACACCAGTCTTTTAAAACCATTTAATTGTGTTGCTTGTCATTTCCTCCCCTTTTAGGACTTCGTTTTCTCTCTCTTCAGAGGTGTTAGAAAAAGACAAGACCAGTAAGTATATTCAGACTTTTCTTACCTTATTTCATAGGCTTTTGACAATGTCTTGACTGTTTTCTTGACTTTCTGGGGAGACATCTGTGATTTGCTGAAAATATTGGTACCTTTGAGTTATTCCCCGTGTCCTGGGGGAGAAAGAAAAAGGTCATGAATTTAGCCAAAAGTCTTGTAAGGAGATACTTTCAATGCCTTCAGATAAGATATGTTTTAAAAATGTTTAAATGGATGACTTCATGCTTCATTTTATGGCATTCCTGGAATACCATTACAAATACAATAAATGTTCATTTAATCACGAATACCATGATAGTTGTCATTCGTGAGACAGTGCAATAAAGTTCTCACAAGTTCTAAATGGCCTATTTTATATAGAATACAATATCCTTGAGCTATAGCAATGATGTTCACGTTAGACTCAAGGATTTAGGTTTTAAATTGAAGGGTCTTTCTCTTGTTTCGCCAGGCACATGACTTTCCGTAGAAGTTAATCTCTAAATGCACTAAGTCCTCCCATTTTATAACATATTTTATAGGGGAAGATAATTGCTCTTGTGCTGCTCTTTGGTCTGATTTTGTTAATTATTTTTTCTAGAAATCTGTCATCTATAGAAGCTAACAAGAATATCCACACCTAAATAGCTTTGCTACTGTCTAAACATAGCAAGGGAAGCAGTTACAATGGATAGTTTATGCAGTGAGATTTACCATTTGACATAAGATATTTACATCTGTTCATCAAAATATGATGCCTCATCACAGTCTTCTAAAGCTAAGACAGTAATATACATGATTATGGTAATTTAAAAATGAAACATAATGCAGAAAAAGAACATGATAAATGCATATCATCTTACTCTTTATGGCTCCAGTAAATGTCATACCTTAGGCTAGTCTGAATACATTTTGAGTTTCCCATGCAAAAATCATTTTCGAAATGAGTCAGTCAACAGGCTTTTCCTTACTCATTACTACTTAGCCTAAAGATCTTAGTAATCTGGTTTTGTTTCATTATCAATTTATTTCTGAGAAATATCATTGTCTTTACCTAGTACTAAAATCAAAATTTCCCTTCAGTTTGTAACTGGGAAAAAAGTAAATTATCAACCAATTTTGTGAAACTACTTCTATGCCTGCTTCTTTCATTCTCTGTGATGCTTTTATCTGGAGATTAATATAACAGATACTCCTCAAATAGTGTCAGAAAGGAGGAAAAAAAGGTGTTCTATAATGGAATCAAGCAGTCAGCTAGATACTTTAGTTGTCTTTATTTGAAGAGTGTCAAACCTTTTAGTGAATCAAATAAACCAGTGAGAATAACTAGGAAGGCATTTAGTGAATTACACAAAGGGTGTGTGGTTTAGACCTTTTCTGGAACGCAGGCTGCAGTTTAGCTGTCGAGGCACTATCATTCTCCTCAAAGGTGAAATGATTTAGAGGCCTAGAGAAACTTAATTTTTCTTGATCACCATGTGCAACCTGGAATTTTAATGGCAGGCATAATTAATTCTTCTGATGTTAATCATCAGGGCTGGGCTCCACAATTATCAGCCTAGTGCAGCTGGGGCATGGTGCAGACATGAAAAATTAGGAAAATGAATCAGTAATAGGGTGGCAGATTTAATCTGCATCATGAAAACAAAGTTAAAAAGAGGGAGATCGAGAGAATTTCAGCTGAAGCTTTTGTGCCAATGAGCACTGACAGAACTGAAAAATGTTGCCGATGTCCAAAGTGATTGGTAATTACCAAGCCATTGAATTTTTTATTGTCAATTTATCATTGCGCCAGAGGTTAAATTTAACATCTTCTTCTAAAGCCATCATTCTAGGAGGAAGGCAAGCTTTGTATCACGTGGCTCAGGAGTCAGTGAAAGGTTAATCAGGTATTCCTTTAGTTTGTGTGTGCTTCCAAATCAGTCTTTCTTTTTGTGTCCTTTATGCTGCATGCATACCATGGGGTATTTTCTAATTTACATTACCTGTACATTTCAGAAAAATAGTAGATTGCATTCCTTGGCACTGCATCATCTGCTTTGCTGTGTATTTATAATGCTGTATTTTCATGCTTCCTCAGGCATATTTTACACACATTTCAATATGTATGTGGAAATCTTATATACACAAAGAACTGTATGATACAAGGCGTGCATATCCCAAGTAAGGAAAAAGATAATCTTAGTGTCTGAAAGTACCGCAGGAATTAAAAAAAAATCCAATATGATTTGCTGTTTGCTTTATTGCTATTATTTCTAATCTGTGATATTTGGTTTGCACTTGATTTTTGCTTTGTTCTGAGGCCACGTTGTTTGTGAACGGTCCACTTTAAGATGAGGGTAATATTTGGAATGATAGAAAATGCTTTGGGGCTGAAGACCTGTGAGGGACAGGCTGCTTGCATTTTGCATCTTGTACAATGCTGAGTACAGTTTTGCCACTAAAGAAATATTCACAATTCATAAAGGAAGCAAACATTGCTCCTCTGAATCTTCCTCCCTCAAGAGTATTTAGTAAATGGTAGAGTCTTTTTTAATGCAAAAGCCATAAAAGACTGAAGGAAAGACAGTATCAAAATATCCTTGTAATAGAAATATGTGACATAAGTATACATTCATATGTTAGGGACCAAACTGAGCCCTGAAGTAACTGGAAAATTGTTCAGTGAAATAGAATTTGCTCTTCCTAAAAATTTCAAATGCATATTCTTTTAATACAATGTTAAATACAACTTCTAAACTAAATACCTACCTTAATTCTGCTCAGTAATCTCACTTCTATTTACTATATTTTTCCTGTGAGTGTTTATTTTAGATTCCAGACTATGCTCTGATTAAAGGAATTGTATGCATTTTCTATAAATTAAAAATGGAAATGGCCTTTAGGGGAGAGTCAGTAGAGGAATCAATGCATGCATTAATTACTGCAATTCATTACCCAAATAAACACAAGACTCAGCCTTTTGCTGGATACAAATTTAGGGACATACGATGTTTACAAGAGACAAAGGCTTGTGATCCTGCTCATGTTAATCTACAGATCAAAGTATGTGAGCCCATTCCTAGTGGAGGCTCCTTTGGGGATACCATAGCTGGGATCAATCCCCCCGTGCAGGCAGTGAATTATTACTGCTGAATACAAAAGCTGCTCACGTGACATCACTGTCCCCTAACAACAGGGACACTTGCTCCAGATAGTGCTTTAGAAGAGCATGTTTTCCTGATACCTCACTTTTCTATAATTAAACTCAAATTATACAGCAAGAGCTATACAATGACCACCGATTCCCTTCCTAAACAAAAATATGTTTCAGTTCATACCAAATATTCATTTGAAAGAAAAACAAGAATATGTAATCTTTAGCTTCCCAGAGGCTTTCTATAATGTAAACAGAAGGTTAGAAAAAATATAGCAAATAAAATTATACAGAAAAAAACAACCAGTGAATTATTGAAAAGGTTTAATACTCTTCTGAATTAGTATCCTTTCTTTTCCTTAAGAGGAGACTAGAAGAGAACTGGAAGAATGAATTTTTTTTTCTAACAGCATCTGGTTGCCTTTCTTCATGATGTTTTATAGATGGAGGATAAATTACCATATGAAGGTTTGTGTTCAAACCAGGACACAGTGTGATTTGAATCTCATTGCATTTTGCATAGCTGCTATTGTGGGTACAGTCTCGCCCCAGTCTCAGCAGCTCACAGCAGAACACCAACCAGTTCCTTCTTTCCTCTTGGATTTTAATGGGATTCTGACCAAAACTGCAACTAATTAAGAATCAATTCAGGACCATTAGTAAGTGGGACTAAGCAAGTGTTGCGTATTTCAAAAGAGTTCACTTTAATGAGAGCGGTTCTTGGACAGGGGAAGAAAAAACCCACAAGCAGATTAGAGATAGTGTAGGTACCTTCTCCAGTTAAACTAAACAGCTAATGCTACACAGAAAGATGCTGAACTTGTATGCCTCTCTAATTGATCTACTTACTGTTCTTAAGGAAACTCAAAACAATAATGAATGCAGGTATTAACTGCCTGTTAGTCATTCAATAGCTATTTATATACATTAGCAATTGTTACATTTTGCAGTCTTTCTTTCTCTTCGTCAGAGAAACATATGTTATCTTTTTTCAGACATATTAACCTTAGAACTGTCAAATGATTTTCTCTTCTTTGGGCTTTGTACTTCTGAGACATCTGTTTATCTGCACTGCATTGCCTGCAGATGGTATTTTTAAATTTTGTTAAGGGGTTAGGCTGCCATGTTTTTGACAGCTGTAGTTTTGTTTCACCACAAAGCAAAACTTTGCTAAAAATGCAGTGCTTTGAGGGAATGATTTATTTTCATTATCTCATTAGTTGTATCAATTTCTCCCCCTAAACTCTTGCTATTGTAAGAACTGTTAATGAACTAATAGCATGTAAATGTAATCATTTTAGCAGAAATAGAAAAAACAATATATGGTTGAGTGTTTTGAATTATTAGAGTGGGAATACATTTAACTGTATTGAGACAGCCTGATATTTAAGTGCTAAAATTACTATACAGTAAATTGAAAGCACAAACCTAAACATATTGGGTGGTAAGTCTTAAACCTCACAATGACCTCAGCTCATGCAAAACTGGTTGGAGAAGGTTTCTTGGTTCGAAACAAACCGAACAGAGTGACAGATCTACTGTGAATGTGTTTAAGAAAAAGTTATGCAGACCTGTTTATATTCCCAGCACATGAACATGAATGGAGACCTCAGTGCAACACCCTTGTAGTTGATAAGCATTTTAGATGTTTTGTGGGATAAGCTAAGAATGTACACAGGAATTACCAGGAATCTTCGTTATTTCAAAACACCAATTAATTTGGCTGCAGAGGACATAATGTGCCAGAACATCTTTCCATTATTCTTATTTCAAAGAGGAGCATCTTGGCTATGTTTTCTATTTTACAGTCTAAGCCCTATTGGTAAACAGTGTACATTCAGTACAACACTGTCTTGAAATAAATATCAGTCAGAACAATAATAAAGAGGAAAATATTTTTTAAATTATTTATCCTTGTAGTTAAAGTGGGCCCTAGCTAGGAGCAGATGGATCTCCCAGTCATTGTCATTTGCATCAGTCCTTGCTTTGGATACATCTACTCCTAATACAGAGACTGTGTACGCCTTGGAAGTACTGATTTTAGAAGCTGTATCTTTTTAACCAAGCTTCTTTAGCTTTTGTGAAAAAGGAAACAGGGTTTGTGTTTGTAATGACAGGTGACAGTGAGAACAACAGCAGAGGAAAATAATCTGGGGAGAGAGGAAAAAGGTTACTTTAAGGAGGCTGGAAATAAAGCAAATAAAGCAGGACTGTCTGTTAAACATGCACTT